>CM027084.1:5586443-5943702 GCA_015343265.1 Pao palembangensis
AGCTCATGACCATAGGTGAGGGTAGGAACAAAGATCGACCGGTAAATCGAGAGCTTCGCCTTTCGGCTCAGCTCTCTCTTCACCACAACGGACCGGTGCAGAGTCCGCATTACTGCGGACGCCGCACCGATCCGCCTGTCGATCTCCCGCTCCATTCTTCCCCCACTCGTGAACAAGACCCCGAGGTACTTGAACTCCTCCACTTGGGGGAGGATCTCCTCCCCGACCCGGAGAAGGCACTCCACCTTTTTCCGGCTGAGAACCATGGCCTCAGACTTGGAGGAGCTGATTTTCATCCCGGCCGCTTCGCACTCGGTTGCGAACCGGTCCAGCGAGAGCTGGAGGTCACGGACTGATGAAGCCAACAGGACCACATCATCTGCAAAAAGCAGAGACCCGATCCTGAGGCCACCAAACCGGACCCCCTCAACACCACGGCTGCGCCTAGAAATTCTGTCCATAAAAGTTATGAACAGAATCGGTGACAAAGGGCAGCCCTGGCGGAGTCCAACCCTCACCGGAAACGAGTTCGACTTACTACCGGCGATGCGGACCAAACTCTGACACCGGTCATACAGGGAGCGGACAGCCTGTATCAGGGGGCCCGACACCCCATACTCCCGGAGAACCCCCCACAGGATTCCCCGAGGCACGCGGTCGAATGCCTTCTCCAGATCCACAAAACACATGTAGACTGGTTGGGCAAACTCCCACGCACCCTCAAGGACCCTGCTGAGGGTGTAGAGCTGGTCCACAGTTCCACGTCCAGGACGAAAACCGCACTGCTCCTCCTGAATCCGAGGTTCGACTATCCGACGGACCCTCCTCTCCAGTACCCCTGAATAGACCTTGCCAGGTAGGCTGAGGAGTGTGATCCCCCTATAGTTGGAATACACCCTCCGGTCCCCCTTTTTAAAAAGAGGGACCACCACCCCGGTCTGCCAATCCAGTGGTACCTCCCCCGATGTCCACGCGACGTTGCAGAGTCGTGTCAACCACGACAGCCCTACAACGTCCAGAGCCCGAAGGAACTCCGGACGGATCTCATCCACCCCCGGGGCCCTGCCACCGAGGAGTTTCTCAACAACCTCGGCTACCTCGACCCCGGAGATAAGAGAACCCGCCTCCGATTCCCCAGGCCCTGCTTCTTCACTGGAAGGCGTGTTGGTGGGATTGAGAAGGTCTTCGAAGTATTCCTTCCACCGATCCACAACGTCCCGAGTTGAGGTCAACAGCACACCATCCCCACCGTACACAGTGTTGACAATGCACTGCTTCCCCCTCCTCAGGCGCCGGATGGTGGTCCAGAACCTTTTTGAAGCCGTCCGGAAGTCGCTCTCCATGGCCTCCCCGAACTCCTCCCACGCCCGGATCTTTGCCTCGGCGACCGCCGCAGCTGCACCCCGCTTGGCTCGCTTGACGGCATCCCTCACCGCCGGTGTCCACCAGCGGGTTCGGGTGTTGCCGCCACGACAGGCACCGACCACCTTGCGGCCACAGCACCGGACGGCCGCCTCAACAATGGAGGCACGGAACATGGTCCACTCGGACTCAATGTCCCCCACCTCCTCCGGGACATGGGTGAAGCTCTCCCGGAGGTGGGAATTGAAGCTCCGCCTGACAGGAGATTCTGCCAGGCGTTCCCAGCAGACCCTCACAATACGCTTGGGCCTGCCGGGCCTGTCCGGCATCCTCCCCCACCAACGAAGCCAACTCACCACCAGGTGGTGATCAGTTGACAGCTCCGCCCCTCTCTTCACCCGAGTGTCCAGAACATACGGCCGCAAGTCCGAGGACACGACTACAAAGTCGATCATCGAACTGTGGTCCAGGGTGTCCTGGTGCCAAGTGCACATATGGACACCCTTATGTCTGAACATGGTGTTCGTTATGGACAATCTGTGCCGAGCACAGAAGTCCAACAACAGAACACCACTCGGGTTCAGATCAGGGGGGCCATTCCTTCCAATCACGCCCCTCCAGGTCTCACTGTCACTGCCGACGTGAGCATTGAAGTCACCCAGGAGGACGAGGGAACCCCCAGAAGGAGCACTCTCTAGTACTCCCTCTAGGGACTCCAAAAAGGGTGGATACACTGAACTGCTGTTGGGGCCATAGGCACAAACAACAGTCAGGATCCGTCCCCCCACCCGAAGGCGGAGGGAGGCTACCCTCTCGCCCACCGGGGTAAACTCCAATATACAGGCACTAAGCCGGGGGGCGACTAGAATCGCCACCCCTGCCCGCCGCCTCTCCCCGTCGGCAACTCCAGAGTAGAAGAGAGTCCAACCCCTCTCGAGAAGGCTGGTTCCAGAGCCCTTGCTATGCGTCGAGGTGAGGCCGACTATATCTAGTCGGAACTTCTCGACCTCACGCACCAGCTCAGGCTCCTTCCCCATCAGAGAGGTGACGTTCCACGTCCCTAGAGCTAGCTTCTGCAGCCGGGGATCGGACCGCCAAGGTCCCCGCCTTCGGCTGCCACCCAACTCACACAGCACCCGACCCCTTTGGCCCCTCCTGCAGGTGGTGAGCCCACTGGAAGAGGGTCCCATGTCATTCCTTCGGGCTATGCCCGGCCGGGCCCCATGGGCAAAGGCCCGGCCACCAGGCGCTCGCCAGCGTGCCCCACCCCCAGGCCTGGCTCCAGGAGGGGGCCCCGGTGACCCGCGTCCGGGCAAGGGAGACTTGACACCAAATTTCTCACTCATCATAAGGGGTTTTGTGGGCTGCACTTTGTCTGGTCCCTCACCTTGGACCTGTTTGCCATGGGAGGCCCTACCAGGGGCATAAAGCCCCAGACAACTGAGCTCCGAGGATCATAGGGACACGCAAACCCCTCCACCACGATAAGGTGGCAGCCCAGGAGGGGCTCTAACCCCCTAACCCTAACCCTACCCTAAGCCTAACCCCTAACCCCCAACCCCAAACCTAACCTACTGACGTACGTGCGGTGTGGTTCGTGGCTGGTGAGGCACTGTCGTCATCACAATCAGATTTACAAACATATCAAACCTACAAACTATCTTATCCAATATTTGATTGGCAGCAGTTAACAGGTTATGTTTTAGGTCTCATATCAACATTCTTTACACATACACTGTATGTGTAAAGAACTGTAGCACAACTGTACAACTGCTACAACTAATGACAAAAAAAACCACACACATTGTGTTCTTACATTTACTTATAAATAAAGTCCATCCAAGCATCAATAACTTGGTAGAATTGTTCATTGTCTTCTTTTAGTTTTAAAAGTTTTTAGATATGTAATCCTCCCTTACATCCTCCCTTACATTTTAAAAGTAAGGGAGGCAAATAGAAAAAATAAAGCCTCTTAAGCCTCCCTTAAGCCGGCCTTAAACCCACCGACTTTTCATGCGATTTCAAAATCACAAACAAAATTCCAAAGTCGGGATAAAATCTTAAGCGTCGTGTTGAAGTTGATGCGCACTCTCGTGATCAGCATCGTTAGGTATAAGGTGTCCTTACAACCCAATTTTAGCTCGTCTTTTCCGCGTCTTGGCGTTACGACAATAATAACCATGTTTGATATTCTGGTAAGTCTTAAGTCTTGTCAAGTCGGAAACATAACGTCACCTTTACAGGCAACCGATGGGAGCGCTCTCAGCACCAACCAGGAAGTAGCAAAAATGGTAAAGATGCCGAAAATGCGAAGGCTTATGTGGATCGTTTGGTTGGTTTGTTGACAGGCAGATAGTAACACCTGCTGCGCGTTTCCACCTGACGCACCGCCGCAGGTGCCTGAATTACCAGCTGCAGGGTCCTCAGCTGAGAGCCATCCCTCACTGATGTTTCGCCCCTTTCATCACCAGAACATCTCAGGTTGGTGGGGCAGCGGACAGGAGCGTCTCCCTGCTGCTCCCTGGGCTGGGTTTGATGGTCAGGTTAGCACATGTCCCCTGTACTTCCCCAACTCCTATCTTTCCTTCTAAGCCATAACCAGAAGCTTCCCTTCTCTGCCTCTTCTGAGAGATCCTTTTTGATCTTCTTGGTCTTGGCTGAAGTGAAGCCAATGTCCCTAAGGAAGCAGCTAATTGAGAGGCTCACAAAGCCGCGGCAGCCGACTTCAACTGGGTAAGTTGTTGCTCTCCAGTCTCTCTCTCGGCATTCTGCCACTAGGTCAGCATACCGTGACTTTTTCCTCTCATAAGCCTCCTGGCGTTCCCACGGAACGGTGAGCTCGATTAACAGGACACACTTCTCTGTTGACAACCACAGGACGATGTTGGGTCTCAATGTGGTGGTGGTGATGTCAATAGGAAAGCGAAGCTGCTTGTCGACATCTGCTCTCATTGACCACCCTTTACCTAGGGTCAGGGCTGATGTTCTATTTTGTGGTGGGCGGCTTTGGATGAAATTTCTTGCTGGTACAAACTCGATGAACTGCCTTTGTGAGGACTCTGGCTTCTCATTAGCCAGGAGGATCCTGGCCTCTACATGTTCTGCTAGCTTCCTCAGTACTTAATCACGCCTCCACCTGTAGTGACTCTGAGCCAAGGCTGGCCAGCAGCCACATTGGATGTGATGGAGATTACCTGCGGCTGTGCCACACAAACTGCAACTCTCCTCTTTGCCATACCAGTGTGCCAGGTTTGCTGGTGTGGGAAGGGTATCATATGTGGTTCAGATGAGGAAACAAAGCCTAGCCTGAGGCATCTTCCACAGGTCACTCCATCCTACTGACCTGGGTAGGATGCCCTCCCACTGCGTCCACTGGCCTTGTTGGCATTGGCCAATTGCCTTGGCAAAGGGCACGTCTTCCTCCATCTTTGCCACCTCACTGACCACCAGGTGTTTCCTCTCTTTGGGGGATGCCTTGGAACACAGCTTTACTGGCTCTCCCCAGCCAGGCCATGTCTTCCTTGCTGTAGCCTTCCCACAAGCTCTTGAGGCTACAGTCTGGAAATGGCCTTGTCCACACACTCTTCTGCCCTCCTGCCTGTCTGGATTTTGGCATCAGCATTCCTGACATAGTGGTCATTCGACTGTCTGAGCTCCAGGACCAGCCTGGTCTTCTCAAATCTGAAACCTGTGGAGATGCTCTTCAGTGGTAGCTCTAGTGCATTCCTTCTGAACATCGAGGCATCGGACAGGCACCTTGGAAGTCACAGCCACTTGCGGATGTCGTTGTTGTCCTTGGCATCCATTCTTTTGATTGTCGTTGTTGTTAGTTCGGATATTTTCAGGGGCCACATCACTTGCTGGTACAGTGTAGCCTGGTAGCACCAGACTTTGTACTTGCCAGGAAGATAGCTCTGGACTATCCGTTTCAGGCCCTCTTTCAGTTGGTCTGTGACTGAGGCCTTCATGTGTTTGTTTGTGAGATCAGCTGTATACTCTCTGCCCAGGCTTCTAATTGGTCTTTCTGCAAGCACCGGGATTCTCTCTCCTGCCACTTGGAAAGAGACTGAGTCCATCCATCTACCCTTTCGGATTGATAGGCTGTGGGACTTGGCCGGTTTTATCTTCATCCTGGCCCAGGAAAGCAACTCCTCAAACCTCCTAAGGAGCCTTGACGTACATGCCCCTGTCTGCAGTAGGCTTGTCACATCATCCATGAAGCAACGAAGGGGTGCTAGCCATTGGCCTGCGCTATTGCACACTCCCCTGACCATTGTCCTTGCTCCAATCAAGATGACCTCGAAGGCAGTTGTGAAGAGGATGGGTGAGATGGAACAACCCATTGTTATCCTCCTGCCCTGGTGCTGCCGGTCAGTTGTATACCTCTGCAATGCGTGGCAAATCTTTAAGTCCGCGTAGTAGCTCCCAATGATGTTCTTGACCCGTCCAGGTACATGGAAGAAGTCCAGGGCAAAGGTTCTCAGCTGATGTGGGACAGACCTATATGCATTCTCCAAATCCAGCCATACAACATGGAGGTCCTTCTTCTCCCTCTTTGTTCTTTGGATCTGGTCCCAGATTATTGCTGCATGCTCTGAACACCCAGAGAAACCAGGGACTCCTGCTTTTTGGCAGCTCGTGTCAATGTATTTGTTCTGAAGCAGGAACTTTGTTAACCTCTTGGCCAAGACGGAAAAGAAAATCTTTTTCTCTACGTTTAGCAGAGCAATGCTTTGGAATTGACCTAGGGTTGATGAGTCCTGCTCTTTAGGAATCATGACAGCCACAGCTCTACGCCACTCAACAGGGACCTTCTGTTGATTCCAAATGAGCCTCATCAGTTTCCATAGCTCTTTAAGGACTTGGGGACATCTTTTGTAGATCTTATGGGAATGCAATTTGGCCAATTTGACCGTGCTCTCAGGACTACTTCCCTTACTTCGCTCAGCTTGGGTGGTACAAGTTCAAACTCTGTACTTGGAGCAGATGGTTGAGGGACATGACCGGGAGACCCGAGGGGGGGAGGTGTCTTCTTGGATCATACATCTGCATCCTTAGATGCCCCTCCAGCTCGTCCTTATCCATGACCAAAGTGCCACTTTCCTTCTCACTTTTTTTTTCTTCCTGGCGCCACATGGAATGGCAGCCTGTTACAGCAGCTTCCGTCTTTTGTAGTGTTTTGTTTGTTGCACCAGTTTTTCCTCTTTAACACCTGAACTTATTCTTTAACCTGTTGAGTGTGGTTTTGGACAGCAATGGATACTTGCTGGTTAGGCTGTTTTATTTTGGTTTTGCTGTTACTGCTCATAACGGGACCACGCGGAACGGAGTGAGAGCATTGTTTTTTACACACGGGACCAGCTGATCGCGCTGTGTAAACCGGTGCTACTGCCTGGACCGAGGCCTGAAATCCCTGCGGAGCTACGTAGGAGACGCCGGGGGTGTGGAGCCAGGGCTAAGATGAAGGCTAAACGGAGGAGATATAAACCTTCGGTGCCGGCGATCATTATGGGAAATGTGAGATCGTTAGGCAACAAGATGGACGAGCTAGCGGCGCTTGTAGAAACTCAAAGGGAATTCCAGGAGTGCAGCATTATGTGTTTCACGGAGACGTGGTTTCACTCGTGTTTCCCGGATTCCAGCGCTACTGTACCCGACTTCAGAACAATACGGGCGGACAGAGATGTGGAGAGGAGCGGTAAGAAGAAAGGAGGGGGGATTGCGCCGTTTGTCAACGAGAAGTAGTGCAACCCGGGACATGTTACCGTAAAGGAACGTTTCTGTAGCCCAGATATTGAACTGCTTTGCGTGGGGATGCGTCCATACTTCTGCTGCCTAGGGAGCTCACCTCCGCCATCGTCGTCACTGTTTACATCCCCCCATCAGCTGATGCCGAGGCAGCGTGTGAAACCATTCACTCCACCGTGTCAAAACTGCAAACCCTGCACCCAAGAAGATCAGATCACAACCTGGTGGTTCTGACACCGAGGTACGTTCCTCTTGTCCAGCGGCAGCCTGCATCCACAAGGACAGTTAGGAGGTGGAATCAGGAGGCCCAGGAGGCACTGCAGGACTGTTTTGAGTCTACTGACTGGGACGTGCTCTGTGATCCACATGGGGAGGACATCAACAGCATGACTGACTGCATCACAGAATACATCAAATTCTGTGAACACACCACCCTGCCAGCCAGGACTGTACGCTGCTTCCCCAACAACAAGCCCTGGATCACCAGTGACCTGAAAGCTCTTCTCAACCAGAAGAAGAAGGCCTTCAGATCGGGGGACAAGGAGGAGATGAGAAGGATACAGCACGACCTGAAGGCAGAGCTGAGGAGGGCTAAGGACTCCTACAGGAGGAAGCTGGAGGCCAAACTCCAGCAGAACAACACCAGAGACATGTGGACTGGGATGAGGGAAATAACTGGTTTCAATGTCAAAGACAGGCAGCCAGTTAGCAGTTCGGACAGAGCAAATGAGCTGAACTGTTTCTTTAACAAATTTAGTTCACAGCCCTCCGCTGTGTCCCCCTCACCCGCACAATCTGGCCTCCAAACACCCAGCTACCCTCCTCCTCTACCCTCCCCCTACTCCACCGTGAGCCCCCGGACCCACTCCCCCCGCTGACTGTGACTACTGGCCAGGTGAGGAGACAGCTGGAGAGACTCCACCAAGGCAAAGCTGCAGGCCCCGACGGTATCAGCCCTAAGGTACTGAAGACCTGTGCCAGCCAGCTGTCTACTCTCCTGTGCCTCCTCTTCAACCTGAGCCTGACCCAGGAGAAGGTACCCACACTGTGGAAGACCTCCTGTCTGGTTCCTGTGCCCAAGAAACCTGGTCCCTGCGACCCCAAAGACTACCGACCAATAGCCCTCATATCTCATGTGATGAAGGTTCTGGAGAGGCTCGTCTTGGCCCACCTTTGTCCGCAGGTAAGATCTTTTCTGGACCCTCTGCAGTTTGCTTACCAGCCCTGTTTGGGGGTTGAGGATGCCGTCGTCTACCTGCTGCAGAGGGCTCACTCATATCTGGATGGTGCTGGCTGCACAGTGAGAGTCACCTTCTTTGATTTCTCCAGTGCTTTCAACACTATCCAGCCACTTTTACTGAGAGAGAAGCTGCAGACAATGGTGGTTGACTCACCCATGGTCTCCTGGGTTACTGACTACCTGACAGACAGGCCGCAGTTTGTCCGTGTTGGCGCTGCTCTATCTGATGTGATTTTGAAATCGCATGAAAAGTTGGTAGGTGTAATCCTGGCTTTAATTGACCACACTTTAGCAGCATCCTGTCACTGACTCTGCAGCCGCTGAATCATAACAAGAATCCTTGAGATAACGAGCGACTCCTAGTATTAGGCACAAGCACTGCATGCCTCACCTAGTCCCTCTTTTTAGCCGTTTTATGATCACTCAGCATAAGAAACACAGAGTTGTTGACAAAAAAACGCTACATTATATATTATATACACCAGCTAAACTATGAAAATTTACTACATAGTTTAGCTTCATACTTCTGCCCGCAAGAGACAGCGATATGGTCTCGCTACAGCATGTAAGGCACAGTAAGCTGAGTAACTGCGCAATCCACGGTGAGGCACAGCCGGCCCTGCTTCACTGCAGGTCTCGCTGGAGTAATTGAACGCCGGTAAATGTGAAAAATCTACTATTTTGATAACAAATAATCTGTTAGGGTTCTGTTGTCAGGGTAGTGGCAGATTCTGCTTTGTGTTTCTTTTGGTGTTGTCTCTATTTGTCCTCAGGGAGAGTGGTGGTTCCAAGTTTCGCTGGAGGCCCACACACCTGTAGCGCATCTTCATCAGCGTCTCTATTTAAACCCCGGGGTGACCACCCACCAGCGTCAGATTATTGTCTCCAGCTGAGTAGTAGTTTGAACTATGTTTTGAAGAACCTGGTGCCTTTTTTGGACTATTCCCTGATATGATTTTTTTCCTTCTATTTCTCTTCAGAACCCCACGCTTCCCCCGTGATTCTTTCTGGTGCAAGTTTTTTGAGGACTTTACGCAGTGGAGCAGCCTGCGTATAATTTTGGACCATTGAGCTCGCTCTTGTGTTTCTTTTTTAATCCTCCGTCTTGAGCGATTTTTGTTTACTGGTCGCCCAAATAAAGGGTAGTTTTTAGTTGGACAATTCGCTGCTTCGTGCCTGCATTTGGGTCAAAGATACAACACACCATAACATCTGTACTGCTTTGGTTTCTGGTTTCGCTTTGTGTTCTTGTTTTTGTCCACTAGGGAGCGTGGCAGCCTGGATCTTCGCTGGTGACGAGGCGCACCTGTGGCTGATCGGCAAATAAGAGGCAGCTGCGCCTGAGCACCAGCGTTGGATTGTTTTGTCACCTGCAGAGTGGTACCAGACTTTCAGAGACAGTGTTTTGGCTGTGTTTCCTGTATTTCTACTCATGTGAGTTTCTGTCTCTAGCTCCAGGATTGCCACGTTCCTTGGGAGGAAATCTGAGGTCTGGTTTTCAGACACCCTGCAGTGCCCCCCCATAAGCTTTGGACTATTGAGTTTTTAGATGGAACTTGTTTTTCCTCCAGTCGGAGCACTTTCTGTTTCTCCCCTTTGTACACCCAATAAAGGGCTGTTGTTCTCCAGGCGCCTGCCTGTGTCTGTGTTTGGGTCCTAAAGAAACACATTCCATAACATAATCTAACAAATAATCGGGTTAGTAACTGCCCTAACCCCTATCCCAAATCCTACCCTAAACCTCTAACCCTAAACCTAACTCAACCCTAACCACTAACCCTAACCCCCTAAATCTAACCATAACCCTAACCCACATGTGTCAAACTCAAGGCGAGAACTGAAAAGGTGTGATTGTCTTAAAATGAGTAAAAAGCATGCATTGACCATAAACTACATTTCCCACAATTCTTGTGACTTTGTGCAACTCGGGAAGTGACGGCAACCCACCAGGTTTCAGTGTATCAATCACATCAATGCGATTTTCAACGGATAGAATTGAGAAATACAAATGATAGTAAAATGTCCAGGGAGAGAAAAGTTGATGCAGATGGAAGGTTATTTCAAGAAAGATGGGAAGGTAAATATATGTTTGTGCTTCAAGAACAAAAACCAGGATGTCCTTTGTGTTATGAGGTGCTGTCAGTTAATTACGGAAGCATATTGCTGCCACTCTATATAAATAAAAATTGATCAATAACATGTTATTACGTGCTATGTTTATTGTTAGAACAATATATTTTCACGTTATAACGTGATAATATTTATTGTAAGAACGTGAAACATTTCATGTTATAACGTGAAAGTTTGTTATATTGTAAAAATGTAATTTTATTGTAAAAACTGTGATGAGGAAGTGATGAAACCTGTGCAGGAAAGCGGATAAACTCAGATGATACAACAGCGTGTAAGTGTATTTTCACGTAGTTTAATCTCGCCATAAGCATGAAGTACAACTTGCAATACGCTTCCGTAGTTAATAAAGAATACAATTTACGTCGACATTTTGACACCAAACACGCCAAAGTTAGCCTTTTAGAAAAACAAAAAATTCTCCAAGAATTCAAAGGAAAAGTATGATTGCAGCAGAATGGGCTCACGAAAGGCACAACAAAAAACACTGCAGCAGTGAAAGCTAGCTTTATTGTGGCTGAAGAAATCGCCTGAGTTTCAAAGTCTTTTGCAGACAGTGCCTTTTTGAAGCAGTGCATGTTGAAGGTCTGTGATGACAACCTTCATGCTGTTCTATGGATTACCTCCACACAAAACCTAAAACCAGATGTCACACATTTTCTTAGCAGCTCACAATTGTTGGTTGTACTTATTCTGTTATTCTGCCCCTCTAAACTGTGACAAAAACTTGGATAGTTTGATCATTCATTGATTGAGTAATGTGGTTTTCTTAACCTGACAATTTAAAAGGATTTATGTTATAACAGAGCAACAATTAAACATACATTTTTTACATCTATGCAAATACATATATATAATATTTGTAATTTGAATAAGTAATAAATTGAGTGTTATTTATCATTAAAGAATAGTTTATTTTATTTATTTTTCATAGCATTTGGTTACAGTTATACTGTCTTACCTTTACATGCGGCCCTGTGAGGGCAAACCTTATGCTAATGTGACCATCGGTGAAAATTAGTTTGACACCCCTGCCCTAACCCTCTAACCCTAACCCCGTAACCCCCTAACCCTCTAACCCTAACCCACTAACCCCCTAACCCCTTACCCTAACCCTCGTTTCCTCTGTGAATGACTCTCTCGTGTTTCTTTGTGTCCCCGGTGGATTACTCCTTGTGGATTTTATTTCCCTGTGGATTGTACTCTGTGGATCTTGGCTTTTGTTTGTAGCTTAACGTAGTTTGTCTAATGCTTTAAGTTTGTTTTTTGCGAGTTCAGCCTAGTGAGTCTATTGCTTTTAGTTTATCCTTTTGTTAAACTGTTTGCTAGTGCCGCTAGAGATTTTTAGTTTGTTTCTCCAGCTATTTTGGACGATAAAGACTTTTAATGCAACTTTTGGGACTCCTGCCTCTGCTTGTGGGTCCAGACTCTGTTCCACGCTTAACAAAAAAGTATACAATAATTGTTCTGTTTCTACAGCAAAGCACTATGGTTCAACACATAAAAGCAAGCAGGACAATCACAATTTATATGCTCCTACTAGGCAATGTGATCAGAAAACACTCAATAAATTTTCACTGTTATGCTGACGACACCCAATTGTACTTCTCAATGAAGCCAGATGATAGCAATCAGCTAACACAACTGCAAACCTCTGTTGCAGGGTCCTGGATGACCCACAACTTTCTTCTATTAAACTCAGACAAAACTGAAGTTCTATTAGTCGGTCCAAAACATCTTAGACAATCTTTAGCTAATGATATAGGCTTAGCAGGACTAGCTGCCTCTAGCACCATTGTAAAGAACCTGGGTGTTAGCTTTGATCAGGACTTGTCTTTTAACTCGCACATAAAACAAATCTCGAGGGCTGCCTACTTCCACCTTCGTAACATTGCAAAAATCAGGCCTGTCCTTTCCTTAGATGCTGCTGAGAAGCTGATCCATGCTTTTGTTACCTCCAGGCTTGATTACTGTAACTCTCTTTTATCAGGATGCCCAATAAACTTCCTCAGAACTCTGCAGCTCATTCAGAACTCCACAGCTCGTGTTCTAAGACTAAGAGGCGTGACCACATTTCACCTGTGTTGGCCTCGCTACATTGGCTTCCAATAAAATTTAGAGTAGAATTTAAGATCCTCCTCCTAACCTACAAAGCTGTGCATGGTCTGGCACCATTGTATATCACAGTTCTAACTGAACCATATCAACCCTCTAGGACGCTACTTTCGTTAGATTCAGGTTTACTAGTTATACCACGAATCTCTAAATGTAGATATGGAGCCAGCGCCTTCAGTTATCAAGCTCCTCTGCTGTGGAACAATTTACCAGCATTAGTCCGGGTGGCAGACACCCTCTCTATGTTTAAGAGTAGACTTAAAACTCTGCTTTATGCCAAAGCCTATAGCTAGGACTGTTCGGGCTCTGATGGGGGAGATCTACAGACACTGAGCTTTCAGAGTGGGGGGAGGACTCACTCATCATGCCTGGTTCAGCACTAACCCACCCTCTCCCCCGGAGCTCTTGTGCTCCATCTTTTTACTTTCGGAGCCTGTCGCTGGATCTCCTATCTCCACTCTCCTGAGGCCTGGTAGTGCTGCTGGATCCAGCTTTGCCCTGGGAGCTGTTTCTCTTTTTTTGAATGTGTAAAGTGTCTTGAGATAACTTTGTTATGAATTGGCACTTTAAATAAAATTGAATTGAAACGGAATTGAAAATATAAATTAAAATAAATGCTAAATACTATTGTGCTGCATCCTTTCCCATCCTATTTGTAAATGTTTAATGTTTCATAGATATATAATATAGCCAGAATCTTAGTTTTCAACTCTCCAGACACAACCATTTTTATCAACTTAAAAAGATTGAAAACGTAGATAACGCAAGATGTTCTGACTGGACTAGATGGTTAGAAGTGAATACAAATATAACATTTGATCAATACATGTAATAAAATGTTATTAGTCTGATACTTAGAACCCCATTTTCAGTCGCTAGTGAGGATGACAGTGGTCTTCACCTGACTAGTATCCACAGGTGTGGGGGTGAAAGCTGCCTGGCTCATCATTACAGTTGGCCCTATTAGGTTTCCAGATCCAGTTATGTCCTGACTGGACACTAGCTTGAGCTTCTCCCTGGGCAGTACTGCTTCATAACAAGGTGCATAACCCAGAGGGGGGAGGAACTTAAACTCTCCATGACGACCCCCAAGGAGGAAACGTACCCTGGAATAACAAATGAAAGGCTGGGTGTTTTCCTTTTCTTTCTTTAAACATAAATATTTTTAAAAATCTTTCAAGCACTTTTAAAATTAGACGGTTTACTTTAAAATAGATACACAGGAAACACACGTGCATAATAGTGTTATTTTGCAATCAATGGAACTAAGTTCACATTTGACTGTATTCTCATTCTGAACATATACAGTACATACAGCAATATTCAATTATAATTGTAGCGCCACCTGCTGGTAACAGGGAGCAAGCTCTTTGTGACATATGTTACTTGATATGCCTGAAATTTTTGGGGTCAGATCTGGGGCCCATTTCAGAAATTCAGTGAGAACTCTGGGTTAATTTGTTGTGATTTAAGGGAAACTCGGCGTTTTCGGTTTCAGAAAGCAGGTTCACCGAAACTCTGAGTCTGTTACCAGGGTAACATATGCTTTCAACTGCTCGTAAGCAGGTTCATTTGAAAGCTGCTGTTGAAGCAGGTTTCAAGAGCATTTGAAAGCTGCTCTTGAAGCCTGCAGACTGCCAGGAGAGGAAGAAGTGAGATGTTTGATTAAGCCTCGACGGGAACTTCTTTGAGCATTACAGATATAGTTGCACCCTCGATAGTTTATTTAACAGCATTTAACTCAGCCCTCACATCTCTTATATTGCGGAATGGCTCTCGGTTCGGAGCAAATTGTTTGTGTTTTTATCTTTCTTTTTACCAACAAGTTTTTTTTGTTTTTTTTTTAATATAATAGTGGTGAGCATGTGTCCAAGGTAACTATTGGGTTGTCATAAACGTTACCCTTGCACTCAAAAGATTTTGAAACACGTTTGTAGTGTTAAAAAGTCACAGACACCCCAGACATCTCATGGAAGTGTTCCACAGAATTGCAGGTTCAGTTTAAGCAATAAATAGATTGACATCTGAAAGCAACAGCAGCGTATTACATAGAACTCCTTCTGCTACAAGAAAAATCAGTGTGTCAAGTTGTGTCTGTAATTTATGGATGGCATTTAGTGAACCAACACTGGGTGGTGCTGGATCACCTCAGCCTTTTTTCTGTTGGCTATAATGGAGATAAAATTTAAACATATTTAGAAAACATAAATTTGGAGACATGCATGTATAACAGGCATTTAAGGCTTTCATATAGACAGTACTAAATACTGACAATAATGGGAAGGCTAAAGATTTGGCTTTTTCTTTGTTTAGGGGATTTCTCTAATTAATTAAATATTGTTATCACAGGTTAAATGAAGCGACTGAACACTGTTTAATGAGGACAGGCTAAACACCACCACAATAGCTTGTATTTAAATCATATCTGACATGTTTGAACTATATTTTTGTATTTCATCTTAACTTTCTGCCAAGTCTGTTTTGTGCTTGTTGGGTTGCACCTGTGGCTCAAACACATATATAGAATAGAAATGCTAAATGAGTGGAATGCATACACAAGAACAAACATTTCTTTTTTTTTTTTTTTAATCTCTCTCCAGTTAATAATCACACATGGACTCTGTCAGCAATTTTCAGCCACATGATCTCTCTTTTGCCGCTGCCGCAGTATTTATTTTTCTTGAAAATATGCGCATTTTCGGTCTACGCAGTCATGAAATCTTCCATCTATAAATGGGAGAAGTGTGAAGATCAAGGGTTTTTTTTGCGCTTGTTGACATAGTGAGTCACGTTTTCTGCGTTCCACTGATAAGGCTTTTTAGATCCTCATGCACGAGCGCCACTCGGGGTAAATGTGGCTCAGAGTTCATTAAACCAATTGTTAACACGTGTTCTAAAACCGAAACTCTCAGTCGCACAGTTCAGGGTTTGGCGACCCTGAGCTTCGGCTCTGATCCTTACTTTTGTAAAGCCACTTTCTGAAACGGGCCCCTGCACAAAATGTGACAACTGTGATATTTTAAGAGTTTGTCACACAGCCTCCAGCCACTGCATTCGATGTGCCAGTCCCCCAGATGGGTGCGGCGGTGTGAGGGTTCGATCAGTGCTGCTTGGAGCTTAAATATTGTCTCATTTTTTTCATGACAATAAAACTGGCAATTTATCAGAAGTGTGCAGATATTTATAGTGTAAGCCTTACCTGACTCCAGCAGAGAAGCTGACCACAGGGTAGAAAAGGCCATCTGTGTTGAAATTTTCAAACATGCCCTGAACAGGTTGGCCATTAATCCTAAAGGAGATACTCGGCACACTGAGGTCTAAGCAGCAGCTTACCACATCCTCTGGTTTCAAAAGGTGTTGACTGGCTGAGTTAACTGGCTGGGAAATGCATCCTGAGGACAGATCATGGAAAATGGTAATGACTTAAGATTTTGCATAAAATCAGTTTCATCAGATATTGTGAAAGCCCTACATGAACTCTCACCTGACAAAAGATGAAGCCCATCAAAACCATATGAGTAGAGATCATCACCAACTCCACTGCCTCCCCACCCCTCTCCTCCAGTTGTGTAGGGGGCATAGCAACCGGTATTGCCCCAGCCCACCCGAAGATGAGTGGCATCTGATGTGACAAAAGGCTGGACATGATCTACAACTACCTCGTAGTACCACTTTCTGTATTGAGCTGAGCCATCACTGACACCCAGGAAGATGTTTGGATGCATGCTGTCGGAAGCAGAAAAATCATCAGTTTTGTTTTACCTAGAAAATTATTACGTTGCTGCACTGACAACGTTAATACATTCACTGCTATTGTTAACAGTCTGAAATACTTCAAGTGCCACCCTGACCTGTCTATCAATCTTCCAATCAATTATTCCCTCACTTGTGAACAAGATCCCGAGATACTTGAACTCCATTTGAGGAAGTAACTAACAGCAACTACCATCAAATTGATTTTGAAATAAGATAGGGCTTGTGCATGCTGCTGTTTAAGTGAGTTGGTACCTGCTTATGTGGTTAATCAGACGGGTTTGTAAGAGAAGATCTCTTCCAGGCAGAAGATTGTCACATATTAAGTGCTGATTGGAACGTACTGCCACACCATGGCAAACACACAGGGAACACAACACTTCCAGAACCTGCAAACAAAATGTGCCAGTAGTGCTTTATTGATTACGTTCATCTTGTCTTCTTTTTAAATAACTATGCTTAATTTTCTTTTTTTAAGACAAAAAAAGTATGGATTTCTGCTGCCTTTGTCAGAAAATTGTCATCACTGCTGTGGCGTGCCTTTTATCAGCTGGTGTTTCCGGACGTAGCTGGTGTGACGGATCAATCATGTGATCTGCCACGCCGGCTACATCCTCCATCGCCTGGTGATAGCTGAAGGAGAGAATCCCAGGTGTGTGCGAGCAGGAAAGCGCTTTCATCCCTGTTGATGGTGTCTCCGCCCCTTTTCCTTATTTCTATGGCCTCCTTTATCCATCGCTTATAGTTATGGCTATCTGATGCAATTATTGTTGAGTTTTCCCAGTCCATTATATGGTTTTCACAATTGCAATGGTCCAAGTTGGCTGATTTTAGATAGATAGATAGATAGATAGATAGATAGATAGATAAATAGACTTTTATTCATCCCACAGTGGGGAAATTCTTTTGTCTACAGCAGCAAAGGGGGTACGACAAAACAGAACAGCAGTATGGAAGTAAAAAACGAGTGGAATAAAAAATATATATTAATATTAATATAAGAAAATATTGCACAAGTAAAATTGCACCAGTAATAAAAATAGTGAACAAGTGAAAAAAAAAAAAAAAAAAGCCCTGTGTGGGTACATAAATACGTGTCACGTGTTAAGTTCTCCTGTTTTGCCTTTTCCTTTTCTCCCTGTGTGAGTCGGGTTGCAATTTGTTTCTCACATTCCTTTTGATGTTCTTTTTTTCGCGCAATAAAAGCCCTCACTGTCTCCCCGATGTATGTCTTATTGCAGGTTTTGCATGGTATTTCGTAGATTATACTGCATTTATTGTCCGGGTATATTCTGTCCTTGGGGTGTACAAGGGTGTATTGTTCCGATGTTATGTTTCTTCATTGCTTGATGTATTGGTTCCGTGATTCCCCTGATATATAGTACTGTGATTATGTCCTTAAATTGACTGTTTTTCTTGCTTGTTTCTTTTTTGCAGTTGATTCTTTTGTTTGTTTTTTTTACTTGTTGTTTACCCTTTTCTATTGCCCATCTCAGATATAGGTAATTTTTCAAAGCTGTTGTTATGTGCTGTTCCTCTTTTCGTTTGTCTTCCTTGTCTCCTTCAGCGACCACCAGGCGATGGAGGACGTAGATGGCGTGGCAGATCACATGATCGATCTGTCACGCCGGCTACGTCTGAAAACACCAACTGATAAAAGGCACGCCACAGCAGTGATGACAACTTTCTGACGAAGGCAGCAGTGAAGGCTGAAACATGTCAAGGTAAAGAAATCCATACTTTTTTTGTCTTAAGAAAATTAAACATAGTGTCAGTAGTGCATTATTATAACATGTATTTATCATATTCTTCTTAAGTAAATAAGTACAAGGAAAATATATGAAGTGTTAACACTAAAAAACAGCCTTTGAAAATTATTATAAATGCAGCCATAGACTTCAAGTTCCTTGTAGTGCATATCTTGGAGGATCTGGGCTTGACTGTGAACACCAAACCAAGGCGCTTCAGAGGATCTGTGGATCTCCAATCCCACACCTGGATGAGATTAACCCTACCCATCCAGGGCACTGTCTGTTCTCCAGAGTCTCCCAGAGGGGAGTGCTTTCCCTGGGCTCCTTTTGGTTTACCTATCACAGTGTCATTGTGCTTTAGTCCGTTTGTTTATTCATACCATGGCATCAAGGCAGCCAGCAAGCTACACATCATGGTAGACAATGTACTATTGTCAACCTGATTGTGGCAAAACCACTTGATAGTCTTCCTAACAATAGGAAAGTTAGAAATTGAACATTCATCAAATCATTGGAAAAGATGCCGAGATGGTATGACAGAGTCAAAGATCATTTTCTTGAAAAGGCGTGGCGGGTAGAATTTACCTATAAATAAATTTTATTTTGAAAATGAGCTTCCCCTCCTTGGAACAACAACAGCTACTGATTTTGATAAAGATCATGCATTTTAGTAAGTGTACCTTATGGTTGCGCCCATGCTTGTCCAACAGAGATATAATGGATGTGATGTGTTCTTCTTTGATTATGTTCAGTGCCTCAGGACTCTCCACCAACACGCAATGAATCACTTCTAGTATACCTAAAACAATAAACAAGAACAGTAAACAAGAACACCTTTTTCATAATTTATGAGAAATTTAAAAAAAAGGTTTTAAAAGTTGGCCTATTGCAATATTATATACACCGCTAACAAAAAATAAAGGGAAAACATAATTATCACAGTGTAATTCCAAGCCTATCACACTTCCGGGACATCAATCTTTCTATTTAGGAATCAATCACGATTCTGAATAAATTTCATCTGCTTTTGTACAAACAGGACAGACAACAGGTGGAAAGGAGAGGCAAGCACAACAACAACACCCAACTTGAAATTGTTTTGTAGGTGGTGGCCCTCTCCTTATCCTTTCTGGCAAATTCTTGGTTAGTTTTTTTTAATTTCCAGAGCCCTCACCGGTAGTGGTAGAATGAGCTGGTGCAGCCAACAGATTATGCCCAGGTAGTGCTGCTACTCCAGGATGGTACATCCGTATGTGTCAGGGTCTGAAGCATTGCTGTTTCTCCTAGCGCAGTGTCAAGTATGTGTGTGCTGCCCCTCTGGGATGGGCTCCTTCACCTGACGGTTGTAGTAGTGAGACAGGCATAGAATTGATTGATGTCAAGGGAAGCAGACAGTCAGCAGCTAAACCTCCACAGAGCACAACTTCCAATTGTTTTTCACAGAGCAGAGACAATATATGGCTCTGAGTGTTGTTGTATGTATTATGTGTGTTTTACTGCTGTGTTTGTGTGGTTGTTTGAATAGCACTGATTTAAAAATTAAGTTCTAATGGCCCATCTGTTGTTGTTATTGTTGTTACCTATTATTATTATTATTATTATTATTATTATTATTATTATTATTATTATTAGTTAGCATTAAGCTAGCAGACTCTATGTTAATAATAAGGATTAAGGGTTGAATTGTGAATGTTGTATTAACCTATGTGGAATGGTTAACACATCTTTAGTGGATACATTTACGGTGTTTAATCATCCCCTGTATGTATAACTTTAACTGGAAAGGACAAATAAACCGCATGAAGCAAGAACACTTTGCTGCTCATTTTGAGAATTGTGAGTTACCTGCCAAACTAACCACTGCATATTCAGATTCAGGGAGGGCAGAATGATTTGGAAGAAATGCCAGGATAAAGACCAGTAGAGGTGGCGAGGGCAACAACAGATCCACTCCCTGCTTTTTTGTTCAAGTAGGAACAAAAAAAAGAATAAGAATTGCCAAAGCCATACGCAGCAGGCCACTTGTGTTGTGTCATGTTTTTGCATTTGCCACATCAGAACTAGCAGATTTATACCCTGTTCTATCCAAAGATAAGAGAAGACTTAGAGTACGCACATGTGGCAAATGTAAGAAAGCGTGAAAACACTGTGGAGAATGCTTTGCTGCCTTGAGCAAGCTTCAGAAAGACTGGTTTTACAGTGAGTCAGTGATGGTATTAAGTGAAATATCCCATATGTAGCCCTGGCTGCTGTTAGGTGCCAGAATGAGATCATTGAAGGATTTTTACACCCATTGAAAATGAGGTCTGGGTTCCCTGTGGTGCATGACAATGTCTGGACTCATGTGGCTGGTGTGTCAGAAGTACCTGACATGCATGACTGGCCTGCTCCTTCGCCATCAATGTGATATCACATATCGGTGCATTCATCACTGCCACGTTTCACTATAGACTGCGTCGTTCTTTATTTATGTGTTTTCCCTTTATTTCTTTGAGCAATGTATATGCAGTGTATTCTTTTTTTGCCTGTGCTAGTAACCAAGCTGGCCTACCTGAGGAGGCTTCCAATCTCTCCAATCTGCTGATCAGCCAGTCCAGTGAACTAGAAAACTGAGCACAATTCTTTCTGTTTCCACGGATCAGTGCAGCTAAAAGAAGACAGAAGAAAATGGGAAATGCCTTAAAAACCCTTTTTTCTGACATGTGATACTGGTTTGGAGGAAAAAATGGAACTAATAACTTAGTTAAAACTAATAACTAGTTTTTGTAACTGCAGAAGTAAAAGTAATTTTGCTAAAAACATAAAGCAGTAGCTGAAAAGTAAAGTAAAAATGTTTTACATTATTTGAAGTACATTACAATATAATATTGTATAATAATAATAATAATAATACATAATATAATAATAATAAAATGTATTTGTATTATTATTAATATTTGCTGGTGTTAAAATACAGTTAATAGGTTAAGTTCTTGGTGGTTTATTTGACATAAACTGGCAAGAAGGATTTCAGTGGGGAAAGAGTGCGGTTTGTAACATATTTATTTAGCAGAGGGTCATGACCAGGAGATTCGTCATAACAAACAGACACGTTCAAATCTGCAGGCAAAATATCAAAAGTTACAACTCACAGTAACCAGGTAAAATACAAGAGGAATCAAGAAAATGAGGGACAATAATACTAGGCTGCTTATTGGAGACTTACATTTTCTTTCTGGCACGAAAAGAAACAAGAAGTCGGTTTAAACACAAAAGAGGGAAGGTGACAATCAGTCACAGATTGGGATAAATTGTGATTGGGGAAGAAGGAGGAAAACAGAGGGAAGAGATAGTGACTGGCATGGGGGAGTGAAAGAACGCAACAGAATTAATGTAAATAACACAACATAAAGTACAGACTGAGACAAATTTTGAGTTGCCTTCCTAATTTTCTTGTCATTTTCTTGTTTGTTCAATAATGTGTTTAGAATTCATAAGTAGCAGTTTTTTTCCACTGGTGAGATGTTTGCTATATATTTTCTAATTCTGTAATTGATTGAGCTGTTGTTTAAGAATTCTGTCAATGTGTGTGTGTGTGTGTGTGTGTGTGTGTGTGTGTGTGTGTACCCATTATCTACCCAGTAGTTGATAGAGGTAGTTGAGGATTGAGCTCCAGTGGTCCCCAGCTTTCCTTCCTAATGCCTCAGCAAATTGAGCTGCATTGCTGTATAAATGAAGGTGATCAATACAGTCCAATACGAGGCTGATTATCCCCTGCAGACATACAGTAATTAATTTTAACATTTTCAGATCAATTTAGATGATAGCAGATAGATACAGTTAATAATGAAGTTCTATCGTGAAACAAATTTGAGCCATTTCTCAATATGCAATTTCTCAATATACACGTCTGTATTTGCATTCTCCTGAAATGTCATCAGTCACCTCCCAAGCACTGTCCCAATGTAAATATGCAAACTGGTAAATGTGGTCCGAGATTCCTGGTATCTACTCCATCCATGTTATCAAGTATGCAGCATACTTTGTACTGAGAAATGGCTCTTAAAATACAGTAAACAGAACACTTCCCTTCAGGTGGATCACGAAAAGAATCACAGAGAATTCCAGTTGACTTATTTTAAGCTGAAGAGAAGAGTCATGTTCACTGTATCTTGATTCAAAAGAGAAAATTGTTGTCAAAGTACCACATAAATTAACTTAAAACTAAGATAATAAAACAAAACAAAGCTGAAAAATCTCACACATTGGCGTTGAGACTATACACTGGTGTCAGATGCTTGCGTGCCACACCCCTGATTTACCTAGATCCATAGATACTGTGACAGAAATTATTCTGTCTTCTATGTCACATAAATTAATCCAAATTGAGGTTAAATTGTGGAAAATATACATTAAAAATCTAATGATTTTGTTTTTTCTGACAACTGCTGTGAGCACCTTGTTGGTAACTAGGTAAATATTTGCACTTATTAACTCTGCTATTCGAGTAATTTTTTTTTATGCTTTATGTTTATTTCTACTGATGCTGTATTGCTGTCGCTTTTCTCGTATTGTAATGCCCATTATCTCCTTTTGTTTTACTCCCTTTGTTTTTGTTGTTAACATGTGTTTGTGCGATTATGATTATGAGTATGTGTATGTGTATGTGCGTTTGTGTCTGTGTACCTCTTCCTGGAAAAGGTTCTGTCGGTTCTTCAGAGCCCTCAGATGGTTCTGCTTGTCTTCATGTTCCATTTGGTCACCAGGTGGTTGGAAGTACCCAATTAGATCCTGTAAACTCAGATGCACTGTATCTATTGGTAGATCTGGAGAGAAACTCTTTCCACCTTTCCACACAGCATCCAGACCCCTGAACATAAACATGAGAATATCAGCCAGTGCACTTGTAATACAGGTCTTCTCTTTTCGTTACTGCTTTTCTACCCTTTATAGAATCAATTCTTTACATTGTTTCAGGAGGAGAGTCTTTAGAATTTATTAACAGTAACTTGTAAAGCAAAGAGACTTGGCCTCTATTCTTTGTATAAGAAAATATTAAATCAAAAGTCATAAATATCTGATATACATAAATTATTGCGTAGAAGTGGAAAATAATATTGCCAGTATAATACTGCCGTTCAATCTCCCTGTGAGGAAACATATAAGAGAAAACGGTGACAATGTAGATACATAATAATTAAATTCTATATCAAAATAACCCCCATAACAAGAACACCCTCTGGATTATGTTTTCCCTGGACTGGATATGAGTCACTAGAGCTCTCTTAGACACAAGCGTTGGGTCCCCCTTGGTGGTCCTCACCACCCATAAGAGGGGCCAAGGGGGTTAGGTGGGCATGGTTGGGAGGAACTGCCCCTGCAATCTAAACCTAAGCAGGGTTTTGTTATTGAAATTTCTGTGCTTGTCACATATTGTCTATGACAAACACCATGTGAGAATAAGGGTGCAATTGGCACCAAACCTTCCTGGGCTGTTCGATTCCCTGAACAATTGGTGTCAGCACCTAGAATTGAATTATTTGTCCCAATACTTTTGGAAATGTAGTGTTTAAACTAAAGGAATTACTAAACTGGTATGTAATACTTAATTCTGGCGTTTGTATTAAAAACCTTTGTGATCACCTACTTGATGAATATGTTGAACACAGAAACAATACTGCGTATCACTCTTGCAGTGTGACTTTCCTCCTGTTGTGACCGGGACAGTGTAAGACCATCATCCATGTGACCCTCATGGTGTATAATTGCCTGAAATAAGAAGGAAGGATTTCAGTAACACAAATGATTAATGTCATACTGAATAAAATAACCTTTAACAATGTGTATTTTCAATAAAATTTAAAAACTTTTTTCTTCTGTTTTTGCCCTTTGTGGTACATATGTAAAACTGTTTGTGAAACAATATCTTTTTTCCTATAAGGTGTCCATTTTCAGGGTTATTAAATGTGATCATCTGATGAGGTAACTTGTTTCATGCATTGCTATTTTTTTGGTTAATATCCATCCAGTTAGAAGGAAAGGTATGAAAAGTGAAAACTCAGAAGAATTACATAAGGTAAATGTCCTGAAGGAAAACTTTCTAATTTTAAATTGAATGCTCAGATTTATGTCCTCAACATACCCACAATGCACAAAGAAAATGTGCTAGTCCCAAACTATAACCCTGTGTCAAATATTGAATTATATTGGGTGAATGGTTTTGGGGGGAGCAGGAAATGTTTGAATCTCTATCCACTTGTACTCTGATGCATTAAAACATATCTGAGGCCAAAGGTCTCAGCATTGCACTGGATCCAGATCTTAGTTTTGAGTCCCAAATTAATAAGGTGAAAAAAATTCTTCCATCTTAAAAATCGCTAAAGTGAGACCATTTAAAAATGAACACATGCCTTTACCTCAAGCAGACCTGTCGGTTGTAACGTACTGTTCACTGACCTCCCAAAGAAAACCACTTACAACCTTCACCTCATCATTGTTACCTACAGTGGTGTGAAAAAGTGTTTGCCCCTTCCTGATTTCCCTAATTTTTTGGATGTTTATCACACTTAAATGTTTCAGACCATTAAATAAATTTAAATATTAGTCAAAGGCAACACAAGTAAACACAAAATGTATCAAATAATGAGATTTTCTGGAAGCCTTACATCGAATACAGCACAAATGATGTTTAATTAATACGCAATTATGTGCAGATATATATTGGATCTGTGCAATAGCTTTTTCTGTGTGTACTGTATGCATAATAACTTTAACTTAATCAAGATAAACGTAAATCAGATTGGGTGAATGAAACTGCTTCAGAGAGGCGTACTGTAGGACATAGTTTATACTTTTTCCTACTCCATTTGGATATCATATTTTATTTGTTTTGCTTTACTATATTCTATATATTTCGATTTTTTTTTTAGATGGCTAATTATTTTAGTATATTTTTTCTTTTTACACACACACACACACGCGTGCTCAAATAAAGACATCTATCATGCAAAGTAAATCATATCTTCATCCACAGTTTAAAGTGTATTTATACTGTATAATTTAAAAGAAATTTCAAATACAATAGAGAGATTCCAACACAGTCTCTAAGAGAAAAGCAAACGTAAACTTTTTTAAAGTTTAATGCATCCATACCTTTCTCTGCACTCCACCCATACGAGCACATTTAGCATCTTCAGTCTGGTAAGTGAGCCACTGGCAGCTAAAAACATGCTGGATATAACACACAGAGTCTCCATATTTAATATCTGGAACCCCCATGCCATCAACCTCCTTCTTTACACCAGGGTCCAATTTTTCCTAAAGGAGACAAAAAGTATTTGTATAGAACCGGTATATTTAAATAAAGTATTTTAAAGAAACATAGCATAAATGAATTAACTGTATTAAAATTAATATACTACAAAGCCTTTTTTATGTTTCTTCTAGGATGAGGATATTGTCTAACATTTGTTTTTGCCCTGTACCTTAGAGGACCTAAAGCAGAAAACTGTGGATTTGATATCAGCCTTCTCTTTGTCAACCAGGAGGAGTGATTTTTCCTCTGTCAGACTGAGATATTTTCCTGTGGTCACATGTCTCAGCCTAAATGGCTGACCCCAACGGATATGACTTCCACTCCACCTAGACACAAAAAGATATACAGGCCTAATATAAATAAATGAGAGCAAAAATAGTATGTTAGAACCTCTCAGACTTTAAATGTGACCTATGACATGAGCAATTCATGGGAAAAAACCAACCCCGAAATCATATCGGGAAACTGGAAAAAATTAAAATAATGTGGTTGCGTAAGTGTGCACACCCTCATATCCTGGAATCAAAATTAACCGATCACTTTCAAACTCAATTTTAGCAAAGGGAAAGAGTTTTCAGAGTGTTTAATCCACTAGCAGATGGGGGTGAAGAGCCCTAGGTGAGAAAATATGGCTAAACTGTAGCTGTAAGCCATAACATCGTAATTCAAAGAAATAAAGATATGAAATATATTAGTCTGAGGGTAATGAAACTATATAATACAAGTATCACTTTTTTAAGTTAAAAACAGAAATATATAAACTTTTTGATGATATTCTAAGTTATTGAGATTGAACACATTGTTGACAATTGGCCAAACAGTCTGTTGATGAGCGGTCAGATATGTTGATGTGTAGCATGAGTTCTCTTTCATAATATTTCGCTCGACGTCTCACTATGGGATGCACGCCCTCAGGTCAGCCCTCAGAAGCATTAATCTCATTACACCAATCCTCACTGGCTGGTGAACGTATCCGCCCGTGTCAGGCAGTGCCACCTGCCATAAATACCACCCGCGGACGTCACCACTTCATTCAGACACCTCTTCTCGTTCGAAGCTATCCTTGCGTCCACTAGGGGTGAGTTAGCTGA
The DNA here is from genome assembly GCA_015343265.1 of Pao palembangensis. Classification (NCBI taxonomy): domain Eukaryota; kingdom Metazoa; phylum Chordata; class Actinopteri; order Tetraodontiformes; family Tetraodontidae; genus Pao; species Pao palembangensis. Next base: position 5,612,928 of record CM027084.1, read on the forward strand.
ACGGTCCATAGAGGGAGCTCGCTGGTTCGGTTGACGGGTGCTTGCTCACCTTTGTCGCTTGTGTTACGCTTCATTAGAAAGTGTCTACAACGTTTTCCTCGCCACACCAATGCCAGATCAATGTCATGCTCGACACCCTGCCACGGTTCGAGCACACAAATGGTTGCGTGTCGGCTAGCCACCGCATGTCACACTGTTACCACGTGCCATTCCTTGTTGCACTCCAGCACGATAATGGCAGAAATGGACCCCATACCAGGGGACAGGGAGACTCCGAGCCTCGGACTTGCCCCTGTGGAAAATTAATTTCCAGCAGGGGCCCACACGCCTCCTGCCTGGGGCTGGAACACGCCCATCAAGCTGTGGACCATCCCGGCTCATGTCGATTTTGCTCGCTTTTCACCATGAAGACTCTCTGCAGACGGTTAGCTTGCCATGTTAGCCTGTCAGGGATTGATCCCAGTCTCCCCTCCGCCACGCCAGGTGCTGAAGAGGAGAAGAGATGGAACGATGCCGCTGTTGGCCGCTGCCAGGTGGGACCAACGACGCTGGCCGCTGCCAGTTGGGGTTCCTAGTTCGACTTGGCCCTGGATCCCCCAAATGAGGAAGACGTCCTGCAGTTGGACTATACAGATGACGATATTACCTCCAACCTTTTCATTTCAGAAGAGGATGAGGAGGATGATATCTTCACCACGCCGGCCAGGGCTGCACAGGCCACAGCCCTCGCTGCTTCGCAGACAAATGATGGGAGAGGCACACCAGCCCCTCCCTCCTCCACGTTGGACATGCTCGAGGTGTGCAAACGCGTGGCTGCCCGACTGGACATCCCCTGGCCTGCCATCGTAGCTGAGACAACCAGGTCCCGCTACGAGGGGAAGGCATTTGCCTTGGCCAGGAGTGCGGCAAAGCAGCCTCTCCCCGTCTTCCCAGAGCTGCTGGAGGAGATGGCCCGTTCTTTGAAAGACCGCCCCTACAGCTGTAAGAACCGGATCCCCGGAGTCTCATCCCTTGACTGCGAGGCGATGGAGACTTGGTCGGCTCCCCATTCCTCCAATGGAGCCATACGTCGCTGCCCACCTCCACCCCAGGCTGTCGACAATGTCCTCCAGAAGTTCGACCCTGCCTTCTAAGTCAGACCATTTTCAATCGGCACTGACAGAAAGGACCTACAGGGCCACAGTGCTCAACACCAGAGCGCTCAATGTCCTGTCGCTGCTCTCAGCATACCAAGCGGAGCTCTGCGGGGACTACGCTCAGTCTCACGACCCGGCGACGCTCAGCGAGATCCCCGCTATCACTGACCTGTGCCTCCGCGTCAAGCGCTGCACGGTTCAGGGCACAGGAAAAGCGCTGGGAACCCTGGTGCTGCAGGAGAGTGCACGAGTCTTGCCAACCTGTCTGACCAGGAAAAAGACGACATACTGGACGTGCTGATCGTACCGGAAAGGGGTTTTTGGCTCAGTGCTCTCCTCTATGCAACAATGCTGTGAGGCTAAAAAATGAAAGACAAAGCACTCCGGCTCTGTCTTTTGGTTCCCCCACAACCGACGCAGCACAAGCCCTTTATGCCTGCACCTGCATGCCTTCCCGAAGCACGTAAAACCCCGCCCGCATCATCCAACCGGACCGCCTGGTCCAACCCTCCCACGGCTTCAGCTGCAGCTCCGCCAGCTCGGCCCACGCAGGCTGCCTCGTTCCAGCCCAGGAGGAAGGGTCTGCAGCCGTCTGAGAGTCGGGTTTGGACACTGGGCCTTGTTCAGGGGAGTGGACCTTCGCAAACTCTGTGCTGCAGCGAGATGGTCTTCGCTGTTCACTTTCGTCCGGTTCTATATACTGGACGTTTCCGCCCCGTGCATGGCACAGGTGGTTCTGCGGCCGTGATTCAGTTGGGTTTGCCTGGTGGTTGGTGGACGCATGATAAGCTTGTCTGGCAATACTGGAGCTACGATATCCCCATATGAGACATCGAGCAAAATATTATGAAAGACAACTAATTATGAAAGAGAACTTTAGAAAGTTATTTACATAACCCCAGTTCTCTGAGTAATATGAGTGAGATGTCTCACCAGACAACCCTTCTTGCCAGGGCGAGCGAGAAGAGGTGCTTATCATGAATGAAGTGGTGATGTCTGCGGGTGGTATTTATGGCAGGTGGCACTGCCTGACGCGGAAGGACACGTTCACCAGCCAATCAGGATTGGCGTAATGAGATGACTGCTTCTGAGTTCCGACGTGAGGGAATATATCCCATAGTGATACATCTCACTCATATTACTCAGAGAACCGGGGTTATGTAAATAACCTCAAGATTTTTATCTTTCTGACATGGCAGAGACAATGTCCATAGTCCTAGTAAGTTCTTGATAAAGCCTTTCCAAGCATTCCAAACCACATTAATAGCAAGGGCACATTATAAATAATTCATCACTGCCAAGGCTAAGTAATAAACTAACCACTGACTGCTAAAATAAGTCAACATGGTCCTACAAACCACATTTATCTGAGCTGTTGTTTACAACAACAGTGACATGAAAAGAAATGAACTTGCTTTCAGAGCTCCAGAAAGGTGCAGGAAAGAAGGGCTGTTCTCCACTATACCATTAAAGGTATAGGAGTTTTGAATGAAGAGCTGGATAGCACAACTGTTACACTGTAGTTAAAAAGCACGACTGCTGAAAACAACGCTTATATTACATATGTGTTGGGCTGCCACCTTATCGTGGTGGAGGGGTTTGCGTGTCCCTATGATCCTCGGAGCTCAGTTGTCTGGGGCTTTATGCCCCTGGTAGGGCCTCCCATGGCAAACAGGTCCAAGGTGAGGGACCAGACAAAGTGCAGCCCACAAAACCCCTTATGATGAGTGAGAAATTTGGTGTCAAGTCTCCCTTGCCCGGACGCGGGTCACCGGGGCCCCCTCCTGGAGCCAGGCCTGGGGGTGGGGCACGCTGGCGAGCGCCTGGTGGCCGGGCCTTTGCCCATGGGGCCCGGCCGGGCATAGCCCGAAGGAATGACATGGGACCCTCTTCCAGTGGGCTCACCACCTGCAGGAGGGGCCAAAGGGGTCGGGTGCTGTGTGAGTTGGGTGGCAGCCGAAGGCGGGGACCTTGGCGGTCCGATCCCCGGCTGCAGAAGCTAGCTCTAGGGACGTGGAACGTCACCTCTCTGATGGGGAAGGAGCCTGAGCTGGTGCGTGAGGTCGAGAAGTTCCGACTAGATATAGTCGGCCTCACCTCGATTCTAGTCGCCCCCCGGCTTAGTGCCTGTATATTGGAGTTTACCCCGGTGGGCGAGAGGGTAGCCTCCCTCCGCCTTCGGGTGGGGGGACGGATCCTGACTGTTGTTTGTGCCTATGGCCCCAACAGCAGTTCAGTGTATCCACCCTTTTTGGAGTCCCTAGAGGGAGTACTAGCGAGTGCTCCTTCTGGGGGTTCCCTCGTCCTCCTGGGTGACTTCAATGCTCACGTCGGCAGTGACAGTGAGACCTGGAGGGGCGTGATTGGGAGGAATGGCCCCCCTGATCTGAACCCGAGTGGTGTTCTGTTGTTGGACTTCTGTGCTCGGCACAGATTGTCCATAACGAACACCATGTTCAGACATAAGGGTGTCCATATGTGCACTTGGCACCAGGACACCCTGGGCCGCAGTTCGATGATCGACTTTGTAGTCGTGTCCTCGGACTTGCGGCCGTATGTTCTGGACACTCGGGTGAAGAGAGGGGCGGAGCTGTCAACTGATCACCACCTGGTGGTGAGTTGGCTTCGTTGGTGGGGGAGGATGCCGGACAGGCCCGGCAGGCCCAAGCGTATTGTGAGGGTCTGCTGGGAACGCCTGGCAGAATCTCCTGTCAGGCGGAGCTTCAACTCCCACCTCCGGGAGAGCTTCACCCATGTCCCGGAGGAGGTGGGGGACATTGAGTCCGAGTGGACCATGTTCCGTGCCTCCATTGTTGAGGTGGCCGTCCGGTGCTGTGGCCGCAAGGTGGTCGATTCCTGTCGTGGCGGCAACACCCGAACCCGCTGGTGGACACCGGCGGTGAGGGATGCCGTCAAGCTGAAGAAGGAGTCGTACTGGGCCTTTTTGGCCTGTGGGACTCCCGAGGCAGCTGACGGGTACCGGCGAGCCACGCGGGGTGCAGCTGCGGCGGTCGCCGAGGCAAAGATCCGGGCATGGGAGGAGTTCGGGGAGGCCATGGAGAGCGACTTCCGGACAGCTTCGAAAAGGTTCTGGACCACCATCCGGCGCCTGAGGAGGGGGAAGCAGTGCATTGTCAACACTGTGTACGGTGGGGATGGTGTGCTGTTGACCTCAACTCGGGACGTTGTGGATCGGTGGAAGGAATACTTCGAAGACCTTCTCAATCCCACCAACACGCCTTCCAGTGAAGAAGCAGGGCCTGGGGAATCGGAGGCGGGTTCTCTTATCCCCGGGGTCGAGGTAGCCGAGGTTGTTGAGAAACTCCTCGGTGGCAGGGCCCCGGGGGTGGATGAGATCCGTCCGGAGTTCCTTCGTTCTCTGGACGTTGTAGGGCTGTCGTGGTTGACACGACTCTGCAACGTCGCGTGGACATCGGGGGAGGTACCACTGGATTGGCAGACCAGGGTGGTGGTCCCTCTTTTTAAAAAGGGGGACCGGAGGGTGTGTTCCAACTATAGGGGGATCACACTCCTCAGCCTACCTGGCAAGGTCTATTCAGGGGTACTGGAGAGGAGGGTCCGTCGGATAGTCGAACCTCGGATTCAGGAGGAGCAGTGCGGTTTTCGTCCTGGACGACTGTGGACCAGCTCTACACCCTCAGCAGGGTCCTTGAGGGTGCGTGAGAGTTTGTCCAACCAGTCTACATGTGTTTTGTAGATCTGGAGAAGGCATTCGACCGCGTGCCTCGGGGAATCCTGTGGGGGGTTCTCCGGGAGTATGGGGTGTCGGGCCCCCTGATACAGGCTGTCCGCTCCCTGTATGACCGGTGTCAGAGTTTGGTCCGCATCGCCGGTAGTAAGTCGAACTCGTTTCCGGTGAGGGTTGGACTCCGCCAGGGCTGCCCTTTGTCACCGATTCTGTTCATAACTTTTATGGACAGAATTTCTAGGCGCAGCCGTGGTGTTGAGGGGGTCCGGTTTGGTGGCCTCAGGATCGGGTCTCTGCTTTTTGCAGATGATGTGGTCCTGTTGGCTTCATCAGTCCGTGACATCCAGCTCTCGCTGGACCGGTTCGCAACCGAGTGCGAAGCGGCCGGGATGAAAATCAGCTCCTCCAAGTCTGAGGCCATGGTTCTCAGCCGGAAAAAGGTGGAGTGCCTTCTCCGGGTCGGGGAGGAGATCCTCCCCCAAGTGGAGGAGTTCAAGTACCTCGGGGTCTTGTTCACGAGTGGGGGAAGAATGGAGCGGGAGATCGACAGGCGGATCGGTGCGGCGTCCGCAGTAATGCGGACTCTGCACCGGTCCGTTGTGGTGAAGAGAGAGCTGAGCCGAAAGGCGAAGCTCTCGATTTACCGGTCGATCTTTGTTCCTACCCTCACCTATGGTCATGAGCTTTGGGTAGTGACCGAAAGAACGAGATCGCGGGTACAAGCGGCCGAAATGAGTTTCCTCCGCAGGGTGGCTGGGCTCTCCCTTAGAGATAGGGTGAGAAGCTCTGCCATCCGGGAGGAGCTCGGAGTAGAGCTGCTGCTCCTCCGCATTGAGAGGAGTCAGATGAGGTGGCTCGGGCACCTAGTAAGGATGCCTCCCGGACGCCTCCCTGGTGAGGTGTTCAGGGCACGTCCCTCCGGTAGGAGGCCCCCGGGAAGACCCAGGACACGCTGGAGGGACTATGTCTCTCGGCTGGCCTGGGAACGCCTCGTGATCCCCCCGGAAGAGCTGGACGAAGTAGCTGGGGAGAGGGAAGTCTGGGCTTCCCTGCTTAGGCTGCTGCCCCTGCGACCCGACCCCGGATAAGCGGAAGAAAATGGATGGATGGATGGTGTTGTATTTGGGTGTAAATGTATTTCTCTACATATATATGTGTCTTTTCTACTCACACAACACGTAATGTCTCAAGCTTCCACAGGGACCGGGCATGACTGGACACTGCTCCCCCCTCATAGTGTATTGTTCTGGAGGTAAATAATGACACAGTCAAAAAACATATACACATTTAAATATTATATGAATGTGGAAGCATTGGGTGTGTATCTGAATGACTCCAATCCTGAACAACACACACACGAAAACATATTCATATTTTTTTTGGAATTTTGTCCAAACTGTAATTATTAGTCTAAATCAAAAACTCCAATTTAAGTCTTAGACTAAAAAATTAGTTGAATACAGTGGACGAAAGCTCTTTTTAAAATAATTAGGGAAAAGTGGGTATACAAATTCTACAACACATCTGTCTAAATGCCAGATTTTTGTGATGTAAAAAAAATAGACAAGAGAAATTAGTGGTGTGTGAATAGATCCAAACATTGATACACATCACATTAATTAATAGCACTCTTGATTTCTACACCAGCATAAAACTCTCATGTTTTATGGTTATACAACCCTATTTGTCTGTGATTCCAGACAAAGAAGCAAACAAATGGGCTCAGCCAGGCCATGGCTGAGTCCATTTTTAACAACAAAGTAGACATGCAGTGTTGTGGCCACTATAGAGGAATAAAGATAGGAAATAGTAGTGGGGAGAAGCGAGCATTTGTAAGGAGCAGTATGTTTTCATGCCATACAAAATAGAAGAAGTAACATTATTTAAACCTGGACATCGCAAGAGGCTTCTCAAAGGCCTACAGAAATCTTAGAGTTCAACCGAACAACACCATACCCACAGTGTAGCATGATAGTGGCAGCATCGTGGTTTTGGGCTGTTTTTCTTCAACTGAAACCAGGGCCTTATTCAAGATGGAGGGATGAATGGTTCAGAATATGAAATTCCAATTTCCATACAAAACCTTCAGGCTTCCATCAGAAAGAGTTAAAGATGAAGAGGAATTGAATCATTTAGCATGATAATGACTTGAATCATTCAAATTAACAATGTGATGGCTTCACCAGAAGAGGGTAAAAATTTGGAAACAGTCCAGGCAGACGACAAATTTGAATCCCAGTTAGGGGAGGCTGGAGCCTGTAATTCACATTAAATATGCTGACACGATTTTCCTTGGTCTCATAGAAACCTTGACATGGCCGTGCAGACTTTTTCTACCCATTGTAGATATTTAATCAACTTGTTTCGGCAGGTTTCATAAATGAGGATAAACATCACAACTCCTCTATAATTTTTTGCAGAATTCACTGATCTGCATAATTTATTTAGGAAAGAGACAGGATTACACAGTAGACAAGTAGACAACACATAGCAGTATAACTTGGGCAATTTCAAGTTTCAATCAAAGATGTACTGGTATTATCTTTCATTTATGAGGGACTACTGAGAGCAAAAGCATGCAGTTACAGGGAAAAATCCACTAGATCACCCACCACATCGACTAACCATCTTAAAGCTATTTAACGGTCTTTAATTTGGTTATGGTTCCAATTAATTAGTATGCATATACTTGTATAATTGTGCATTAAATTCTATAAATGTCTCCATACCCAAATTTCAAAGGTATACATTTGGTTTATTTAATTCTTTTATAGATTGTGGTATAGAGTGAATACCATGATTCAGAAAAATGACTTTACCTCCTGTGCTCTTCTCCATATTGCCCAGATGGAACAGTCAGACACTCATCCATGTGACCGTAAAGAAGTCGTAGGACGTCTCCTCCAATAAGGAATCCTGAGGAAAAGTAAAGACAGTTAAAAAGCAGGGAAAAATTCATACTTCTGTGATACAGATCGACCTAAAGTGACAAATTTAAGGTGGCATAATTAACAAATTTTTTTCATTTTTGAAGATACTCTGTAATATCTTTACAGTATTATATAAAAAACTTGGACGGACACAGGAGGTAAGTTAAGGCTGGTACACTGGAACACTTCATAACACAACAGACACAAGGCAAAATCAACTACATACGCTATCAACTGAATAGGGTTGCTACCTTGGATTTGTGAAAAACAGGGCACTTGACCAAATTTTTCCTATTTCACCTGAAAGCTGCAAAAAGAGATGATGCAGCTAAAAAGTTCTACACAGAGAAGATGATGACATTTCCATTTTAATACCAACACAGGAGTTCATGTACATCAATTACATCAAGCGACCAACACACATGCATGCACATGATGCTGACTGGTCGACCATTCAACAGCCATCAAAGCCTGATGCGTTTTAATTTGAAGGTGGAGTTCCAACACATTTTGTCCTTTCACATTGTAGCAATCCACAGCAGATGTTGGAGGCAAGGCTGTTGTTGATTGGGTTCTTTTTGTAGAGTTGTTTGGGTTACTTGGCATTTCTTTATGGCGTCTGTTAGAATGGTTACTGCCAGCATTTAAACATACAGCAGGATATGTTCCAAGCAGATAAAAGCAGTGGACCTGCACATCAAAGAGCTGTGGAGATACATATACATAATGCTCTCCTGAAAATGTGCCACAATATTAAACAGAATTTTTGCTTGTTTATGTTCATATCTCTAGGTTTACGGTTCTAGGTGACCATTGAATTGTGTTCATTTACATAGGTGGGTATTTACTGCGTATTATGTCTTATTATTTTTTTGTTATCCTTGCATGTCATTATGTTGAAATCCTACCTTATTTCTATATTTAGTTAATTGGTAGTATCCTGTAATGACGGTTTTTTTACTTTTTATCAGGCATGTGGTAAACTGATTGGCTGGAGTCACACAGTCACTCGTATTTAAGATGCGTTTTTTGGCACAGACATTTTTGCTTGAGAAAGGTCTAGTACCGAAACGTCGCATTTATCAATAAAGCACTTTGTAAGTTGGCCAAGTGTGCAAGAATGTTCTCTTATACTTTGGACTATGTTGTCACTCTCCGATGCACCTGCCCAGTAATACAGTAGATGTACGAAGACTTTCTACTGTTCCTGTTAGGGTTCTGCATTTTTTGGGTTTCTGGTGTTTTGCTTTGTGTTCTGGTTTTGTCCACTAGAGATTTTTTGGAGACTAGGTCTTTGCTGGTGAGGCAAATACCGCACCTTTGGCTCATCAGCAATCAGAGGCAAATATGAGGCAGCTGCACCCAAGCACCAGAGTTGGATTGTTACCTCACCTGCAGAGTGGTACCAAACCTTAGCTGTGACTGTGAGTTTCCTGTGTCTGAAAATTTTGTTTCAAACTGATCACACAAAGGGCTGTGTGGCTGCAGCTTTTTGTTCCAACCAAGCAACACTACACCAGACTGAAGTCATTTAATCAACTAATCTGAGTCTTCAGACAGCTGATTGGTCAAACTCTGTGTGCTTGATTGGTTGGAACAAAAACCTGCAGCCACTCGGCCCTTTGTAAAATCAGTTTGACACCCCTGGATTAGAGTTATTCCCCTGGTTCCTAGGTTGCCACGTTTCCTGAAAGAGAAGTCTGAGTTCTGGTTTTTGGACACCCTGCAGTGGAGCCTCCCCTTGAAGAGTTTGGATCTTTTTGGCATTTTTTTGTGAACATTGTTTTTCCTCCACTGCAGTGCTTTTTGTTTCCCCCTTCTTGTACACACAATAACGGGTTGGTTTTGCTTTAAGCACCTGCCTCGTACCTGCACTTGGGTCCTAAAACACAACGCCACCTAACAATTCCAAAATTTTCCCTCAAAAATCTCTCTCAATTGGTTGAACTTCTGTTAGTTTTTTTTTTTTTTTTTTTGCAACATCTTGTTGCATGCAATACAATACATTTATGTCTCTTAAGTAACTTAATGCATTAGTATTACAAGACTAACAAGTTTTGCAAGTAATCTTGAATCTGTTATTTTTAAAACAAGAAATAAATTACTTTAAGAATTTTAGTGGTAATCTGGTGGTCACCATTCTAGATATACTAATGAAAAGATGTGATATAGATATATGTATTTATACAAAATGTATAGCTCTGAAGATGTAAAAATGTGGATAGACGTAGAACAGTGTAGAGGTACCTTGTGCTACCTCACTCCTTGTACAAATGGGGACCACACTCCAGAATGTCTGCTGGAAAGCTGCATCTACATGGAAATTGCCAATACCATAGGACAGATGCTGTAGGAAGACACAAATAAGATTATTACAGAAAAGAATAAGCAACCAACCCAACGTGGAGTGCTTTCACACAGGCAGGACTTGGGACAGTTAGGGTCATTGGTTGTTTATATACTCATTGTTAGGAAAGGCCTGGGGCCCATTTCAGAAAGCGGGTTTAGCAAAAACTCTGGGTTAATTTGTTGTGATTTACGGGAAACTCAGGGTTTTCGGTTTCAGAAAGCAGGTTCACCGTAACTCTGAGTCAGTTACCAGCGTAACATATGCTTTCAAATGAACCTGCTCGCGAGTAGGTTCATTCCAAATAGCCCCGACTTTCTGCTGCTCTTGAAGCCTGCAGACTGTCGGGAGAGGAAGATCCGTCCCCGATTAGACGTTTGATTAAGCCTTGATGGGAACGTCTTTGAGCGTTACAGATTTATTTCACTCTTGATAGTTTATTTAACAGCATTTAACTCAACCCTCACGTCGCTTATATTGCGGAATGGCTCTCTGTTCGGAGCAAATTCTTTGTGTTGTGATTCGATTATTTCTTTTTGCCAAGTTTTTTTTTTTTTTTTTTTTATATAATAGTGGTGAGCATGTGAACAAGGTAACCGTAGGGCTGTCATAAACGTTACTCTTGCACTCAAAAGATTTTGAAACACGTTTGTAGTGTTAAAAAGTCACAGACACCCCAGACATCCAGACATCTCACACAGGTTCCACAGAATTGCAGGTATCAGTTTAAGCAATAAATAGATTGACATCTGAAAGCAACAGCAGCCAATTACATAGAACTCCTTCTGCTACAAGAAAAATCAGTGTGTCAAGTTGTGTCTGTGATTAATGGATGGCATTTAGTGAACCAACACTGTGTGGTGCTGGATCACCTCAGCCTTTTTTCTGTTGGCTATAATGGAGATAAAACTTCAGGGCCCTCTCCTGGAGCCAGGCCTGGGGGCAGGGCACGATGGCGAGCGCCTGGTGGCCGGACCTTTGCCCATGGGGTCCGGCCGGGCACAGCCCGGAGAGACAACATGAGACCCCCTTCCCGTGGGCTCACCACCTGCATGAGGGGCCAAAGGGGTTGGGTGCAGTGTGATTTGGGTGGCGGCCGAAGGCGGGGACCTTGGCGGTCCGATCCCCGGCTGCAGAAGTCAGCTCTAGGGACGTGAAATGTCACCTCTCTGATGGGGAAGGAGCCTGCACTGGTGTGAGAGGTTGAGAAGTTCCGATTAGATATAGTCGGCCTCTCCACGATGCATAGCAAGGGCTCTGGAACCAGCCTTCTCGAGAGGGGTTGGACTCTCTTCCACTCTGGAGTTGAGAGTTTAGAATAGAATAGAATAGAATAGAATAGAATAGAATAGAATAGAATAGAAGTACTTTATTGATCCCAGACATGGGAAATTGACTTGTCCCAGCAGCATCGTCAGTATTAACATATTTACAACATATTTACAGTATAATAGTGTGCAATATCAGTACAATATGAGTGATATGACTGTGCAATGCAATAAATAATTATTACAATGTGCCACATGAAAGTACTGATGGAGCACATCACAGCACAAGGGCTGTGAGTCTCAGTCAGATGGACTTGTTGAACAGGGTTATTGCACTGGGCAGGAAAGATTTCCTGTATCTGTCTTTGTGGCAGCGGAGCTGAATCAGTCTGTTTGAGAAGGAGCTCCGCTGCCTGTCCAGGAGTGGGTGGAGAGGGTGGTCCGGGTTATCCAGAATAGCTAACAGTTTGTCACAGTCAGCGGGGGGGTGGGTCCAGGGAGCTCACGGTGGAGTGGGGGGAGGGTAGAGGAGGAAGGTAGCTGGGTGTTTGGAGGCCAGAGTGTGCGGGGGAGGGGGACACAGTGGAGGGCTGTGAACTAAATCTGTTAAAGAAACAGTTCAGCTCATTTGCTCTGTCCGAACTGCTAACTGGCTGCCTGTCTTTGACATTGAAGCCAGTTATTTCCCTCATTATTTCCCTCATCCCAGTCCACACGTCTCTCGTGTTGTTCTGCTGGAACTTGGCCTCCAGCTTCCTCCTGTAGGAGTCCTTAGCCCTCCTCAGCTCTGCTTTCAGGTCGTGCTGTATACTTCTCATCTCCTCCTTGTCCCCCGATCTGAAGGCCTTCTTCTTCTGGTTGAGAAGAGCTTTCAGGTCACTGGTGATCCAGGGCTTGTTGTTGGGGAAGCAGCGTACAGTCCTGGCTGGCAGGGTGGTGTGTTCACAGAATTTGATGTATTCTGTGATGCAGTCAGTCATGCTGTTGATGTCCTCCCCATGTGGATCACAGAGCACGTCCCAGTCAGTAAACTCAAAGCAGTCCTGCAGGGCCTCCTGGGCCTCCTGATTCCACCTCCTAACTGTCCTTGTGGATGCAGGCTGCCGCTGGACAAGAGGAACGTACCTTGGTGTCAGAACCACCAGGCTGTGATCTGATCTTCCCAGTGGGGGAAGGGTGTTGGCACTGTATGCATCCTTTGCGTTTGCATACAGGAGGTCTATTGTTCTATTGTCTCTCGTGGGGCAGTTTACAAACTGGTAGAATGTTGGCAGAGTTTTATCCAGTGTGACATGGTTAAAGTCCCCAGTTATGAAAGTTATGGTTATGAAAGCGTTTGGGTGCAGGGTTTGCAGTTTTGACACGGTGGAGTGAATGGTTTCACACGCTGCCTCGGCATCAGCTTATGGGGGGATGTAAACAGTGACGACGATGGCGAAGGTGAGCTCCCTAGGCAGGAAGTATGGACGCATCCCCACACAAAGCAGTTCAATATCTGGGCTACAGAAACGTTCCTTTACGGTAACATGTCCCGGGTTGCACCACTTCTCATTGACAAACAGCGCAATCCCCCCTCCTTTCTTCTTACCGCTCCTCTCCACATCTCTGTCCGCCCGTATTGTTCTGAAACCGGGTACAGTAGCTGGAATCCGGGAAACACGAGTGAAACCACGTCTCCGTGAAACACATAACGCTGCACTCCCGGAATTTCCTTTGAGCTTTTACAAGCGCCGCTAGCTCGTCCATCTTGTTGCCTAACGATCTCACATTTCCCATAATGATCGCCGGCACCGAAGGTTTATATCTCCTCCGTTTAGCCTTCATCTTAGCCCCGGCTCTACACCCCCAGCGTCTCCTACGTAGCTCCGCAGGGATTTCAGGCCTCGGTCCAGGCAGTAGCACCGGTTTACACAGCGCGATCAGCTGGTCCCCTGCTGGTCCCCTCACTCTGTTCCGCGTGGTCCCCTGTTACGAACAGTAACAGCAAAACCAAAATAAAACAGGCTTCCACTCTGGAGTGGCCGATGGTGAGAGGCAGCGGGCAGGGGTGGCAGTTCTTGTTGCCCCCCGGCTCGATGCCTGTACGTTGGAGTTTACCCCGGTGAGCGAGAGGGTAGCTTCCCTCCACCTTCGGGTGGGGGGACGGATCCTGACTGTTGTTTGTGCCTATGGCCCGAACAGTAGTTTGGCGTATCCAACCTTTTTGGAGTCCTTAGAGGGAGTACTCCTTCTGAGAATGCTCCTTCTGGGGGGTCCCTCATCCTCCTGGGTGACTTTGATGCTCACGTTGGCAGCGACAGTGAGACCTGGAGGGGAGTGATCGGGAAGAATGGTCCCCCTGATCTGAACCCGAGCGGTGTTCTGTTGTTGGACTACTGTGCTCGTCACAGATTGTCCATAATGAACACCATGTTCAGGCATAAGGGTGTCCATATGTGCACTTGGCACCAGGACACCTTAGGCCGCAATTCAATGATCGACTTTGTGGTCGTGTCGTCAGATTTGCGACCACATGTCATGGACATTCGGGTGACGAGAGGGGCGGAGCTGTCAACCGATCACCACCTGGTGGTGAGTTGGCGTCGATGGTGGGGGAGGATGCCGGACAGGCCCGACAGGCCCAAACGTATTGTGAAGGTCTGCCGGGAACGCCTGGCAGAGTCTCCTGTCAGAAGGAGCTTCAACTCCCACCTCCGGAGTAGCTTCAACCATGTCCCGGAGGAGGTGGGGGACATTGAGTCCGAGTGGATCATGTTCCGCGCTACCCGCTGGCGGACACCGGCAGTGAGGGATGCTGTCAAGTTGAAGAAGGAGTCACACTCCTCAGCCTCCCTGGCAAGGTCTATTCGGGGGTACTGGAGAGGAGGGTCCGCCGGAGAGTTGAACCGCCGATTCAGGAGGAGCAGTGCGGTTATCGTCTGGACGTGGAACTGTGGATCAGCTCTATACCATCAGCAGGGTCCTTAAGAGTGCTTGGGAGTTTGTCCAACCAGTCCATATGTGATTTGTGGATTTGGAGAAGGCATTCGACCGTGTCCCTTGAGGAGTCCTGTGGGGGGTTCTCTGGGAGTATGGGGTGTCGGGCCCCCTGATACGGGCCCTCCGCTCCCTGTATGACCGGTGTCAGAGCTTGGTTCACATTGCCGGTAGTAAGTCGAACTCCTTTCCGGTGAGGGTTGGACCCCGCCAGGGCTGCCCTTTGTCACCAATTCTGTTCATAACCTTTATGGACAGAATTGCTAGGCGCAGCCGTGGTGTTGAGGGGGTCCGGTTTGGTGGCCTCAAGATTGTGTCTCTGCTCTTTGCAGATGATGTGGTCCTGTTGGCTTCATCAGTCCGTGACCTCCAGCGCCTCCAAATCTGAGGCCATGGTTCTCAGCCGGAAAAAGGTGGAGTGGCTTCTCCGGGTCGGGGACGAAATCCTCCCCCAAGTGGAGGAGTTCAAGTACCTCAGGGTCTTGTTCACAAGTGGGGGAAGAATGGAGCGGAAGATCAAAAGGCAGACGCCAGTGCGGCGTCTGCACCGTTCCGTTGTGGTGAAGAGAGAGCTGAGCCGAAAGGCAAAGCTCTCGATTTACCTGTCGATCTTCGTTCCTACCCTCACCTATGGTCATGAGCTTTGGGTAGTGAAAGAACAAGATCGAGGGTACAAGCGGCTTAAATGAGTTTCCTTCGTAGGGTGGCCAGGCTCTCCCATAGAGATAGGGTGAGAAGCTCTGTCATCCGGGAGGAGCTCGGAGTACAGCCGCTGCTCCTCTGCATTGACAGGAGCCAGATGAGGTGGCTCGGGCATCTAGTTAGGATGCCTCCTGGATGCCTCCCTGGTGAGGTGTTCAGGGCACGTCCCTCTGGTAGGAGACCCCCGGGAAGATCCAGGACATGCTGGAGGGACTATGTCTCTTGGCTGGCCTGAGAACGCTTCGGGATCCCCCCGGAAGAGCTGGACGAAGTGGCTGGGGAGAGGGAAGTCTGGGCTTCCCTGCTTAGGCTGCTGCCCCCGCGACCCGACCCCGGATAAGCGGAAGAAAATGGATGGATGGATGGATATAGACAGTACTAAATACTGACTGATGGATGGCTAAAGATTTTGCTTTTTCTTTGTTTAGGGGATTTCTCTAATTAAATCTAGTTATCGCAGGTTAAATTCAATGACTGAACGCTGTTTAATGAGGACAGGCTAAACACCACCAGAATAGCTTGTATTTAAATCATGTTTGAACTATATTTTTATATTTCATAGTAACTTTCTGCCAAATCAATTTGGTGCCTGTTGGGTTGCACCTGCGGCTCAAACACCCATATAGAATAGAAATGTTGAATGAGATGAACAACCAAGACCCAACATTTCTTTTTTTAAATGAATCATGCATGAACTCGGTCAGCAATTTTCAGCCACACGATCTCTCTCTTTTTTGCCACTGCCGCGGTATTTTTTCCTTGAAAATATGCGCATTTTCATGAAATCTTCCATCTAAAACAGGGAGAAGTGTGATGATCAAGGTTTTTTTTCACTTCTTGCCACGGTGAATCAGGTTATCTGCGTTCCATTGATAAGGCTTTTTAGATCTCTGTGCACGAGCGTAACCCTGTGTCAGAGTTCATTAAACCAACTCTTAACACGTGTTCTGAAACCAAAAACCCTGAGCTGGACATTGCAGATTTTGGCAACCCTGCATTCAGGTTCCAACTCCGAGCCTTGAAAACCCGCTTTCTGAAATGGGCCCCTGGTCATGTAAATTTCACGTAAATCTACCCTGACCCCTCAAATCTTATCTCAACAATCAGCCACCATGGGTTCCTCTTAGAAGCTGCCTAGCAATGCTACATAATGAATTATTGTTGCACACAAAGCAGTAGAAGGCTGCAAGGCGCTGCATTTTTTTCTCATTTAATCTTCTTCACTGGTATGAGAAAATTTAGTACAAAATGGTAAATGATGATGCGCTATAAACATGAGGTGACTGCTAAATGTAGAGTAGTCATTGCTGCTCTTCCTTAAGCTGGAACAAGGATAGGCACACACACAATAAAAAAAGCCTGTGGATTGTCTGTATTTCAATATAAATAGTTCTAAGTGAAGCCCTGCGATAGGCTGGCGACCTATCCAGGGTGTACCCTGCCTCTCGCCCCTTGACAGCTGAGATAGGCTCCAGCAGACCCCTGCAACCCAAAATGTTGGATAACGCAGGTATAGAAAATGGATGGATGGATAGTTCTAAGTGAATCAGGAGTTTATACATTACATTTTAACATTATTGAAATGTATCATTTTTATTTCCATTCTAAGCCGTAGCAAGGATCACTCAACATGTTGGTGGCAATCCACCTCTTTCTTACTTGGATTTTATGTGATTTCATCAAATGTGTTAATATACAGTACTACTCGGAAAATTAGAATATCGTGTAAAAGTTGTTTTATTCAGGCAATCCAACATAAAAGGTGAAACCAATACATTTTATAGACTCATTACATGCTAAGTGAGACATGTCAAGCATTTTTGTTGTAATTTTGCTGATTATGATTTTTTTTATTGATTTCAAGCAATATTCTAATTTTCTGAGTTTTTGAATTTGAGGTTTTCTGAAGCTGCTAGTCCTAATCAGCAAAAAAACAAATAAAAGCTTGAAATATATTGATTCACATACTATTTGTCTATATAATATGTACATTTCACCTTTAAAGTTGAGTTACAGAAATGTATGCACTTTTTCAGGATATTCTAATTTTCCGAGTAGCACTGTAGTATGTAATACAGTATGTATTCACAAATTATAAAAACCTCTGAAAACCCCTGTTCCCATCTTGAGTTACTTGAGTGTTGATCTAAGTTCTAGCTTTCATATCTGATACTGACCAAATATCTCTCAGAGGAGATGCTGACCAGGATGAGATCATCTCCCACTCTGACTTTCTCTCCTTCTGAACGCTGCTTTGATGCGGGATGGATGGTCCACCAACATGCCTCTCCTACGCACAAAGAAACAAATTGATCAGAAAACAGGATATGAATGATGTACAAAGCAACACAAATATATTTGTCTTCCAGAAATTTGACTTTACTGTAATATGTAAATATAGATATATATTTTTCAACCAGTATTCAGCTACTGTTGTTGTGATCACCATGAAATGCATACATTTAAATACATATGTTTCACAAGGTTCTAATTAATCTTGGTTTGTCCTGACATATAGAGATTTTCAATTCCAGAACAAACAATGTGTGCTGGTTCAATCTGCTCTGTGTTGGCTCCAAATAAATTGCACATGCTTTACCACAAGCATGAAAACCATCATAAATTGACCAAATATATTACAAATTAGTACAGGAAGAGCAGCAGTGAAAAGGATCATCATATTTTCCTACTCTTGCCATAGAAATGTTCACACAGTCATAGTAGGCTTAAATCAATATAAATCTATAAAACTATGTATTTAATGTTTATTTATCAAATGTTTCGCTATGTCAGTCATTTAAACACAAATTTACAAATTTACAGACAATGTTTTAACGTTTAAGGAGAGACAGAGAAGAGCAGCTGTTTTGAATATTTGAACATGCCGTATGTGTTAACGAATACTTAGTAAAAACAGTGGCTTTTCTACACACTCAAGAATGATTTGCTTCATAATATGTTAAATTGCTTTTTGTTTCACAGGATTTAGACACCCACATCAGCCATGTTCTTTGTATTAAGTAACTTCGCTACCAGTTATTGGTCAAGGCTGAAAAATGCAACCCTTATCCCTGTGTCTTTCCTCAGCTACCTTGTTGCCGAGGGGAACGTCTCTTTATGCCCATGGCCTGACATCTCTCTATCCCTGTGTTCCTCAATCCACTCCTACTAAGGCCGCAATCCAACAGGTTATGTATGGAAGTAAATCTGTGCCACCTTGCATTGAAATTGAATTTCTAAGACTGACAACTAATTTTTTTTCCATCAAAATTAGACTTTAAATTTCAAATACATTGAATTTCTAGCACACATTGTTATTTCTGACACTTGAATTTTACAGAATTATAAAATAAATTCAGTGTAAAAAAATCAGTGTGAAAAAATTTGGTTAAAAAAAATTCAGTGCTAAAAATTCAGTGTGAAAAAAATTTGGTGTGAAAAAATTTGGTGTGAAAAAGACCATTATAGATTATGATAGATTAAGAAGAGGAAGAAGTAGAAGTAGAATAAGAAGACTGAATCTAATGATGTCGGCTAGTAGCAACAGCGATGGCGGCTCGGTGAGTGTCTGTACTTTATCTGCCATGTGTTCGTGAAATTTAGCAATAGGTATTACCTGACACACCCGCTAATGAACACTGGTTTAATGCTAATTGCATTAGTAACTAGCTTAAGGTGCGCGAATGTGCTCACTTAAAGGGTGGGAGGTGGGAGTGAGGGAGGATGGGATGTTGATGCTCCTCTTGTTAACTGTTAATCTCTATCACAAAAAGCATTATTTTGTTATAATTTTAATGCAAGCATTAGAGTTTAGCATCAGATTAGAACTATCTGTATTTTGTTTCTCTCACCTAGGAACAACTGCTCAATCACCTTTGTGAAAGACTTTGTTCTCGTTTGGAGCATATTCTGGAACGCACGCCCCTGGATCTGGACTCTCTTAAATTCATTTGCACACAAGAACTTGTGTTTTTGAATGCTGTAGCCAGTCAAACAACAATTTCCTTCGTTAAAAAATGCTGTTAACCCAAGAGCTGCATCCCAGCCCTCTGGAACTGATATTTACATTGCCACCCCAAAGGGGGTTGGGTGCACTGTGTGTTGGGTGGCAGCCAAAGGCAGGGACCTTGGTGGTCCGATACCCGGCTGCAGAAGCTAGCTCTAGGGACGTGGAATGTCACCTCTCTGATGGGGAAGGAGCCTGAGCTGGTGTGCGGGGTTGAGAAGTTCCGACTAAATATAGTCGGCCTCACCTCAACACATAGCAAGGGCTCCGGAATCAGCCTTCTAGAGAAGGGTTGGACTCTCTTCCACTCTGAAGTGGCCGATGGTGAGAGGCGGCGGGCAGGAGTGGCAATTCTCGTTGACCCCCTGCTCAGTGCCTGTACGTTGGAGTTTACCCTGGTAAACGAGAGGGTAGCCTCCCTCTGCCTTCAGGTAGGGGGACAGATCCTGACTGTTTTTTGGGCCTATGGCCCAAACAGCAGTTCGGTGCAACCACTCTCTTTGGAATCCTTAGAGGGAATACTAGAGAGTGCTCCTTCTGGGGTTTCCCTCATCCTCCTGGGTGACTTCAGTGCTCACCTTGGCAACGACAGTGAGACCTGGAGGGGCGTGATCGGGAAGAATACCCCCCGATCTGAACCCGAGCGATGTTCTGTTGTTGGACTTCTGTGCTCGTCACAGATTGTCCATAACGAACACCATGTTCAGGCATAAAGTTCTCGATATGTGCACTTGGCACTGGGACACCTTAGGCCGCAATTCAATGATCGACTTTGTGTTTGTATCGTGGGATTTGTGGCCGTATGTCATGGACACCCGGGTAAAGAGAGGGGCGGAGCTGTCAACCGATCACCACCTGGTGGTGAGTTGGCTCCGATGGTGGGGGAGGATGCTGGTCAGACCCGGCAGGACCAAACGTATTGTGAGGGTCTGCTGGGAAAGCCTGGCAGAGTCTCCTGTCAGAAGGAACTTCAACTCCCACCTCCGGGAGAGCTTCGACCATGTTTCGGGGGAGGCGGGGGACATTGAGTCCGAGTAAACCATATTCCATGCCTCCATTGTTGAGGCGGCTGACTGGTGCTGTGGCCGCAAGGTGGTCAGTGCCTGTCGTGGCGGCAATACACGAACCTGCTGGTGGACACCGGCATTGAGGGATGCTGTCAAGCTGAAGAAAAAGTCGTACCAGGCTTTTTTGGCCTGTGGGACTCCTGAGGCAGCAGACAGGTACCGGCAGCGAAGTGCAGCTACGGCGGTCACCGAGGCAAAGACACGGGCGTGGGAAGAGTTCGGAAGCAGTGCACTGTCAACACTGTGTACTGTGGGGATGGTGTGCTGCTGACCTCGATTCAGGACGTTGTGGATCGGTGGAAGGAATACTTTGAAGACCTCCTCAATCCCGCCAACGCGCCTTCCAGTGAGGAAGCAGGGCCTTGGGGACTTGGGGACATGCTCTCATATCTCCGGAGCTAAAGTTGCTGAGGTGGTCAAAAAACTCCTCGGTGGCAGGGCCCCCGGGGTGGATGAGATCCGCCCGGAGTTCCTTAGGGCTCTGGATGTTGTAGGGCTGTCGTGGTTGACATGATTCTGCAACATCACGTGGACATCGGGGGCAGTACCCCTGGATTGGCAGACCAGGGTGGTGGTCCCTTTTTTTAAGAAGGGGGACCAGAGGGTGTGTTCCAGCTATACGGAGATCACACTCCTCAGTCTCCCTGGTAAGGTCTATTAATGTGTACTGGAGAGGTGGGTCCTCTGGATAGTCGAACCTGGGATTCAGGAGGAGCAATGCGGTTTTCGTCCTGGATGTGGAACTGTGGACCAGCTCTACACCCTCAGCAGGGTCCTTGAGTTTGCTCAACCAATCCACATGTGTCTTGTAGATTTGGAGAAGGCATTCGACCGTGTCCCTTGGGGAGTCCTGTGGGGGGTTCTCTGGGAGTATGAGGTGTCGGGCCCCCTGTATGACTGGTGTCAGAGCTTGGTCTGCATTGCCGGTAGTAAGTCGAACTCGTTTCCAGTGAGGGTTGGACTCTGTCAGGGCTGCCCTTTGGCACCGATTCTGTTCATAAGTTTTATGGACAAAATTTCTAGTCACTGCCATAGTGTTGAGGGGGTCCGGTTTGGTGACCTCAGGATCGGGTCTCTGCTCTATGCAGATGATGTGGTCCTGTTGGCTTAACGGGACCGTGACATCCAGCTCTCGCTGGATCGGTTCGAAACCGAGTGTGAAGTGGCCGGGATGAGAATCAGCACCTCCAAATCTGAGGCCATGGTTCTCGGTCAGAAAAAGGTGAAGTGCCTTCTCCAGGTCGGGGAGGAGATCCTGCCCCAAGTGGAGGAGTTTAAGTACCTCGGGGTCTTGTTCACGAGTGAGGAAAGAATGGAGCGGGTGATCACAGGTGGATCGGTGCGGCGTCTGCAGTAATGCGGACTCTGCACCAATCCGTTGTGGTGAAAAGAAAGCTGAGCCGAAAGGCGAAGCTCTCGATTTACCGGTCGATCTTTGTTCCTACCTTCACCTATGGTCATAAGCTTTGGGTAGTGACCGAAAGAACGAGATCGCAGGTGCAAGCGGCCGAAATGAATTTCCTCCGTAGGGTGGCTGGGCTCTCCCTTAGAGATAAGATGACCTCATCTGGCTCCTGGCTCGGGCATCTAGTCAAGATGCCGCCCGGACGCCTCCCTTATGAGGTGTTCAGGGCACGTCCCTCCGGCAGGAAGCCCCCGGGAAGACCCAGGACTCGCTGGGGAGACTATGTCTCTCGGCCGGCCTGGGAACACCTCAGGATCCCCCCGGAAGAGCTGGATAAAGTAGCTGGGGAGAGGGAAGTCTGGGCTTCCCTGCTTAGGCTGCTGCCCCCACAACCCGACCCCGGATAAGCAGAAGAAAACGGATGGATGGATGATTTCTAATTCTATAAAAAATAAGTGTAAAAGATAAAAATGTGTGCTAGAAATTTGATGTATTTAAAATTCAAAGTCTAATTTTGATGCAAAAAATTCAGTGTTAGAAATTCAAATTCAGTGCAAGGTGGCACAGATTTACTTCCATAGTTATCTTTTCTACCAGGTAAACAACTGCTTTCACCTGGGATGTCTACCTGTAGGAAAGAAAACCTGCTGGTCTATTTGATTCCCCTCACCAAGCTTCACACAGCAAAGAAAACAGTATTGACCCCTCACATCAGGGTCCCCAGTTTGCCTTACACTCTTGAAAATTGTTCCCCACAAGCTTGGGGCCACTGCTGACTCCACATGAGGTTACAACTCTCATCTCCAGCATATGAACTAAAAGTTGTAGTTGTGCCGGCGCTGCCCCACATCTGCAGATCTCTTGTGTTGGCAAGGAAACAAACATGGGTGAGTCCTACGTGCACCTCTCTCCTCAGCTCCACTACTGGTATCTCCCTTTTCACTGTGTTTGAATTTCAGATGCTCTATTCTCAACCTCAGTAAAAAGAGGACGACAACCAAAATCGCTGCACACTGTACATGTAATACATTTTTAAAACTGTTTTTGACAGGTTTATTTTTAAACCTGTCAAAAACAGTTAATCTAAACTCCAATGTGGACCACACAGCAGAGAAATTAGAAAGTTTCAGTGTTTTGTTAATTAAGTTTGTACTAGTAGGTAGTAAAACAGGCAAACAAATACAGATTTTGGAGATAGAATCAGGTCAGGAATCCAAGCAGGAACTGAGGAAGAAAACAAAGAATAACGTATTGTATTTGAAATACCTATACCTATTTATTGTATTTAGAATGTCTCTGTATATTGGAATGTCTTTCCTGATAGCTGCCTTTTGTATATTAGGAATGTCTCAGACCACCAGTTCCCCAACAACCAGGACTTCTCACCTCTTGGTGTCTTGTAGTCTCCCTTCCTCCTCTATCTCCTGTCTCTGATTATTATCTTAATCAGAAACCCCTTTAATCTTGAAGCCTGTGCCCAAATGGCACTGTTTCTCCTTCCCACCCCTGCTGTCTTGTCTTCCCCCTTCCTCCCGTATTCCCGTCCTTGATTAACATCTTAATCAAGGAACCTCCATCCGTGTCCCCTTTGATCCTGGGGTCGATGTCCAAATGGCACTGACCCCCTCCTTAGCACCCATTGTCTTCCCTATCCTCCTGGTTCCTGTGTATTGCACTGCTGTATTTACATATGTGATCACTGCCTTTTGTTTCCCTTGTATAAATGTACCCTGATTCCACTGCTCTGGGTCTGTGGGTTCACCAGTGTGCCGGCATACTTTAAGATTAAACTCACACCACCACAGCAAATCTCAAACTTGGACTGAACGACAGAACAATCCTGTAAGTTATAATCCAAAAATGAAAAACTAAACAGGCCTTGATGCTTTTACAAAACAGTACGATACAGGAGGGAAGGAAAAGTGGTTTAAAATGGAAAGGGGGAACGTAGACTCAGGTGAACACATGAAATATGAAATACGAACAGAATAGACCAAGAAAAGAAGGAATAGCCCAAAACATCTCAATCCCCTACGCTGCTGATGTTACAGAAAAACTCACAAGGATCTTGAACAAGCATAGTATTCCTGTCCATTTCAAGCATGCTGGTCCACCCAAAGGACAAAACACCAAGGGAGGAACAGAGAAATGTTTGTATGCTGTAACATGCAGTGAAGAATGCACAGACTTGTACACTGGAGAAACTGGAGAAAAAGTCCATGGCTCAACAGAGGTGAACGAATTCCTCTGGACTGGAATCAGGTTTTCACCTGCACCTCAAAGACAAAGGTCACTCATTCCGAGACAGCAAAGTAATAGTAATAGACATATGGTTTGAAAGAATGGTAAAAGAAGCAATCTTTGTTCCACCATGCTGAGTTCTCGCCCTAAACAGGTACCCATTCACACCATGGTGTCAGGAGTCTACTCGCTCCAGGGACATGTGAGCACTAACCTGATGAGCACCCCATCAAGTGGTTTTTACGGGTCTTTTATTGGCTGATGACCTTTTAAGATAGTTATTCGTGAAAACTAATGAAGCAAACAAGCCAATAACAGCCATTCAGCCCTTTCATACAGTTGAAAGCACAAATCTCAACTAATCGCAATTCCCACCAAACTAGTCAGAACTGAAGAAGCCTCTCAGATGAGAGGTAAAACAGTTTCCAATTGCTTTGAATGGTCTAGTTGACTCCTTAATAGACGTTTATTGGTTACTATGAGGGCGACACGGTAATGCGGTGGTTAGCACTGTAAGCCTCACCTTTCTGTGCAAAGTTTGCATGTTCTCCCTGTGCATGCGTGGGTTTTCTCTGGGCATTCCGGTTTCCTCCCACAGTCCAAAGACATGCTTGTTAGGTGAATTGATCTGTCCAAATTTACCATAGGTGTGAGTGTGAGCATGGATGGTTTTCTGTTTCTATGTTAGCCCTGCGATAGGCTGGCGACCTATTCACAGTGTACCCCACCTCTCGCCCCTTGACAGCTGGGATCGGCTGCAGCAGACCCCTGCAACCCAAGTATGGATAAAGCAGGTACAGAAAATGGATGGATGGATGGATGGATGGATGGTTAAATGAGAACCTACATGGACATATTGGCTTCCACTTTTTACATTTGTTTATATTGTTGAGATATTTGGTCTCTTCTTGTCTCTAAGTTCTGTTCTAAGTTCTAAGATCAATTAAGCTATACTGTGCTGTTACTGTGCTTTTTGGTTTTTATGTCTGTGTTTGTAGCAAAACGTACACTGCAAGTACATTAGCAACAATTCTTCAGGCCTAATGTCAGTTCATTCTCTTCACTGACATTTCAGCCAAAAAGACACTCAAGTTTGTCGACGTCAAATTGAAAATATTCATAATAATAAAAAATAAATAAATAGTCACCATATTACATATATCATAGAGTGAGAAAAAAAATGAAGTATGAAAAAGTGGGATTGACAAGCTAAACAGACTGAAACAGACCAAGATGTGTGTTGTCGTACCTGTGCTGTTTTCCTGCAATCCAACATCAAAGGCAAGTTTGTCTGTAGATGAGCGGGACGTAGACAGACAGCACAAGTACTGCACAGAAAAATAGCATCGGGTCATTCTGCCTATCAGTTTACAGCGTACATTTGTAGATTTACATAGAAGTTTCACAAACCATAAAATGCCATTAAGTATGACTTCTTTAATAAAAATTAAAAGAGCGAGAGAGAAAAAAGTTTATTCCATAACACTAGTTTAAACAATAAAAACCTTTGAGTACTAACTATGAGTAATGTAATGAAAACAAGAGGCCTTTCCTCGTCCATAAAATTCTATAATAATTAGAAAAAAATAATAAATACACACACATTTCTGCTTGAATTTTTATCTACATAATTGTCGAGACTGAATTGCAGGTGCGAGTAGTATTTGATTTAAAAAAGTATAGTAAGTGTTTACCACTGACATAAATTATTGTTAGTGTTTGTGTGTGTGTCTGTGTGTGTGTGTGTGCACTAACCATTCCGCTATACGAGTGTCGGAGAAGGACAGCATGTCCGTAGAGTAAAGTCCGATGGCCCACTGCCTAAGAGAAATTAGAGACAGAGAATCAGCAAAAACAAAAAAAGGATCAAAGAAGTTTTGGAGCATCAATGAAGAGACATAACTTTCTTCCACTGATCTGTTGTCCAGTTTTAATGCTGGCGTGCACACTGCTAGTGATGCACTGTGACTTCCGACACCTTATCACAACATGAACATCTTTACCAGTTTGAGTCACCATAGCTTATCTGCTGGATCACTGCTGTCATTAATAATTATGTGCTGCCTTTCAGTCCAACCAGTCGTAGGATTTCCTGACATCAGTCACTTTTTCAATTTGGCGGTGGTATCCCATTCTTCAAATCTGCACAATTGTGCTCATGCACTATACTAAGTTAAATCAGATTTAACCTATACAGTAATTAAACGGAGACAGGACAAGGCCAACGGTTTTTAAAAGTAAACAAGGGTATCACCCACAAATGTTCCTGAGCTCAGCTGATCCAGCAGAGGAAGATAACTACCATGTAGCCTCAGTGATCCTGTATGTGTAAGTGAGTATTCAAGGTTGCTTGTACCCGCGATCTTGTTCTTTCGGTCACTACCCAAAACTCATGACCATAGGTGAGGGTAGGAATGAAGATCGACTGGTAAATCGAGAGCTGAGCCGAACAGTGCAGAGTCCGCATTACTGCAGACGCCGCACCAGCGTCTGCCTGTTGATCTCGAACTCCATTCTTCTCCCACTCGTGAACAAGACCCCGAGGTACTTGAACTCCTCCACATGGGGCAGGATCTCCTCCCCGACCCGGAGAAGGCACTCCACCTTTTTCCGGCCGAGAACCATGGCCTCAGATTTGGAGGAGCTGATTCTCATCCCGGCTACTTCAGACTCGGTTGCGAACCAATCCAGCGAGAGCTGGAGGTCACAGACTGATGATGCCAACAAGACCACATCATCTGCAAAGAGCAGAGACACAATCCTGAGGCCACCAAACCGGACCCCCTCAACACCACGGCTGCGCCTAGAAATTCTGTCCATAAAAGTTATGAACCGAATCGGTGACAAAGGGCAGCCCTGGCGGAGTCCAACCCTCACCGGAAACAAGTTCGACTTACTACCGGCAATGCGAACCAAGCTCTGACACCGGTCATACAGGGAGCGTACGGCCCGTATCAGGGGGCCCGACACCCCATACTCCCGGAGAACCCCCCCACAGGACTCCCCGAGGGACACGGTCAAATGCCTTCTCCAAATCCACAAAACACATGTGGACTGGTTGGGCAAACTCCCAAGCACCCTCAAGGACCCTGCTGATGGTATAGAGCTGGTCCACAGTTCCACGTCCAGGACGAAAACCGCATTGATCCTCCTGAATCCGAGGTTCGACTATCCGGCGGACCCTTCTCTCGCAGTACCCCTGAATAGACCTTGCCAGGTAGGCTGAGGAGTGTGATCCCCCTATAGTTGGAACACACCCTCCGGTCCCCCTTTTTAAAAAGAGGGACCACCACCCCGGTCTGCCAATCCAGTGGTACCTCCCCCGATGTCCACGCGACGTTGCAGAGTCGTGTCAACCACGACAGCCCTACAACGTCCAGAGCCCGAAGGAACTCCGGACGGATCTCATCCACCCCCGGGGCCCTGCCACCGAGGAGTTTCTCAACAACCTCGGCTACCTCGACCCCAGAGATAAGAGAACCCGCCTCCGATTCCCCAGGCCCTGCTTCTTCACTGGAAGGCGTGTTGGTGGGATTGAGAAGGTCTTCGAAGTATTCCTTCCACCGATCCACAACGTCCCGAGTTGAGGTCAACAGCACACCATCCCCACCGTACACAGTGTTGACAATGCACTGCTTCCCCCTCCTCAGGCGCCGGATGGTGGTCCAGAACCTTTTCGAAGCCGTCCGGAAGTCGCTCTCCATGGCCTCCCCGAACTCCTCCCACGCCCGGATCTTTGCCTTGGCGACCGCCGCAGCTGCACCCCGCTTGGCTCGCCGGTACCTGTCAGCTGCCTCGGGAGTCCCACAGGCCAAAAAGGCCCAGTACGACTCCTTCTTCAGCTTGACGGCATCCCTCACCGCCGGTGTCCACCAGCGGGTTCGGGTGTTGCCGCCACGACAGGAATCGACCACCTTGCGGCCACAGCACCGGACGGCCACCTCAACAATGGAGGCACGGAACATGGTCCACTCGGACTCAATGTCCCCCACCTCCTCCGGGACATGGGTGAAGCTCTCCCGGAGGTGGGAATTGAAGCTCCGCCTGACAGGAGATTCTGCCAGGCGTTCCCAGCAGACCCTCACAATACGCTTGGGCCTGCCGGGCCTGTCCGGCATCCTCCCCCACCAACGAAGCCAACTCACCACCAGGTGGTGATCAGTTGACAGCTCCGCCCCTCTCTTCACCCGAGTGTCCAGAACATACGGCCGCAAGTCCGAGGACACGACTACAAAGTCGATCATCGAACTGCGGTCCAGGGTGTCCTGGTGCCAAGTGCACATATGGACACCCTTATGTCTGAACATGGTGTTCGTTATGGACAATCTGTGCCGAGCACAGAAGTCCAACAACAGAACACCACTCGGGTTCAGATCAGGGGGGCCATTCCTCCCAATCACGCCCCTCCAGGTCTCACTGTCACTGCCGACGTGAGCATTGAAGTCACCCAGGAGGACGAGGGAACCCCCAGAAGGAGCACTCTCTAGTACTCCCTCTAGGGACTCCAAAAAGGGTGGATACACTGAACTGCTGTTGGGGCCATAGGCACAAACAACAGTCAGGATCCGTCCCCCCACCCGAAGGCGGAGGGAGGCTACCCTCTCGCCCACCGGGGTAAACTCCAATATACAGGCACTAAGCCGGGGGGCGACTAGAATCGCCACCCCTGCCCGCCGCCTCTCCCCGTCGGCAACTCCAGAGTAGAAGAGAGTCCAACCCCTCTCGAGAAGGCTGGTTCCAGAGCCCTTGCTATGCGTCGAGGTGAGGCCGACTATATCTAGTCGGAACTTCTCGACCTCACGCACCAGCTCAGGCTCCTTCCCCATCAGAGAGGTGATGTTCCACGTCCCTAGAGCTAGCTTCTGCAGCCGGGGATCGGACCGCCAAGGTCCCCGCCTTCGGCTGCCACCCAACTCACACAGCACCCGACCCCTTTGGCCCCTCCTGCAGGTGGTGAGCCCACTGGAAGAGGGTCCCATGTCATTCCTTCGGGCTATGCCCGGCCGGGCCCCATGGGCAAAGGCCCGGCCACCAGGCGCTCGCCAGCGTGCCCCACCCCCAGGCCTGGCTCCAGGAGGGGGCCCCGGTGACCCGCGTCCGGGGAACTACCAATCATCATCAATCATCAACCTCGCGCACCAGCTCAGCTTTTCCATCAGAGAGGTGACATTCTATATCCCTAGTAGCCGGGGATCAGACCGCCAAGGTCCCCGCCTTTGGCTGCAACCCAACTCACACTGCACCCGACCCCTTTGGCCCCTCCTGCAGGTGGTGAGCCCCCGGGAGGTGAGTTCCACTTTGCCTCTTCGGGCTGTGCCCGGCCGGATTGACTGCACTTAACCATAATCATGTGAAATTGGATGAGAAGTACATTAGCGGGGGAAGATCAATGGCCATGAGTGAGTGATGACATTTGAGTGGCCTCGAGTGGAGTTCATCTTCCACCCTTCTGAGATCTGAGGTGGTGGACAGCTCTTTTATCATATTGTTTAGGTTCCCACTAGCACTAGCACCTATTATTAGCTTTTTTCTAATTCTTTCCCCTATTCAGCTCTGTGACAGACTTAAATGACTAAATGACTTGCTGAAACAGGTAGTAGCAAGCACATCAGAAATTGTATATTTGTATATGAAATTGTTTCTACTGATATTTTGTTTAAGACAGGTCTGTGTTCGTACTTACTCCCTCAGCCTTCTCCTCTCTGCTGGCCAGGATCTCCTGCAGGGCTCGTACAGACAATGACTGCTCCAACACAAAGGCACAGATGGAAAGATCTGGGGGCACATTCTAGAGCCACAAGAAAACACTTGATGACAAAATAATAGTATTGTTGTATTGTTTAATTTTTTAATAAATAATTTTACAAATACTACAATAGTAAAATTTACATATGGTTGTCGTAGAGAAATGGAGGAATGGACTATGGTAAAAATGATGTGCTAGACAATGTACACTGAAACAAACTCAGAAAACACTAGGAAACAAGGAAGTGTACCCGTATATACAGTACATCTCCTCTGTGGTTGTTGGGTTGGTGTGTATGTTAGGGATGCAACAATACAATATGGTTCAATATGTACCCCTGTTTTTAGTTCTGTATAAGGAGAAAAAATACTATTTTTAAATCCCCAAATTTATTTATTTTACTAATTGGCACACACAAAAAATTACAATAATTCACTATATTACCGCCTTGTGAATTGTAATATAAAAGAAATACATTTAAAAACTATATATATAAAAAAAACACTTCCAAATGTAAAAGACCTCATAGGCTTTAAGGAACGAGGAAACAGTAAAACAAGGCCAGGGGCTTTTGCCACTTCATCCTCAATACTTTTGTGGGTTTTTTCATACATCTCAGGAATTACTTTTGTGGTGAAAAAAGTACGAGACAGCAGGGTGCAATATGGATCGAGTGTTTTTAACAGATGACTAAATCCCCATGTCTCCAACCACTAAAAACAGCTGCAAATCCTTAGCAATAAACATCCCGAATGCAGCACTAATTTTTGTGTTCATCCACAACACATGGTTGTTGAAAGGCGATCACAAGATTCTGGTGTTCTTTGACAGCTACCTGGTCTGCAGTTCTGTAGCCTGATGCTCGGCAATGCTAAATTGTTGTGAAGTGTCAAGCTACTGTTGTGAAGTGTCATGCAGGCCTGCAGTCATCACAGCATGTGTGAGTAGTGCCGTGTTCATCTGCTCCTTAAAGGCTCAGACAAAGCAACGCGAACAACACCTGGACACCTACCGTTTCAATGAAATTAATGCAAAACTGATATACCACCATTCACAACTGTATTTTAAAACTTAGTTATTAAATAAAAAAGTTATCCGATGCATTGGTTGATGTGCATGGATGTGTTATATTTTGAATATTACTATTAATCTCTGTTCTGGTAGAGATAATGCAAAATGCAAAAAGATAATGCAATGACAATGAGCTTAATATGTCAATACCTTTGAGTTGGAGATTGATTCTAGAAAGCAGAGTCTGTTTCCAAAGCCTTCCGCAGCCAGACAAATTTTCTGTTGGTCATTCTGGATTGTTGCTGAGCACTGAAGTACCACCTCATCATCCTGTAAACACAGAATAAATGATAAAATAATGTCATCATAAAAAGTGAGTCAGTCTGTAAAAGTGGTTGCTCATCATGCACATGTAATCACTAAGATAGATCAAATGCACACATTCCATTAAGCCTATATTGCTTAGATTACATTAAGATAAACTAAATGTATTGTTTTTCTGCCTCTTCAATAGTTAAGGTCAGAGACACGAGTTTTGCCTAGTCAAGCCTCCCCTCAACAGGAAAGCAATACAATTAATGGACATTATGAGCAAAAGGAAGATGACGTCTGTAGCAATTAGCTTTAATTAGCTTTGCAGATTTTTGACTGTGCGGTGGGAATTTCTACACTTGGTTCTACAATACTTCGGCTTTTACGTTAGATATACGTTGTCTTAAATCCATACATACATTCCACAGGTCCTGTCCAGCAACATGGGTGGACAGGACAGCTAGTAAAAGCTAGTTTGTGTTACAGTGAGAGAACAAATAAATTATTTCCCTGTTATAAATGTTAAATATTTTAATAAACTCTCTTTAAATGAGACATTAAGATTCTCGTAACATCTTTGATTTCAAATATCAAATATATTGTGGAAGGCGTACAGTAGTGAGATATTAAACTCATAACGAACTGAATTTCAATCTGCGACGCATGTAAATAGTTTGTCAATTCATTATATTGCTAACAGTTTAAAACATTGCTGAACTAAAACAGAGGAAATGATTTTAAGTCTGTAGACCCCACAACTTCATATTTTCATCTGGCTAAAATAAATACATACAATGGTGCCCACACCACATGCAATGTCATTTTGTGAAGTAACCATTTCTCGCAGTGAATGTGGTGATCGTAGGAAGGATTCTAAGTTTTGTTTAAGTGCAGCTGTGTATATAAAAGCTATCGAACTTTGCCATCGTCGCTGATATTTCAGTATTCTGAAAATGATGACAGCGTAATACCATATTAGCTCGCAGTCAAGAAAAATGTTTTAAAAGCCTTTTCTAGCAGAGACAATGTCAAGTTCATGTGTTAAATGGGTGCTTCTATAAACAAGCGTGATACGCAGCGCGCTGTTCTGACGCTTATGGATGACCAATATTGCCTTGCAGAGCATTCCAAAAACCCTTCAGCGGCTCAAAGGAGGCTTTCAGTTTCCAACTGGTTTAGAGGGAATACATAAGACCGGAGTCACACATCCACCACCTAAATGAGTAGGTGCGGTAAAGGTCTGAACAGACAAAACAGTGGGTATCGCGCTGCTTCGCTTCCAGCCGCACCGCAATGCTACTTCAATCCATCACGCCCAGGACGTGATTCTCCATAGGTCTGTTCTACGGTAACATCACTCTCCGGCCTGAATTCGGACTCAAATATTTACCATTCATAAAAGTCGAGTGCGGTAAATTCCCTGCCCTGTAAACCACAACCGCACTGCGCAACGCGGACACGCGACTGCAGAAAAATACTCACCGTCCTTAAAAATTGAATCTCATCTTCACCCTCTACTCCTTCGCCCATGGTTCCCCTGATATCGCTGCTGCAGGATGTTTTTTTTTTTTTTTTTTCTTGTCCAGTACGCAGTAGCTTCATGCGCGTAGGACGCGCAACTATAGGAGGGTAGCGCGTGCTCGCTGTGGGAGGAGCTGCCTTTTTGTGACGGAAAACAGTTTGATCAAGATGGATAAAAGTTTTAAAATAAATTGCCAAAAAAATAAAAATAATAAAAAGCCACATTAGCACACATGATCATACCACAGGATCATGTGTGCTGGTGGTTTGTAATTAAAACAAAATATTATCCATAATTAAAGACACAGTCAGATATCTGTGTAGATTCTCACTCATCCAGGTCATAGTTATCCAAAATAGATCTCTCTGTGTCAACTGGACTGAAGGGTTTCTTGGAAAACGTTTCGCCCTCGCTCCAGAGAGCTTCTTCAGTTCTAAGTTTGCTGGGGCAGAGCTTGAAAATATAGCCCTGTGGACCATTGGCATGTTAATGGCCCGGGTGGTCACCTGAGAGTCCTTGGCAGGGTGGTTGGCAGGGTCGTTCACCTAGTTTCGGTTGGGGTGCTTCCCCTTTGTCTGTTGGGTCACATGTTAGTCAGTCACCAGGTCTCGTCAAACGGTGTGAAGAGTTAGGGTTAGCATAGACAACAAAGCAATGTTGTCTATGCTGTACAGTGCCAGGAGGAATGCAAGGAACTGTACATTGGGGAAACCAAACAGCCCCTGCATAAACGAATGGCCCAACACAGACGTGCCACTTCTTCAGGACAGGATTCAGCAGTACACCTACACCTAAAAGAAAACGGACACTCCTTTGAGGACAGTCAAGTACGTGTGCTGGCCAGAGAAGATCGCTGGTTTGAGAGGGGTGTCAAGGAAGCCATCCACGTCAAGCTGGAAAACCATCTTTAAACAGAGGTGGTGGACTAAGGCACTTTCTGTCACCCACGTACAATGCAGTCCTCCACTCTTTTCGTCAGCAATCCAAACATTCACACCGTTTGACGAGACCTGGTGGCTCACTAACATGTGACCCAGCAGACAAAGGGGAAGCACCCCAACTGAAACTAGGTGAACGACCCTGCCAACCACCCTGCCAAGGACTCTCAGGTGACCACCCGGGCCATTAACATGCCAATGGTCCACAGGGCTATATTTTCAAGCTCTGCCCCAGCAAACATAGAACTGAAGAAGCTCTCTGGAGAGAGGGCGAAACGTTTTCAAAGAAACCCTTCAGTCCAGTTGACACAGAGAGATCTATTTTGGACACAGTCAGACAGCCATCTCAGACATGAGAACATGTTAACGTTAAAATAAAATAATTCCTTAGTCAGAATTACATTGGAAAATGTGTTAATAGTTAAATAGACACATAAAGGATTAAGAAAAAAAAAACGGTAGGGAAAAATATAAACGATGACAATATTTATAAACCCACGACTTTGTTGCAAACAAAACAAGGTAAGAACTGATTGGGAACAGTGTTCTGTATCTCAGAATCCAAGTGGAAAAGGTAAAAATCATAGGCTGATACAACTTCCTGTGCCTCTATGCACAGCTTACAAGATCTGAATGTGCTTCCAATGACACAGTAGATGTTCTCATCTATCTCCTCCCAGGCCTGGATTAGTGCATGAGTCTGCTCCTGTACAGTCTGTTGTGTGATTCTGCAGCAGATGGAATGATACATGATGTACCAAAGGAGCTCAGCTGGATTCAGAAAAACTTAAAACTCTGAGAAAAAAGTACTTTTTAAAAATTATGTAATGATTGTCAATATATGACTGTTACCGAAACAATGTTGACAAAAAAAGACATACTTTTGGTTATGGTTTTGGTTAATTATTTTAGTAATAATATATCTTTATTTTTTCTCAACTGTAAAAGATCTAATATTGAACTCATGTCTGCTTGTCATAAAGTCACAAAACAAGGTTGGAACCTAAAATTTATAAATGTCAACACATCTTCAACACATTCTGCAGAATATAAAATCTACACTGAATCAATCTTTGATGTCATTCAGTTTTGTAATTTATTTTTTTTTTACTTAAACTTCCTTTACACTTAAAGAAGGAAGAAGTGGATCTATGCTTTAAGCTGCAACAGACTGGTCCATTTATACTCCCTCTTCAGCATCATAACCCAAAATGGGAGCCAGCCACCGCTCCACCTCCTCCACCTTCATAGCTTTCCTCTTAGAGTAGTCATCAACCTGAACAGAAGAGAAATTAACACAGAAGGATTTAAAATAAAGTTAATGTGCACATATACATACTGAAGCAAACTTAAATGAAAGATATGTCTTTCATTTGTTTCCAAGAAACAAAAATCTAGTCCGATTAATCAAAGATTGACCATATATAAGATTGACCATGATATGGCCATTATTATACCTATATGATGATCTAATAAATGAGCTCATTTTTATTGAGAATCAATGGTGAAACTATGTTGCAATCTCAAATGATCTGAGATGTGGAAAATGAGTTGTACCTGTTCCTTTGTGATCTTTCCCACAGCAAAATATGTAGCTTGAGGATTGGAAAAGTAAAGCCCAGACACTGAAGCAGCAGGAGTCATGGCAAAAGACTCTGTCAGACCAATGCCTACACAGAAAAACACATGCAAACGTGTTTAGCATGTTACAAGGACCATTTTAAGAAATAGTACAGAATTCAGAAAAGTGACAGTCCATAAGGGAAATAAATCCGAGTTAGTATTGAAAGCATACAGTATTGTTTGCACTTAAATTTCAATTCAGTTTTCTGTTGCAATTTGTTTAGTTTTACTTGGGTTGCGAACTACTACTTGGGAAAAGTTGGGTTTCCAAGATAATATTATAATAATATACTATGCTGAAGATTGCTTCACTGTGGCAACTCCTGAGGGGAATAACCAAAAATACCGTAGTAGAATATAATGTATTGTATATAACAATATAGTTATTGAGAAAAAAAAAAAAAACATCTTAACATTTCATGAATGTATATATTTAAATTATACTGTATTGCCTACAATCTGCTAGCTAAAATGCCTAGGATCAATAAATATAGCTTTTCAACTTCCAATGCTAAAGACTCATGGTTTATCATCAGCTGCGACAACTCATTTTTATAAAGACTTTAAGACAATAAACTCATGCAGTAAAGTGAGTAAAATGGCTGAATATAATGGAGAGATGGAGGTGGATTAGGTTGAAATGCTGTCCTAAACTGTTGAGGGGAAAAGAAAATCAGCATTAGGTGGGCTAACCAGTCTTCTCCTGTATCTCAGCAAGGCTCCACATGGTGGTCTTCTCAGTATGGTCAGGCTGGCTTGGGTATCCAGGTGCAGGTCTGATCCCTTGGTATCGAACATGGTGGAGGTCTGAGGCCTGAAGGGTTTCAGTGGTGTTGTAGCCCCAGAACTCCTTCCGCACACGAGCATGAAGCTCCTCCGCAAATGCCTGCAAGAGAGACGAAGAATTTGTTTAATTATTGTTTGTCACCGATTGACAATATGATGTTGTGATGCAGATTATGTCGTACCTCAGCAAGTCGGTCCGCTAGGGCTTTTACCATGATGTTACGATAGTCATCTCCCTGAGTTTGAAACTGTTGACTCAGCTCCTCAGCTCCAAATATACTCACAGCAAACAGACCGATGTAATCTGGCACTCCACTGTCCATGGGAGCAATGAAGTCAGACAGACACAAGTACGGTTCTGAAACAGAGCTGTCCTTCTCCAACTGTAGAGAAAATTACAGATGTGTTTTCATCGCCTAAAAACCATAAAACAGTCTGAGACTGCTGATGAACCTCACCTGCTGCCGTAAACAATGGAATGTGGCAATAGGCTCGGCATCTCTGAACAAAGAAACATCTTCTTTGTACACAATGATGTCATCACCGTTGCTCTGTGCATGCCAGAAGCCCACCACACCCTGCCCCTTTAAACTGCCATTGCTGATGATAATTTTGAGTAGCCGCTGTGCATCTTCAAAGACCTGTTTTGCCTCCGAACCTGCAGAAAAGATTATTACTCAAAGACATATCTTTCATTTAAAAAAACAAAACTTTATTGCTACATTTTTGTAAATCTTTATTGATCCACACAGACACACACGCAAACACTCAGTTACACTTTCTTTGTTCTGTTTAGTTGTTGTAATAAATATACCTATAGTCTTGTCGTTGAAGATCCTTGGATAGCTCCTGTTAGGGTATTTTCCCCTTAGCTGCCACACATCAAAGAAAGGCTTCCAGTCGATGAAGTCCACCAGCCTGTTCAGGTCATAACATTCAAACACACGAGTGCCCAAAAACTGAGGAGGAACTGCAGCATGAATACATAGCCAGGAGAAAACATAAACACAAATATCAATATACATATTTACAATCTAACTCAGTGACATCAGTAATACTATGTTAAAAAAAAAAAAAAAAGAAAAAAAAAGGTTACTTACTTGGCCTGGCAACAGACAGCCAGTCAATATGT
This sequence comes from Pao palembangensis, assembly GCA_015343265.1. Classification (NCBI taxonomy): domain Eukaryota; kingdom Metazoa; phylum Chordata; class Actinopteri; order Tetraodontiformes; family Tetraodontidae; genus Pao; species Pao palembangensis. The sequence continues at coordinate 5,649,785 of CM027084.1, forward strand.
AAAGCCTTCTCTCTGGCTTTGCTAAGAGGCAGATAGTGACGAGCCTGTGGCCAAAACAGAAGGAAAAGGTTCTGTTACACTGTTGTTTATTGTACATAAAGTGACCCCTTTCAGTTTTCTGTCTAAATTGTAGGTCTTACCTTCAGGGAGTCATAGTGTTCTTGCCTGACTTCTTCATAGTCTTGTTTTAGCTCCTCAAAGTAATCTTCCTTTCCCATCTCATCAAGGAGTTGGGAGCACTTGAAAAACATTCAGAAGAAGTAATGTTTGTTGCAAAATTGTTTAGACAAAAGAAGAAAGAATGCAGGCTACTTAGGCAAAATTATTTAAGCAACTGATATTAAATGTATTTCTGATACTAAACAAGTTTTACACTTTTGCAATATCCATTTGAAGACTTAAAGAAGGCTGCAGGTGGACTATCATTTTCAATGCATATTTTGTTATTTTCTGTCTTCCAACTAGAGAGAGACAAACTGTATAATATATTGACTGTTCATAGCCTAAACAGATTCATCAAAAATTAGTGGATCTCAACTGGATCTCAACCCTTACATGAAAATGGAGATTTTCCTGAAAACTTACCACTACCACACTTCTAGAAGCATCTAAAACGTGGATAACAGGTGCGGCATATCTTGGAGCGATTTTCACTGCTGTATGAGTCCTAAAAAAGAACATGAAGGTCTTAGGTCTTTACCATAAAAAAAGTTTCTTTCTAGTTCTTTATATCTGGACAACAGAATTTCACTTATACAATCTAAAATAAAAAGTTATGATCAGATGAATTAAGTCGCATTAGTTTAATGTAAACCAAAAATTACCACAAAATGACTCCAAGCCTCATAATTCCACTCCCGGGGAAGGATTGGAGCTGCAATGTTGTTTTGTGGCAAAATCAACTTGATTAATAAGGATAATTCTTGACATACAGTGTACTGGCCCTCTTGATGGAAAGAGTATGAAAACAAGACTGAACTATCAACCAACATAAAGCAATTTTCGTCTAACCAAAGCACTGTCCCGTGATTGATCAAAATTAAATTACAGCAGCCCTAATATGAATCTGATTAAATTTTTTAAATGGTTTGACTGCACGTCATTTATTCCAGCACTCAAGTCTGTCTGGGTTGGAGTGTTTTTGCATATCAAAAATTTGCCCATTCCTCCATGCAAAAATACTTAAACTCTCAGATTTCATGCACAAATCTCTTTAGATGATAACCACAAATGAATTCAGGTCAGAGGCTATGGCTGGACCATTTCAAAGCTTTCCGCTTCTGGTGAAGTCATGGTTTTGTTAATAGAAGTACTTTAATTCATCCCAGACATGGGAAACTGACTTGTTCCAGCAGCATCATCAGCATTAACATAATATATTTACAATACAATAATGTGCAATATGAGAATGTGCAATCAGAAGTAGAAATGTGTAACAAGAAGTGGAAATAAACAAATGTGCAACTTTTTTCAACTAAATTCTAATGTTTGTTTTGGCTCATTGTTCTGAAAGGTGAAATATTTCTACATTTTTAGCATTCGAATGACACCTGAAGGTTTTGAGCCAAAACTATCTGGTATTTTGATCTGTTTGTAATTCCCTCCACCGTATCTAAGGCTTCGGTGTCTGGCTGATAAAAGTGCTTTGAGTACCTTCTGGTTCATTCACAATTCTCAATTTTTACAAATGCAGTTTTTTTTCTGGGTTCTGGGTATTGGAGAATTTTTCAGTGACTGTTGTCCCTGAGGTGCAGGTAAACAGCTGAGACACAATCCCCACACATTAAAGGTGAAAAAAGTTTTGATTTGTCTTGGTCTTATTTTTTTACATGACAAAAAAAATCGATTTTAACACAACTGTGTAGGCTTTTTAAAGCCACTGCAGGTTATGATGATATATTTTGTTACTTTGATGTGGTAGCTCCTCCGATTAGCAGTGGTATTGTCATCCTCAGTCTCTCCATCTCTTTGGCAACGTAGATCATTTCATCCAGAGACGGGGTGATGAGGCCAGATAGACCAATGATATCTACAAAAAAAGAAACAGGTAGATGCCCCCCATCACCACGACTACAGTCAAATAACAGAGAGATTTATTTATTTGACCAGGAGTTAATACAGCAAAACAATTTAAAATGACGTGTGCACGCATGCAGACACACACAAAAAAACCCCAGAAACAATAGTCATCAAACTAGATGATTTTACCCATTCAGGATTTGGCAAAGATCACAGACTTTCTAAAATGTAGAGCGCACCTGCATTGTGTATGATGGCCTCTTTGAGGATCTTATCACAAGGAACCATCACACCGAGGTCAATCACTCTGTGAGATAAGAATTGGACATTTTAATGTAACATTCCATATATGCCTGGTCCTGCTCACGGGTTCTTCCTGTTAAAGGTTTTGACTGCCAGTATTTCATGTTTGTGGATAAAGCGCTGTAAAGTGCCAAGAGTCAATCTTGATTGCAGCAGACGTCATACATAAAGTTGAGGTAAAGGTTGATCCAAAATGCATCGCATCTTTAAACAATATCGCAAAGGTTAAAGGACACTTATGTCCCAGACCTGGCCTATACATACATGAAAACCCAAGCAAATACATGTAAAAAAAACAAGATACTGTAATAGTAGATTCATGACACTGTTTCAGTGGCTCAGTCTCACCTGAAGTTGTTACAACTTAGTACGACACCAACAATGTTCTTTCCAATATCATGAACATCTCCCTTTACTGTCGCCAGAATGATGGTGCCCAGATATGGATCCTGAGGAAAAAAGGTAAATTCAAAGAATCAGGAAACTCCATCCATCCATCCATCCATCTTCTTCCGCTTATCCGGGGTCGGGTCGCGGGGGCAGCAGCCTAAGCAGGGAAGCCCAGACTTCCCTCTCCCCAGCTACTTCGTCCAGCTCTTCCGGGGGGAACCCGAGGCGTTCCCAGGCCAGTCGAGAGACATAGTCCCTCCAGCGTGTCCTGGGTCTTCCCGGGGGCCTCCTAGGACATGCCCTGAACACCTCACCAGGGAGGCGTCCGGGAGGCATCCTTACTAGGTGCCCGAGCCACCTCATCTGACTCCTCTCAATGCGGAGGAGCAGCGGCTCTACTCCGAGCTCCTCCCGGATGGCAGAGCTTCTCACCCTATCTCTAAGGGAGAGCCCAGCCACCCTGCGAAGGAAACTCATTTCGGCCGCTTGTACCCGCGATCTCGTTCTTTCGGTCACTACCCAAAGCTCATGACCATAGGTGAGGGTAGGAACGAAGATCGACTGGTAAATCGAGAGCTTTGCCTTTCGGCTCAGCTCTCTCTTCACCACAACGGACCGGTGCAGAGTCCGCATTACTGCAGTTGCCGCACCGATCCGCCTGTCGATCTCCTGCTCCATTCTTCCCCCACTCGTGAACAAGACCCCGAGGTACTTGAACTCCTCCACTTGGGGGAGGATCTCCTCCCCCACCCGGAGAAGGGCCTCCACCTTTTTCCGGCTGAGAACCATGGCCTCAAATTTGGAGGAGCTGATTTTCATCCCGGCCGCTTCGCACTCGGTTGCGAACCGGTCCAGCGAGAGGTGGAGGTCACGGACTGATGAAGCCAACAGGACCACATTATCTGCAAAAAGCAGAGACCCGATCCTGAGGCCACCAAACCGGACCCCCTCAGCACCATGGCTGCGCCTAGAAATTCTGGCCATAAAAGTTATGAACAGAATCGGTGACAAAGGGCAGCCCTGGCGGAGTCCAACCCTCACCGGAAACGAGTTCGACTTACTACCGGCGATGCGGACCAAACTCTGACACCGGTCATACAGGGGGCGGACGGCCCGTATCAGGGGGCCAGACACCCCATACTCCCGGAGAACCCCCCACAGGACTCCCCGAGGCACGCGGTCGAATGCCTTCTCCAGATCCACAAAGCACATGTAGACTGGTTGGGCAAACTCCCACGCACCCTCAAGGACCCTGCTGAGGGTATAGAGCTGGTCCACAGTTCCACGTCCAGGACGAAAACCACACTGCTCCTCCTGAATCCGAGGTTCGACTATCCGACGGACCCTCCTCTCCAGTACCCCTGAATAGACCTTTTCCAGGGAGGCTGAGGAGTGTGATCCCCCTATAGTTGGAACACACCCTCCGGTCCCCCTTCTTAAAAAGAGGGACCACCACCCCGGTCTGCCAATCCAGTGGTACCTCCCCCGATGTCCACGCGACGTTGCAGAGTCGTGTCAACCACGACAGCCCTACAACGTCCAGAGCCCTAAGGAACTGAATCAGGAAACTGTACTAGACAACTAAATCAATTCCCATTTTTAAAAAATAATTCCTATATTTTACAACAATATATTCTAATAGTACTTCAAATTATTTTTAATGCTCATTTTGATATGAAATCATTAGAGGTGTGAATTTAATAACAAAACAGGATAAAAGCAAATTAAAGTTCAATTGGTGGGGGTGGGGGAACCTGAGTATACTGGCGCCTACGCTTGATTTATATAGTAACTATTAGCTCCTTTCTCCACCAACATTTCCAGTAACTTTTATTCCTAGGAATTTATTTCACTGGAGGAAAAATAAAGTTCTAGTAATCTGCATGGTTTGCATTTCTAGCACACCTCATAGTTGAGGAAAGTTTATTCAGGTCAGGCTGATGATGTATGAGGGGATGGTACAGTACTTGGAATCACTGCAACCGTTGTGGATGTTCAACATCATATAATTGTGCTAAAAATTCTTCAAATTGGTTCGGTATATGCATCTGGTTCTGTCAGCTTGTCCACAGGATAGGTCATTTTGAGTTGCAAACTCCAAGTCCCACTAAATGTCTTCCCTTAGCTAAGATGCAAAAAAAATAGCTTGAACTTTACTGTCCTGCCACTTCCCGTAGCTTCTCCTTCTGCTCAATTTCCAAATGATAAAAACACAACGAAGTGAAGCTTGTATTAATGAAATAAAGGCTGCGAGTGTTTTCCAATAGTTGGCGTTCTTCAGCACCCAGCCCCATCCCTCAAGAATTCTGGGAAAACTGAAACCACTACTAGGGGCTCTTATCTTAGCTACATTCCCCCATAAATAAGAGAGACTGACCAGGTCCTGAGATGATTCTGACATCATGTCCTCCCTCTCCTTCTCCATAAATGGAATCAAATATCCCACTGCCTTCTTCATAACACGGGCTGACTTGATGACCTGTAAACACATTCATTTTCAAAAGGACATTGACGAAATGCAACATGTTAACTGAACATTTAAATTACATGCAACCACGACCCAAGGAAGTGAAAAGGAAACTTTAGATCATATTGGTATACATGATTACACGAAAAAAAATCAACATAAGTATTACTGGCTGCAATGAGCCTGTTTATGGCTTTATAGGAGTTGCCAAACTTGAGGGGAGCAACGTCAATGTGCTTCTTCTCTAAAACCACTTCAATCTCCTGCCTGAACTAAAAGACAGCATGACAGTCATTTGCCAAGCCAGAGACACTACCCTGACACCCATTTCCAAGTGTAGCTAAGTCGCACTTAAGTGCTAACTCGCACTTACAGCGGTTGAGTTCATAATGTCAACAACCCTTGTCAAAATTTTTAGTTTATGACTAAGCTGTTTTGCAATCTGTGCCAAGGCCCCACAGCTTTTCTCATTATAGGCTGTGTACTGCCGTGTAGTTGCCAAGAAATCTGTTCATCAGTTTTTGCTTAGTTTTTGACACAAGTTCAAATCAATTAGCAAATTGGAATTTGCAAAGTGCAGTGTAGTATTTGTTTTTAAAATTATTAGATCATTATTTGGCACCCACTATACTGAGATCAGTACAGACAGTATCTGCTATCGGCTTCAACAGCTTTGTTTATATCAAAAGTGGCCAGATCTATGAATACCTAATTAGAATAATGTGACAATATGACAGATATTCATCACATATTGTGAAAAGATATTGTGTTAAAATACCATGAAAATGTTAAAAATGATCTTATACATTATATAATAATCATAAGTACCAAGTAATATCCTAAAAAGCGGCTAACCTACCTGTGGCAGAAACATCTTGCCAGCTCCAAACAGATCTCCTACAATCTTCATACCACTCATTAAGGGACCCTCAATGATGTGAATGGGTCGTGTGTAGCGGTCAACATGAGCCTGGCACTCCTTAACGTCCTCGACCACATACTTATCTACTCCCTGAGAATGAAAACACAGAAAAATACAGGAGAAGAGATTATTATGACAAGAAGGAATACTACCTTCATACTGTCTATTCACATTAAGTAAAAATTAAAAACAAGGTGTCAATTCTCACACATTACTTATTTTTTTTCTCCATAAAATATAAGCTAAAAGTACTGTAAATGCTCTGGCAGTTATGGATTTCTGAAGATGCAAGTCACGTAAAGAAAACATTTGAATATGCTGAACATGTGTCTGTAAAGAATAAATACATGTGATATATCAGGTAATCGCCACAAGGAATAAAATGATGGATGTTGATAGATTGTTGATAGATTCCCGAGTTCACTACTTCGCAGGAGCAAACATCCAGCTCTCCGATAACGGGCCTGAGCCGCTCCGCCACCATGTCAGTCTGAGCTCACAGGGAATACTTAGACGTTGCAGCTCGTACAAGCTGGTGTCAAGAGGACTCGTCTAGCCACATGTACATCTATATGTTATTTTACCCTGCTTCCTTTGAGCAGTCCCCAGAACTGTGCAGCTTCGAGAGGTCCTGAGTTTCTGCGTCAATCACAATTGCTACGATGGCTCCTCTCTCATAAATCAGTGCACTTGGTGAACGCGAGATTACGTTTTAATAGCTGTAGACAAGTAGCTATAAGGTTAATATTTTAATTAGGGGCTAAAGTAACCAATAAGAGCTGCATCAACCCACTCTTACTGCTGATGCCCACAAACACACTTAAATCACAGGAGATGGATAAGTTGAGAGATGAGGTTAGGCTGGACTTGCGATGGATTGTGAGGTTGGCAGATGACAATTCGTAGTAAGAGCAGACAGAAGGTGGAGGAAAATCTTGAGCAGTGGTATGCGCTGGAAAGGAGAGGAATGAAGGTGACTTAAAAAAAGACAGAATATGCATGTGAAAGAGAGACAGCCAAGTGGAACAGTGAGGTTACAGAGAGTAGAGATAAAAAAAAAAGTAAATTTTATTTTTTTTTTAAGTACATAGGGTCAGCAGTCAGATGAGGGAGAATGTAGAAAAGAGGTGAAGATGTATGTGCAAACACATTTGAACAGATAGAGAAAAGTGTTGGGTGATGTGTTATAAAAAATTAACAAGTAAAAGGTAATCGCAACAATGAAAGGAAGGCATACAAGTTGCTATTAACAACAGCAATTTTTATGGTTTAGAAACAGTGGTACTGAGGAAGCAGAGGTGGAGGTCATGGAGATAAAATTGCTAAGGGTTTTATGTGGGAGTGACATGGATGGATAGGAACAAGAACAAGAACATCAGAGGGAAAGTCTATTTTAGATGTTCCGGAGGTAAAGTCAGAGAGGCCAGACTAAAATAGTTCAAACAAGTACTGAGGAGGGATGATAAATATATCATTACACGGATGCTAAGGTGAAGAAGACCAAAAAGGAGATATATGGAATATAGTGAAAGACAGCATGAAGTTAGTTGGTGCAGGATAGCAGGATGCAAAATAATGAATAGGTATAAAGGCCCTGCCTGGTTCCTGCAGCTTCAGCTCAATGTTCTCTCTATCCTCCCTGTCTCTCCTCTCCCCCTCTCCTCTGTCTCTCTCACCATCTCCCCGTCTCTCCTCTACCACCTCTCCCTCCCAGGCGGTCGCAGCGGATGGCCGCTTACACTGAGTCTGGTTCTGCTCATGGCCTCTGCCTGTTAAAAGGAGGTTTTTCCTCACCACTTGGCCAATACCAATGGCTTACTCAGTGTGGAGCTTTGCCCCTGGAGCTGTTTCTCTTTTAGAACGTGTAAAGTGGCTTGAGATAACATTGTTATGAACTGGCACTTTAAATAAAATTGAATTTAATTGAATTGAATTACATGGAGAGAGTTGATTCATCTGGTGACCACTGAGGGGAGGGGGAGAGAGTGATAAGCACCTTCTTAACCAGGTAGGAGCAGTTAGTCAAACAGGTGATTATACAAGAAAAAGGTGTTAATGATATCAAAGAGTGACCTAAAAATGAGAAGAGCTGCTGTTTGATATGTCAGCTCAGTGACTTGCTAACCCATAGATTACTTCACAAAGGAAACATCTAGAAACATATTCTTGAATTAGCAGATCGTGGTGTTTCTGTGTAACTCAAAGCAGAAAAGACAAAGGCAAACATTTTACATCACATTAACAAATTCAATATGGAGCTATGGGGCACGGCTAAAACAGTTTCAACAATTGAATTCAGTTTATTTTATATAGCGCCTTTTACAATAAAATTGTCTCTAGGTGCTTTACAAAGGCAGAAACCCAGAGCCCGAAGCCCCAGGTAAGCAGAGGGGCAAGGAAAAACTCCCCTTTAACAGGAAGAAACCTTGAGCAGGGCCAGGCTTACAAGGAAGGACCAGTTACACAACTTACACCTCTACTCTCTACTCTCGCTTCAGTCATAACTGCAGAACTGTACATGGACAAACACTGCCACCATGGTGATAGGCCTCATCAAGGAGGACGATGAGTCAGCCTACCTGTTGCATGGCATAGACCAAGGAACATCGTGGACTTTAGCAGGAAGGGCGACATACACAGACTCTTCCATATCAAAGGTGTGGCGATGGAATGTGTGACAAGCTTCAAATTCCTGGGGATCCACATCTCACAGGACCTCACCTGTTTGACTAACTGCTCCTACCTGGTTAAGAAGGCTCAATTGAATTGAGAAACTGTATTTCAGTTCATTGTACTACTAAGTTTTCTCTTGCAAAATGCTTGTACTAACAGCGCTGCACTACTGTACATACAATTTGCACATTCTGCACTTTTTTGTTTATACTTCTTGTACATATTGTAAATCTATATATATATAGTGTATAGTGTTCTGTATATTATTCATACTGTGTTGTAGAACTGCTACATACTTCTGGCTGGATGCTATTTTCATTCCGTTGCTTTGTACCTTCAACATGTGCAAACAAATCTAATCTAATTGTACTGATGATGCTGTTGACTGAAATGTTAAGGTGCATTTTTATAAAAATCCTTCAACTTCAAAATATTAACATGTTAAGTTTTAGTGATTGTGGAATATTTTGCAAAAATATTGTTTGCAGAAAGAAATCTACTTTTGTGTTACAAGGTCTTGCGAACACTGATAATGTGTATCTGCTGCTTTAAAAGATCCATATTTATCATCAAAGCCTCATCCCTCCTTGCATACTACCTATTTGAGTCCCTCAGGTAGAAATACAAAACAGCTTTTTCCCTTTGGGCTCTACAAACTGAACAATCAGTATACCAGTGCAAATGCAAGAAAACCATTTTCAAGCAATATTTTGTCTGTATTGCTTCTACTTATATATTAATCTGACTATCTGCCCTGCCTTTAAATGTAGAAATTAGTTTCATTATGCTGACAATGGTTCCTTTTTTTGCCAGTTTTTGCATTTAACTTTTCAAGACGGGTTTTTGTTCTGTCCTAATTACATTCATTCATTGCTCAAGGCACAAGATGCTGTCTATAGGTCAGATAGGATGCTGCTTTACACTAGGGTCTGAAAAGACTTGAAAAAAGGAATAAAGGTAGCAAAACCAAGTGGAAGTATCATACAAAGGGTCATTTTGAAAACAAACATTGGAGTAAGCAGAAAGGCATTAAGTCGGTCTTGGAGTGCAGCAAACAGTATATTTATATATTTCCGTGCACTCCCACCTATACATCTTTATGCTTTGCATGCTCACAAGGCAACAGAGAAATACCACCAGGAGAGCAGCAGAAGGCTATCACCCTACAGTGTCATCACATTAAATCTGCACTGATGAATTGACAGTGGACAGTAGACAGTGATCAGTATATCTACAAGAAGAACTGACCCAGAAAGATGCAGTCTCTTTAGCAGTCCATGCAGACCATCAATTAAGAGAAATGTACCCCAAACACCAAATTTAACAGTTCTGCTCCCCGTTCACACCTTGACAACACAATTGGGCACAGTCTGAACATGTTTATTGTGAGGTGTACTAACTTGTGTTGCCAGCTGTATAGACCTTAATAGCTGTAGAGTTGTTTTCTGTGGACAGTAATTCTATGCTTCTATACAAACTGTTCAATGTCTACTCTCACTTCTATTAAAGTTTAAATTCTATAGTGTCGTCCCATGTAAAGATCTAATGAAATTGTTGCAAAAATGTGAGGGGAGTGCTCTCTTTTGTGAGATACTGCTTGCAGTTCGGTTTGTTTTAGACTTATTCTAAATAAAATAAAATGAAATGAAATAGATGAATGGAGCTAAAGAATGTTCAGAGGACTTCAGAGGAAAAACTGACCCAATGGGCTTTTCGCTAGACCTTTATGGTTCACCAAATAGAATATTTTGAAAGCTGTTTGAATGGATGTACTGTATGTGAAGGTTAACGATTATCAGTAACTATGACAAAAAAAGTAGATATTAACATGCTGTTTTGTATTAATGCTGTCACCTTTACAAGAGCATACTCAAGCCTTTCCTCCACACTGCCTTCTCTCCATTCCTCTGTGTGATCCATCTTCTTTCCACGCTTCACAATGTTCTACGAGAAACAGTTGTGAAGTCGACAAATCATTAAACAACATAAATCAACAACAAGCTGGTGTGTTATATAAATTATGAATACCTGAGCATAGGCTAGTAGATTTTCTGTAGCGTCAGGGTCTCTGCTCCATATTAAGTTTTCACACAGCAGCATCAGCTCTTTATCAATGTCATCATATACTGGCAGGTTGCCAGCATTCACTATCCCCATATCCATTCCCACCTGTGGAGAAAAGAAGGAAAAAAAATGGGAACACCTTTCAGTACCCATCTTATTGGTTTGACTTCTTTTTCTTATTAAAATGATTCCCCAAGTACGATTCAGAAGTTTTTCTTGACACAAAAGCAGTATATGGAGTTTAATCTTTTAATTTATTTCAACATCCTAAAATGTATGTGGCCTCTGTCCCATGGGTTATAAAGTTATGTACTGTAAAGTAAAAACACAAAAATTATAAGAGGCAATATGTAATATAGGTCAATTGTCAAAGATCTTGCCTAGTTCCAATGACACTTTCCAATCTTTGGCTATGATCCAAGGTTATTTTTTTACAGTCCCATAGTATATCTACTTGCAAATCATTTGTCTAGATGATGATGAATTTATAAAGTCTTAAAAAAAATCACTAACTGTTTTCAGCTTTATGCAAATCAGCAATTTTTGATCATCGACCCTTTGAAAGTACTCTTCTTGTGTGAATGAAACTCAAAAAGATGGATTGGAGCTCTACCCAGACCTCCAAACGTATTTTCTTAGCCACACTCAAAGTATGCTGGCAACTGGCTGCAGTTTCTTGAGGTTATTAACTCAAGGGTTCATACACCTTTTACAACAATACTGTGAGGTTTTCATGGCTGTTCTCAAAGAAATATAACTATTTTTTGCGTAATTATTTTAGACACATTATATTTTGCAATACCCTTGATTGAGATGAAGATCACATATTAGGGCAAATTATTGCAGAAAAAAGGAAATTCTAACCTGTTAAAATATTTTTTCCTGTCACTGTATATCAATTTAAAAAAAAGAATGACAAATAGTTTTTAAAAATCTTCCCTTTACAAATATTTTAAAGATTAATTAAGAAGTGTTCACACTTGACTGTTTATTATTTCAATTTTGTCTTAATTTTCTAATCTGCGTACTGAAACTGAATGAAGTACTTACTTTAATAGCGTGGTAGAGAAAAACCCCATGCATGGCTTCTCTGATGACTTCCATCCCTCTGAAGGAGAAGGACAGGTTGGAGAGACCACCACTCACACGGGTCCCTGGCAGTGTCTCCTGTGATCATGATGATAAATGATATATGGAGAAAAAAATGACCAGATCCTGTTAAAGTATTTTGTTTTAATGATATCCCTCCTTATGACATATGATGTTTAAATCAAAGCATAGGTTTAAAAGTCAATGCAGTTGCAGACACAAACCTTTTCGGTCTGAGTAATGCTCACAATAGTGATATTTACTAGCGCTGCATTTGTGTCTCTCAAAATGTTTTAACATGTTATTTAATCATTCTTAAAAGAAAACAGAGGTGTCAAGTAGTTTGCTGATTGTGATTCCAATTCAGTTGCCCTGATATAAATGTCATGAAGGCAAATTGTAATTGAGGTGTAGCTTAGAAGTTCATTACCTTGATGAGTTGGGTAGCTTTGATAAAGTTGATGGCATATTCACTGTGCTCCTCAATGCCTGTGCCAATGGTGAGGATGTTTGGATCAAAAATGATGTCATTGGGTTTAAATCCCACTTTGGTAAGCAGCAGCAGATAGGCTCGAGTGCAGATCTCCACTTTACGGTCAGTATCTGTAGCCTTGATGATAGAACACGAGCAAAGATTTCCATGTCAGTATGAGTGTATTCTCCAAGAGCTGCAGTACGAACTGCAGTATAAACTCATATATAACTTTCATTTGACATTTTTTTTAATTATATTGAAAAACAGCACATTAGTAGAAAGAAACTCAGAACCTGTCCGTGCTCATCAAACGCCATGACCACCACTGCGGCTCCATAGCGCTTCACAGAGGCTGCTTTAAGCAGAAAGTCAGATTCTCCTTCCTTCAGACTGATACTGTTAACAATACACTTCCCTTGACAACACTTCAAACCAGCCTCGATTACAGAAAAGTTAGATGAGTCAATGCACAGAGGAACCTGGAAGAAGAGAGAGACAAGTATCCTCAAGCTCATATTGTCATTCTCATTACTGAAATTTAAGAATAAAGTAATAGATTTTGAATTTATTTTCGGTTTTTGCCAATGACAGAAATTTAGTTAATATTACTTCGATCTGAATCGCTTTTTGCAGAAATCCTACCCCAGTATCATCTGTAGGTAGGACAAATTCAGTTCACTTCAAAGAAATGTATTTGTCCCTTAGGGTCAATCAAATTCTTATAGAACGTTTGTCAGTAGAAAACAGAATAGAGAAAAAACAACAAAAAAATAAAACAACACATAAAAGAGTAGGATGGAGAAACATATGAAGTATATAAACATTTATGCACACGTGATCATTTCTATTGTAAAAATGGTAGATACAAATAGGATAAATGAACAGTGAGGTAGATAAACATGGTGCGAAAAGCAAACTGATAATGTGTTATAATGGTATGTACAGGCAATACACTGTATGCACAGTTAGTAGACAGGTTGTATTTTTAGGGAATAATTTTACTATTGGAAAAATTGTGCTCTCAGGCAATCCAAAATGTTAATAAAACTCAAACCTGAAATGTGAAGAAAGGAGAAGAGAGGTGTGGGCTTTCTTAGGAGAACATCTATGTGTCCACAAAATTGGGCAACTATTAGTGTTCAGAATTATTATGGAACTAAATGGAAAAATGAACATTTTCCTAATCTCACTTGTTTCTAGTCATCTATAGAAGTGAGAACAATAAACACCTCAAAATTGACAAATGGCATTTCTGACATTCATTTAAAACAAAACAGAAAAACAGTGACCAAAAGAGTCACCCTTTCATTAAACAGCCATTAGTCTTCCATTCATGCAGTCTGTAAGTTTCATGATCTGTTGATGATCAACTTCAGTATGCAGGGGTCTGAGGTTGAATCTGTGACCTCCCAATAATTAAAATGATCGCTCTACTGTCTGATCATGATCAAAGTAAAATCTAATTCCTACCCGTGAAATATCTGGATCTGAAGCAATCAAGTTACAAAACTGGGCCATAGCTGTTGGCCCATCTAGCATCCCCTCATCCATGTTTATGTCTAGGATCTGGGCCCCCATTTCCACCTGGGCTTTAGCAATGCTAAGAGCCTCCTGGAAAACATGACCAAAAAAAGAAGACAGCCATTAAATAGGTCAGAGTCAAAAAATCACATTAGGACTAATAAAAAAATAATACAGGAAACCAGTCTCACCTCATATAATCCAGACATGATCAGCTTGGCAAATTTGCGTGAGCCTGCCACATTACAACGCTCTCCAATGTTAACAAAGTTGGTGTAAGGACCGACCTTAAATGGCTCCAAACCTTAAAAAAACATGATTATCATAGACATAATAATAAATGCTACTTCCATTGTCCCTTCTGTACTAGTCCTTACCAAAAACTTTTGAGACCTGTTTTTATCTTAAACTGATCACTTAATTTCTTTAAATTTGGAGCACAATGATTCCATTAAAGGTTGTCAGCAATTTTTTACAGAAATATAAATGATCACTTACAGGAGATCTCCCACAATCAATTAGCAGCTTGTCTCATGAGAGAAACTCTGGTTACTGTAGGTCACCTTCTGTCCATAGAAGCGCCGAGAAATATTCAAAAACTGTTGTGAACCTACCTGCTCCCCAAACCACAACAAAGTGTTTAAATCAATCAGAGGGCAGGAGTGGGGTTCTCCATCAGTTACATTTCAAACTGGTGAGGGGGCGGGGATTGACAGCTTTGTTATGTTGATTTTTTCATCAATAGTGACATCACGTCGCAGATACAACCTTTTAAGATTTGAATTGATCCTTTAGGTACACTTATTTCTCATCAGACAGGATAGACAAAAACCTATGCCAGAACTCCCCATTTTTGGTTTTGCTTTCTAGTGTCCTTTGTCCATTATGTTTGCATAAACTACAGAACATAATGGCTACAAATGAGCACCTGTTTTGCCTAATTTTATTTCCTCACACTGGGTCAGAATCTTTTGTAGTCATACAAGTTTTCAGACAGGGCCCTCACAATTAGATCAGAAAGTAGAAAATGAAAAAACAAAAAGGTAGGATCATTTACTATTCTGCCATGGTAAAAAACATTTTCAGTCTGCAGACGGCTGTAAACAAACACTAATGTAACAGTGAAGCATAATAGATGTTGGATTTATAGTCCTCTCCATCCTCTGTACCTTCTCTGTTATAATTTATGTCAAAAGTATATCACTGTATCTTTATTTCATCTCAGATGTTTCTGTGTTTCAGCATAAAAAACAACTTCTGCAGGGCATTACCGTGTATACGCTCATGAAACCTTTTTTACTGACTCTATGCAGAACACGAGGTGGTTATTGGCCTAAATATTTTTCAATGTATACGCATTTATTGTCCTGAAACTTCTGAGAGCTTCATATGGAATCAAGAAGTACTAATATAGTAAATGTAAAAAATACAAACCATGTAATCCATATACTTTGTAAAAACTGTAATTGATTTTTGCTAACATCATTTTTGGGGTCATTTAACTCTTTCAGGGGAAAAAAATGATTTAATTATACATGTCACAGTTTAAATACCTGACAGCATCAAATAGTCTTGATAGATTTCAGCTGGAGGAACTCTTGGCTGGCACATCCTGACTGCTTCACATACAGCTCTGTATGAGGACAACATTTTTAATTAAAAATGTAGGTAAATTAAGAAGACACAAATATATTTGAGTGAAGCCAGAGACCTGATGTGTTCTGGAGTAGTGCCGCAACAGCCCCCTACAATGTTTACAAGTCCATCGATGGAAAAGTCCTGCAAACAAATTACAAAAAATTAATTACACACATGAAGACATGTATCATAACATCCTAAACCTCTACATTTACTCAATATAGAAATACGGTATACTGAATTTATACAACTTTTTTTTTCTTTCATGTTCATTTTGAACATGGACAGATACATTCTCAGATTACACTGATGTTGCAAAGGCTTCTGAGATGTTGAGGTAATATCTCGAAATGTCTTTCCACATCAGGAACTTTGGCCTAACTTTAGACAGGTATGATGGGAGCGGCTGACATACAAAGAGAAAACCAGGACAGATAAAAACTGGCTCCTATCTTGCTGCAATACAGCCTAGCCTGCAGCAGACACACCGGCCAAAAAAACAAAAGCAAATACCTTTAAACTTGACGCAGTTACTTCTGGAGATTCATCATATTCTCCAAATGTGTTGGGTAGACCTATATTATAACACACAAACAGAAGGTTGTTAAAACACCACGCAACAGAACTGGAGCAACACATCGGAGTTGTAATTATGCTGTTCTCAAAAAGTTCTGAATCATTTGGAGTATACAATGAGACAGTTAAAGCAGAAGTAATTTTCTGTGGCTGTGGCCTGTGTTGATTATACACAGGAAATGGTATTCTATAAGATGGTTGCTAAACTCTATAGTCTAATCAATCAATCCATCTTTATTTAAGAAAATATAACATTTTAAATTAATAGATCCTACTGACATGAAATAAAACACAATATGACATAAAAGGCATTAAAAAAAAAAGAAATAAAACCAGATGTACAGTGTCACAGCATTATATTAAAAGCCTATCTAAAAGTTGAGTCATCGGCTCAGATTTAAAAAGTGTAATATTGTTAATATCACTTAAATTGGGAGTAAAATTTCCATACATTTCAGAGCAGCCATAGTAAAAGCATGATTATCCCACAGTCTGTACCTTGATCTTGAAATTTGGTCTGACAAACATAAAGCTCTGCTGTGCTACAGAAATCTTAGAACAGCCAGTTCAAAGGTGAACAGCAGCCTTCTGTACAGACAAAACAAGATAGGACCAGGATAGAACCCTGCAGCACTAACCAACAGACAGAGAAAGATAGAGAGGTGCATGTGAATTTATACTATTTAAACCGCTACAGGATAGTGCCTCGTGTACCTTGCCATGCATGAAATAACTACTAAATGGGCCACAGTAACAGTAAGATCCGACAGCACTATCAAAACTGCGTTAAGATCTAAAACCAGATCGAATTTTTCTCAAAGAAGTTTAAACCAAAGAGAGAAACAAGTCTAAAAAGAGATAAAACCAAATGGTCAAGGTGGTCTAACCACAGCATGTTTTAAGGCAGCTGGGACAGAACCTGAACTAAGGTAAATGTTAACAAAAGTAAAATAGATTGACACAACAGTACTAAAAGCTACTTTCAAGACCTTGGTGGAGGCAATAACCAGGGAGAATACCCAGACAGTCTGTGGGCGTCATGTGTTGAATCACCTTAGAGAGAAATTGGTTAAAAATGTTCAGAAACAGCAGTCTTGACATGAACGGAGCCCAGCTCAATTTAATGATAACTGTTGATGAGCTGCCTGATGTAGGCCACTTTATCAATGATGACTGTATTAACTAATATCTTGTGCTGATGATGATGGCGATACAATCCCAATTTCAAATAGGAATACAACAAATTCTAGTGACAACAGCAAAGGTGGACAGCGAGCCAAACCCAGCGGCACCATCTTGCCACTAGAGACAATAAGGATAAGCGTAAGAGTTATTACTGAGGTCTACGGCTACACAACAAAAGCTCTACAGCTAGCACATTTTTATGGTATTGACTTTTTTTTAACTTGAAGGGTAATTACTTTTACAGGCTGAAGCAGACAGACGCTTAGCAAGCTCAGGCAACGAGAGCGGGACGGTGGAGGTTAGCCGACACTGAGGCAATGATAATTAGGGCAATCACAGAACAGAGAGTCAGGATATATAGGCAGGCAATGCTAGACATGAAGACAAGAAACAGCAAAACCAATACCAATAATCAGACAAATAATGGCACACACAGCACAAAATTATTTTCAAGAAATGTGGATTACCTGCATTGGGGTAACAGATAACAAAAGCTGTCGTGCATTTTCCAATAGCCTCGATGAAGGGCCTCATCTCGGTCGCCCCCAAAGCACAGTTCAGACCAATGCTACAACATATTAAAGAGGCATCAAGTAAAATATTAATGTTTATATGCAATTATTTTAAAATATGTTAGATTCAGTGACTCACCATAGAGGTTTAGCATGTGATACGCTGACAACAAATGCTTCCACTGTCTGGCCAGACAGGGTTCTTCCACTCCGGTCAACAATTGTCCCGGATATCTACACAATGAATACAAACCTGTGAGGTTGTGAGGAAGATATGGATGAACTTGCTTTCAAATATTTTCAAGTGTCTGTTTCATTAACATACAAATATCGGCTTCCTTTTGTAGCTCTTTTCAAACAGAAGGTCAATAGCAAACAAGGCTGCCTGAAAGGAGAAATACAGAAATTAGTTGTTACACCTACATTAAAAAAAAGACTAAAATAAAAGTTAATTATTTGAAAAAGAGGGAGAGTTTCTGGGGTAGTGGTTGGAATGGCCTACTTGCAAGTCCCTGCCCCATATAGCCCTACACCACAAATTAATTACATGGATGTAAACAAAATGAGTTTTAATGAGCGGTAAATCCATAACTACAATGAAACGCATACAAAATGTGTGTTAAGTCCATGTGCAAACTTTGTGAGAAGTTCAGTGAGTGTCTGTGTTGAGGAACCATCAGAAATACCTTAATCGGAAACAGGAAGGACTCGACAGTCTCCAATGTTTCATTTTAATAACGATTAAAAAAAAACAATTAATAAGTCTCTAAGCAACACGTGTGTGTGTGTGTGAGAGAGAGAGAGACAGAGAAAGACAGAGAGAGAGAAAACATCCAGGCTCCAGACAAAAGTGAAACAGTAACAGATGAGGGTGAAAAGGAGTAAAAATATATCCACTTTTTGGCCAATAATAACTTTGTTAATAATGCCAAGCAGGGAATGGACGTGAGCGAGGATGCTTGCAGTGTCATACAACACCTAAGGAGGGGCATATGGGGGCTTATATCACTTTGAAATCAGGAGAAAAGTGGGAGCGATTAGAAATTGGGAACAGGGCAATAACTAAGAACAACCTGACCAATATACTGTATGTGGGGCAGTACAGGAGTGTTCAACTCCAGGGAGAGAACACGGTACAACATAAAGGAGCAAACATATCTTTTCCTATTTCCTGCATCAATAATGGACATTTTTTTCTGATAAAACTATGCGTGGGCGAAACTTACCTTAGCGTTGGCAGTGTCAAAGATGGTTTCTACAAGAAGAATGTCTACACCTCCGTCTATTAAACCTCTGACCTGTTCTGTGTAGGCTTCTACAAGTGCATCAAATGCTGGAGAAATCAAAGCCAAGAACAACGTATTAAAGGTAGAATTGTGGGGAACAGACAGACAAAAAACTTACTGATGTTTCTGAAGTGAGGTCTTTCCACAGAGGGGGACATAGATAGTGTCTTATTGGTAGGGCCCACTGCTCCAGCCACATAGCGTTTAACACCTAACAGAGACATGTATCTAATATCACACCTACAAAAAGCATTTTGCTTGTGTCGATAAAAGAAAACACAAACCACCAACCTGTTTGATTGGTAACGTCATCAGCTGCCTTCCTCGCCAACTCGGCAGATGCTCTGTTGAGGCGATAAGCCTGCACAACAAAGTCAAATTACAGCACAAAAACATTTTGAAACTCAAACTTTTGATTAAAATGAAGTGATATTACTTTAGATGGGAAAATAATGAGTTCAGAACTAGTTAAAAACAACAGAAATGCGAGACAGTCACGTCGAAGGGTTTCTGGTTTGTGGTAGCGGACTTAAAAATGGTAGCAGGAGAGCGCTGCTGAGCAAGGCATCAAACCCTCGGTGTGCTGTTGAGGACAACGTACTCTGACACCCCTCTGTGCCTTTGAAATTATGAAAAATACAGAAATGCAAATAAAACATAATCCTTTTAATAACACTGACAAATTTATGTCCCTTAACAGCTGTCCATCCATCCATTTTCTACCGCTTATCCGGGGTCGGGTCGCAGGGGCAGCAGCCTAAGCAGGGAAGCCCAGACTTCCCTCTCCCCAGCCACTTCGTCCAGCTCTTCCGGGGGGATCTCGAGGCGTTCCCAGGCCAGCCGAGAGACATAGTCCCTCAAGCGTGTCCTGGGTCTTCCCGGGGGCCTCCAACCAGAGGGATTTGCCCTGAACACCTCACCAGGGAGGCGTCCGGGAGGCATCCTAACTAGGTGCCCGAGCCACCTCATCTCAGGAGGTCTTCGAAGTATTCCTGCCACCAATCCACAACGTCCTGAGTCGAGGTCAGCCAAAAAGGCCCGGTACGACTCCTTCTTCAGCTTGACGGCATCCCTCACCGCCGGTGTCCACCAGCAGGTTCAGGTGTTGCCGCCACGACAGGCACCGACCACCTTGCGGCCACAGCACCGGTCGGCCACCTCAACAATGGAGGCACGGAACATGGTCCACTCGGACTCAATGTCCCCCACCTCCTCCGGGACATGGTTGAAGCTCTCCCGGAGGTGGAAGTTGAAGCTCCTTCTGACCTGAGACTCCGCCAGGCAATCCCAGCAGACCCTCACAATACGTTTGGGCCTGCCGGGTCTGTCCGGCATCCTCCCCCACCATCGGAGCCAACTCACCACCAGGTGGTGATCAGTTGACAGCTCTGCCCCTCTCTTCACCCGAGTGTCCAGGACATGCGGCCGCAAATCCGAGGACACGACTACAAAGTCGATCATCGAACTGCGGCCTAAGGTGTCCTGGAGCCAAGTGCACATATGGACACCTTTATGCCTGAACATGGTGTTCGTTATGGACAATCTGTGACGAGCACAGAAGTCCAACAACAGAACACCGCTCGGATTCAGATCAGGGGGGCCATTCTTCCCGAACACGCCCCTCCAGGTCTCACTGTCACTGCCAACGTGAGCATTGAAGTCACCCGGGAGGACGAGGGAACACCCAGAAGGAGCACTCTCTAGTACTCCCTCTAGGGACTCCAAAAAGGGTGGATACGCTGAACTGCTGTTGGGGCCATAGGCACAAACAACAGTCAGGATCCGTCCCCCCACCCGAAGGCGGAGGGAGGCTACCCTCTCGTTCAACGGGGTAAACCCCAACGTACAGGCACCAAGCCAGGGGGGCGACAAGAATCGCCACCCCTGCTCGCCGCCTCTCCCCATCGGCAACTCCAGAGTGGAAGAGAGTCCAACCCCTCTCGAGAAGGCTGGTTCCAGCGCCCTTGCTATGCGTCGAGGTGAGGCCGATTATATCTAATCGGAACTTCTCAACCTCTCGCACCAGCTTAGGCTCCTTCCCCATCAGAGAGGTGACGTCCCTAGAGCTAGCTTCTGCAGCCGGGGATCGGACCGCCAAGGTCCCCGCCTTCGGCTGCCACCCAACTCACTGCACCCGACCCCTTTGGCCCCTCCTGCAGGTGGTGACCCCACGGGAAGGGGGTCCCACGTCATCTCTTCGGACTATAACCGGCCTGACCCCATGGGCAAAGGCCCGTCCACCAGGCGCTCGCCAGCATGCCCCACCCCCAGGTCTGGCTCCAGGAGGGGGCCCCGGTGACCCGCGTCCGGGCAAGGGAAACTTGAGACCAAATTTTTGACTCGTCATAAGGGGATGTGTGGGCTGCACTTTGTCTGTTCCCTCACCTAGGCCCCGTTTGCCATGGGTGGCCCTACCAGGAGCATAAAGCCCCAGACAACTGAGCTCCTAGAATCATAGGGACACGCAAACCGCTCCATCACGATAAGGTGGCAGCCCAGGTGGGGCCTTAACAGCCGTGCTATATCATATTTGGAGTTGATTTACTTCAGAATCAGAATATAGTCTCAAAAATGTACCTGGAACAGCAGGGGAGCTACACTAGGCTGCTCTTTGTTGACTTTAGCTCTGCTTTTAATACAATACTCCCAGACAGACTGACAGAAAAACTACTGCACATTGAACTTCCTTTCAACACCTGCTGCTGGATCAGAAACTTTCTGAGTCAGAGTGGGTCCCCATCTCTCCACAGCCCTCAGCCTCAACACCGGCTCACCACAAGACTGTGTGCTCAGTCCCCTGCTGTACAATCTGTACACGTATGATTGTGTCAGCACCTACCCAGACAACACCGTCATTATGTTTGCCGACGATACCACCATAGTGGGGCTCATCTCTGGTGGAAATGAGACGGCATACAGGGATGAGGTCCAGAAGCTAGTGAGGTGGTGTGCGGACAACAACTTGGTCCTCAACATCTCCAAGACCAAAGAACTGATAATTGATTTCAGGAGGAAGAAGTCCAACCTTCAACCCATCTCCATCAACGGGGAATGTGTAGAGAGGGTGCACAGCTTTAAGTTCCTAGGAGTGCACATAGAAGCAGACCTCCAATGGAGCTATAACACCTCAGAGGTTGTGAAGAAGGTCCAGCAGCGTCTCCACTTTCTGAGGATTCTCAGAAGGACCAATCTGAAGAAGGAGCTGCTGACCGTTTTCTACCACTGCTCCATTGAAAGTGGGCTGACATACTGCCTCTCTGTGTGGTTCTCGAGCTGCACCACGGCACACAAGGAGGCACTACAAAGGGTCATTAACACCACCCAGAAAATCATTTGCCATCCCCTTCCCTCCCTGAAGGACCTCTACAGCACCTGCTGTCTTAAGAGGGCACGCAGCATCTTGAGGGACTGTACACACCCAGGACACTGGGTGTTTAAGCTGCTGCCCTCTGGCAAGAGATTCAGGGCTGAGAGTACGAACAAACAGACTCATGGACAGCTTTTACAACAAGGCAATAGCCCTAATTAATGCAAATACATAACCCTACTTAATCTGATTAGCCACCTTCCGACAGCAGGCCGTGTCAGCAGGTCATGTGTAATAAACAATGCTCACCGTCCTTGTATATTGTGTACACACTGTGTATTTCTATCCTGAATATATTTATTTTATTTTTTATTCTACTTTCTATTTTTCTTTTTATTCTGATTCGTAACACCTTCTTTGCACTGATGTGGGACAGTACCTCAATTTCGTTGTACTTTTGTCCAAAGTATGATTGTGCAATGACAATAAAGATTTATCTTATCTTAATCCTCTTCAAAGTCACCCTTACTACACTTTCCTGGTCCTCAACGGTCACCTCTTCTACTTTGTTCTCCTATTTGCCTCATTCGTCAGATCTTCAAACCTGATTGCACTCTGAGTAAAGTTCCATCTCCATGATCAGGCTGATCTGCTGCACATCCTTCCCATCTTTACTGCTGTTGAAATCATTCGCTCCAACACCATTCACCCAGTTTCTTTATCTGCTTTCCTTCTATTAGAGCTCTATTAAAAGAAAACAAGACGATAAGTACATGCAAGCTATTAACTAATAGATCACTTTCGTCAAAACACTATTAGTATATGTTTTGACGGTCTACCATTAGAATGATTTGAGAACTGGCTGCAGGAGGGGCAGTTAGCTTATCAACTCCATCCATCCATTTTATGTACCGGCTTTATCCACACATGGGACACAGGGGTCTGCTGGAGCCTATCCCAGCTGTCAAGGGGCAAGAGATGGAGTATACCCTGGATCGGTCGCCAGTCTATCGCAGGGCTAACACAAAGACAGACAACCATTCACACTTACTCTCACACCTATGATCAATTTAGACTGATCAATTTACCTAGCAAGCATGTTTTTGGACTGTGGGAGGAAACCGGAGTGTCCGGAGAAAACCCACGCGTGCACAGGGAGAACATGCAAACTCCGCACAGACAGGCGGGAGCCGAGATTCAACTTCTTCCACTCATCATTTTTCCCTGCCACTGTGCTTACCTGGGGGTTCAGGCTCTGGGTTTCTACCTCTGTAAAGCACTTAGAGACAATTTTATTGTAAAAGGTGCTATATAAATAAAATTGAATTGAAAATTGAATTGAATCATCTTTACTATCATACTCCTTGAGGCAAAGGTTAAGGGCTTGTGCCCCTCAAAGGCTGTTATGTGTTAATGTGTCATTATAGAGTGTCTTAACAAAATGTCATTGTTAAGCTCTACATATAAACTGCTGGAAACTATCCTACCATGCGCTCCAATCCATAATCTTCTTGGGCGACCGCGGTTCCACTGAAAGTGTTGGTCTCTATGATGTCTGCTCCAGCCAACAGGTAGTCCTTCAAAAAGGGAGAGACAGAGAGAGAAATTATCCTTCAGAAACAGATTCATTAGACTACACATCGCACGTGTATGTGTTGTGTGTACAGATCCTTTGTGCTAGATGTTTGATGTCACTGGTTGTCACACCTGGACAGGTTACCTTGTGAATTTTGTATACAATATCTGGACATGTGAGGCTCAGAAGGTCATTGTTTCCCATCAGAGGTAGGGGATGGTCTTTGAATTCATCCCCTCTGAAGTTGCACTCTTCAAGCTTGTGTTGCTGGATCATGGTTCCCATGCCACCATCGAGAATCATGATCCTCTGCTGAAGTATCTCGCGGAGTTCCGACTCCAGTGGACATTCGATTGGTTCCACTGAAGCAAATTTGTCTTGAGGGTTTCCACCACCTGATGATAGATAGATAGATAGATAGATAGATAGATAGATAGATAGATAGATAGATAGATAGATAGATCGATCAGTCAGTCAGTCAGTCAGCAGATACTTAGTTATTTAGTTTCTTAGATAGTTGCACACGTTGTGTACAAACTAGACAGAAGCAAACGAACGCAGATAAGCACACGTTGATCTTAAAGCTAAGTGTCAACATTACCCGCTCCCGGAGAGTTTTGGCTGGCGTTAGTCGGAATCATTTTGTAAATAATTAGTCGCGAAAGAACCTTTACGACACTGTGAGTAAGTACACGAATGTTGCGCTTTTCTGGCTACTACGGCGATCATCGAGAGAAAGAATAGTTCAGCTTTCTGGTTGTAAAAAGCGATTAATAACGCAGAGCAATTGCATTTCCGGAAAATGCTTAAAAATAAAAGCACCACCGAATAAAATTGGCTTTTATTTTAATTAATATCAACATTTTAAGGATGTCGGAAAAGTTGACTTAGTGCTGCCAAAAGAATTTGCAGCATGAATTCAACAAGATTCCATAGACGTTGAAATCTTCTGCTCGAATTATTGAGTATAAAGTATCATAGATGCCCCCTGCTTTTGACTTTTAAACTTAAATATATATATTAAAAAATAAATAAAAAAACAAATTAGCATCAATTCACTGATGCAACAAACATAATGTAAATATGTAACTATAAGCACCTCCCTAACAGATTTGTGGGATTCCCTAATTAACCATGTCTTTACTCATGCCCATATGACACCTAACTAACATTCTTCTAAATATAAAAGGGCTGAAGTTTTCATTGTATCACACTACATGAAGACATGTATTGTGACTCCATGGCTGAGGGTTCCCTCATTCACCCTGGTCCATCTTCTGAAGTAGACTCCTGTTTGTCTGTCACTTGGCATGAGACATCCTCCAAATGAGAATGACAACAAAATAGGTGTATTTCTATCTTTCTAAGTTTTTCTATCTCAGGACAGTATTCAAACAGCTTGTTTAATACCATTGACTCTTCTAGTTAACAACAATAGTACTAATAGAAGGAATATGTCCATCAGTTTATTTATATAATCCATAGGGCAAATTATGATAATCTTTTTATAAATCCTAAAATGAAGAAAAAGTCTGAATGACATAATGTGATCAGAAAATTTTATTAAAACAACATTGCTTTTGAGCATCTTTTCAATGTACAGACAGAAAAGGGATCACCTGCAGCCCGTGGGGGTGGAACATCTCAGTTTAGAAATATGAAGTCACTGTTCCTGTAATGTTCCTTTGAGACTGGATTTCTTCTTCTTGTGGTCCGTCTGGCCCATCATGCGGTATATTTTTTTACGTGCCTCCTTCTGTCTCTTCAGCTTGGCTTCTTCCATTTTCTTCTTTTCCAGTAAGTACACCTTGTGCTTGGCATGCTGAGAAACATGGGCTTTCTTTTTCTTGTAGGTGTGGACTGTGTTCAGGGCATGGAGCAGGGCTGCAACCTAAAAAATAAATAAATAAATAAAATAACCGGACTTGAAAAATATGCTACAGGACTCAAACGGATTAAGTTTCATTTGTAGTTTTTGGTTTTGATTTAAGATGGATGCTTACAATATTAAATTTATCCATGGTAATTTATCTGGTACTTGGATCAGTGTTTCAGGCTTTGTCTTACCTTCTTCTCATGGGGTTCTCGAATAGCAACAGGCCTCTGTAGATCTTTGCCTGGCTTCCCTTTAGGTTGTTGCTGTTTGGGCTTACTTTTGAAGGGAAGAGCCTTCTGGAGCTCCTTTGGAATATGAAGGGAATTGAAATGTCTCTGTTTCCGGGAAACCTCCTGAAAGAGGACAACAAATATTCAAACATGATTACTAGGGTTAGGTAGTAATAGAACAATAGTACTGAATACTTGAGAAAATTTGAAGGATTAGGCTGAAGGAAACCAATCTGCTGAGTAATAACTAAGAGTTAGATTGTTATCCCCACTGAATTATTTACTTAATTAGTGAAAATTGATTCTTCAAATGTTTCTCATAAAATGTTAAATGTGTATTTTGAGAAAAGTCAAACAGCTGAAACAGCTGATTGTTCAGCTGTTTCAAAGGAAAAAATATATATATATATCATTCAGCGATATTATTGTCAGGAGTCAGATAGATAATGCTATTGACTTCAAAAGTGGGTTCCAGAATACATTCCTCATTTCGTCATGTGTTGTCTGGGCTTGCCGAGGCCGCTTTACCTTGTAAAGAGAGTCTTTGTTGGGCATATGATGGATGTTCAGGTCTTGTTTCAGCTGCCCAAGGGTTCTCATACCCGTCCAGCAGTCCTTGTGACCAGCAGGCATCAGCAAAGAGGTGACAGGATTATAGAGCTGAGGAACAGCTACAGGATACCAGGATCGCAGAAACACGATGTCTGCAGCAACAAGTCATGCAAGAAAGGTCAGAGAAAGACTTCATAAGTGTGGCTCATACTTTCGAAACCAAATGATTTTATTTTAAAAACACTTTACAATTCTATCATCCTTTCCCTTCTTTCCGTATAATTACTACTTCCTTTAAAATGTGGCTTTCATTTTGGAATTTTCCCTAAAACATTACCTAAAACAAGTCTGACAAGCAGAACTCTGATATGTTAGAATATTGTTTTTCTGAAATTCTTATATCAGAAAATGTTTTTATAGCTTCTGAATTCATTTAAAAAAGAAATTGAATTAAATCTAAGAATTTGGCCTTCAAAAATATTTTTTTTCCCTTTATTAGCCACTCATCATTTTGTTCTGACTTGTAGTGAAAATGCAAAAAAATGTGTAGAAACAGGTAATCTTGAAAGTAATCGAAGTCCAGATTTTATCCACATCCGCCAGGTAGCAGCGTGTGCAGGTAACTTTCTTTATGACAGCGATCTCTTCACAGTTGCTTGTCCTTCGATGTGAGAGCAAGGCAGAAAAAGCCTAAAACTGTGCAGATCCTCACCACTCATTAGAAGGCGGTCCTCAAACGTGGCTCTGTAAGCGCCTGGTGGTGAAGATAATGCCTTTTTGATCTGACCTCTGATCCCCGATACAGTTCGCACAGAAGCACCTTCGAACTTTGCTACCTCCAACACTGTGTTGAACATGCCCTGAGAAAACAAATGGACATATCAGGGAAAAAAAACAAAACTATTTCTGCAGTTTGTGCTAAACATCACAATCCTCTTTAGAATTCTCCATGTCTTATCGTATGAAATGGCAAAACAGAATACGCCTTATGCATTGTGACTGAAACAATTCTCTCTAACAAGGCAATAAAGACAGAAAAGTTGATACCTTGATAAAGGAGGTGTTTTTAAAGATCTTGTAGGGGTAACCAATGAGTTTAAGCTTCTTCACTATAGTGACAGAGGAATCCAGATTCAAAACTACTCCTGTGGCTGCAATTCGGAAATTGACCTGTCAAAAGAAAACAGATTTACAGACAAAGAAAAAGATAGGGTTAACAGTAGGTCAGTCCGTAAGGGTGCAGCACCCCCCGTGACGCCCCGCAGGGGATAAATCGGTCAAATGAGGACTTTGGACCACTGAGCAAAAGTCCAGTACTGTTGCCCTGTGCCAAAATAAGATGGCTCTGATGTTGTCCCTGGTTTCAGAGCAGCTTGACACAAGGACTGTGTTGGTTCCAGGGCTGCGTTTCAGAATTTCAAATTTATCACGTTTCATCAGCTGGAAGACATAATCATCAAAATTTAAATAAAGAAATCCATCCATATTTCCAGTTGCCTTCTGGGAGAGGGAGGGTACACCCTGGTTGAGTCTCCAGCTCATCGCAGGGCCTTAAATAAAGTGTTGTGAATACATATAATATGGGAGTTCCATTACTTGAAATACTGAAATAAATAAGCTTGTGCAAACAAAGCAGACTCACACCCTATTCATTTTAAAGATCAAGTTAAAAAACTTTTCTGTTTGAGTTTAAAACAAAAGCTTAAAGTTAAAAACTTGACGTTATATTTACATAACCCCAGTTCTCTGAGTAATATGAGTGAGATGTAGTGCCAGCCCTCAGAAGCATTAATCTCATTATGCCAATAATAATTGGCTGGGGAACGTATTCGTCCGCAGCGGAGCTCTTCTCACCTGCCCAGGCAAGAAGGGTTGTCTGGCAAGACATCTCACTCATATTACTCAGAGAACCGGGGTTATGAAATATAACCTCAAGTTCTCTTTCCTAATACTTGCTCGCTGTCTCACTATGAGAAATCGTAGCTCCTGTATTGCCAGATAAGCTTACCATGTGTCCACCATCCACCAGGTACAAACCCCACCAGTCGTTCAGGGTAACAGAACCGCCAGTGCCATGCATGGTGCGGAGATGTCCAGCATATAAAACTGGACAAAAGTGAGCAGCGAGAACCAGCTCGCTGCAGCGCATATGTCCCGAAGGTCCACACCCTGGGACAGAGCCCACAACGAGGCTAAACCACGGGTGGAATGTGCATGCAACCCCTCAGGGGGCTACAGACTCTGACATGAGTAGGACAATGCAAT
This sequence comes from Pao palembangensis, assembly GCA_015343265.1. NCBI lineage: Eukaryota > Metazoa > Chordata > Actinopteri > Tetraodontiformes > Tetraodontidae > Pao > Pao palembangensis. The sequence continues at coordinate 5,678,711 of CM027084.1, forward strand.
CGCCTGGACCAACCAGTGGGAGAGGCATTGCTTAGTAACGGGTTTACCTTTATGAGGACTGGCCCAGGAGACAAACAGCTGATCGCTCCTCCTGAGGCTCGCCGCCTATCAACATAGGCGTGAACCGCCTGCACCGGACAGAGCGCGTAATACCCTCGCTCTTCTGGCGAAGCAGAGAAAGCAGTGAGGTCAATGGGAGAACACAAGCCCACCACCTTGGGCACAAAAGCCGGGTTGGGCTACAAAAGCATTCTCGCGTGTCCAGAAAAGAACTGCGGGCACGACGGGTGCACCGACAGCGCGTGCATGTCATTGACACGCTTTGCTGATGCCAAAGCGAGAAGCGGGACAGCCTTAAAGGACACGAACTTCAGGTCCGCGTCCAGCAGCGGCTCAAAGCCTTTGTCAGCGGCCTTTAAGCCCCTCCAGCAGCACCCCCAGATCCCACGGAGGGATGAGCAATTTGGACACAAGAAGAAGCCAGCGCGCGCCCTTCATAAAGCGGCAAACCAGTGGCTGCTGACTCACCACTCGCCCATCAAACCCAACGAGACAGGCAGCGATGGCCGCCAGATAGACCTTAATTGTAAAAAAAAGCTCTCCGCTTATCAATAAGATCCTGTAGGAAGGACAATATCACACCCACCGAGCATTGGAAGGGAATGTCCTTCACGAGCACACCATTCCTTGAACACTCTCCACTTACAGTTATACAAACACCTAGTAGAGGACGCTTTAGCGTTCTGTATGGTAAAGATCACTTGCAGTAGGAGCCCCCCAGCTGATAAATTCAGCCTCTCAGGCAACAGATGCTGCGGGTACGGGTGGAAGACAGACCCCGCCGCCTGTGACAGCAGATCTCGCCATGGCGGGAGCGGACACAGCTTAGCTCACAGCAGCTGGAAGATCTCCACCAACCAATGCATCGCAGGCCAATGCGGAGCCACCAGAATCAGCATAAGACCGTGTTCCCTCACTCTGGAGAGAGTGGAGGGAATCAGGGCCAGCGGGGGAACCGCGTAGAGCAGCACACGCGGCCAGTCATGCGCTAACGCGTCTACGCCAGAGAAGCATCCACACTATGTAGAGAATAAAAACTCACGCATTGCGTGTTCTCTCTTGACGCAAACAGATCCACCTCAGCCTGCCCGCAAAGGGCCCAAATCTGTGCCACAATCCACAACCCCTGTACATCGGTGTGCCCCTGGAGAGCAGGTCCGCCCCTGCATTCAGATTCCCAGGAACATGAGTTGCTCTGAGAGAGAGCAGACGGCGGCAGCTGCACAGGATCAGTCTGCGTGCCAGCATGTGCAACCTACGGGAGCAAAAGCCACCCCTGAGAGTTGATATACGCCACTGTTGTGGTGTTGTCCGCCCGTACCAGGTCATGGTGGCCCTTCAGTAACGGAAAAAAGCACTGCAAGGACAGGGACACTGCCAAGAGTTCCAGGAAATGTATGTAAAAGCGCTGAAGAGCCAGGCTCCAGCTGCCCCTCACAGACCGTCCGTCGTGGACCCCCCCGCAGCCACACAGACTGGCGTCCGTGGTGATCACCTTTCTGGACAGGACTGTGCCCACTGGCACTCGAACGTATACAGCACCCTGCTTGCACCATGACGCAAGGGATCCAGTCCGCAGGCAGCTGCCCAGAACTGGAACTCCCTCATGTGAAGGCAGCACAGGCGAACCACCAGAATGGCAGATGCCATCAGCCCCAGTAGCCAAAGACACAGGCTAAAGCGGACAGTTCTGCAACATGAGTTGAAGCTGGGACAGCAGGTGTCACCACCATGCCGTTTATACTCATTAGGGGCTCTAAAGAGTTTATTTTCATTTTTATTGTTTTTGTGTTTTTTAATTAGCTGTGCCCCCATTTTTTAAACACATCAAACTGCATGCTTGTGAACGTTGGAGCAGGGAAGGAGCTGAGCCTGCTCGAAGTGGAGGCCCGGTCGTCTCGTCTCACTCTGGCGTCACAGGAGGTGGTCGAGAAGTGGAGACGCGGGAGTGCCCCTCTTGCACACTGGAACTGGCGTTCTAGCTGGAAAATGGGGGGGACGTCAGCAGTGTCACTGGCAGAGAAAGGACGGAGGCCACGGGCTATACAGCCCTCGTCGGGGTGACTAAGATATCGACGTTGTTGTCGTCTTCCGAGATGAGGAAGTTCGACGTGATGTCCTCGTTTTCGCCAACCTCGAGGTTGAGGATATCCTCCTCTGTCGAGGGTTCCAAGGCCAGGTCGAGCCTGGAGTCCCAGCTGGCGATGGGTGACGAAGCTGTTGCAGCTGCGTCGCCCCCCCCATTCCTACTCCTCTTCGGCGCCTGGAGTGGTGGAGGGGAGACAGGGATCGGCGCCAGACAGGCTAGCTTGACGTGATAGCCACCTGCGGCGACTCTTCAGCGTGAAGACTTGGCACAGTCGACACAAGGCGGGATTATCCACAGCCTGGCGGGTATGTTCCAGCCTGAGGCAGTTGGAGCTAACCTAGTGAGGGTCCCTGACGACTGAGCAGTGAGACACACTGGGCGGGGTGTGGTCACGCTGCAGTTAACGTGCGCGGGCCGTGGTGAAGTGCCGGGCACGGCGTTCGACAAGCGATAGCGAGGAACACCTAGCAATAGCGCAAGCGTAACACTGGCGACCGGTCCCCACCCGAAGCGGACGAATACGTTCACCAGCAAATTAATATTTGCGTAATGAGATTAATGCTTCTGAGGGTTGGCACTAGAGAGCGTGCATCCCATAGTGAGACATCGAGCAAGAATTAGGAAAAAGAACTCTGGCTACAGTCATTATTGCCAATATCCAGTCTACTAATAGCAGCCGCCTCACAAACCTAGAGCACCCCATCTGGCACCACCACATGTTTTAGCTGCTATGTCCTGATGCATAAAACTGACTATACTTAGGGAAAAGACAAAGTCAGTTTTATTTTTGTTTTTAAGAAATACTTACGTTATTTCTTGTGACGGACTGTACAGCCACAAAACCAGTACCAGGGGAAGTCAGTGGACCTATAGAGAAAGACATTTTTCAGTATTACTTGCTCTCACTGTGAAGATGAACAACAGTAGGTAAGTTACATCAGTTTATATGCTTTTTCCATTTCTTATTGTTTCAAAATTTGAGATTAATATTAAAGACAAGGATAAGGAGGGCTACCACCTTATCGTGGAGAGATTTGCATGTCCTAATGATCCTAGGAGCTCAGTTGTCTGGGGCTTTATGCCCCTGGTAGGGCCACCCATGGCAAAAAGGTCCTATGTGAGGGACCAAACAAAGTGTAGCCCAAGACCCCTTATGAAGATGACCACATATGGTTCCAAGCTTCTCTTGCCCGGACGCGGGTCACCGGGTCATGGGACTCCCTTCCCGTGGGCTCACCACCTGCAGGAGGGGCCAAAGGGGTCAGGTGCAGTGTGTATTGGGTGGCAGCCAAAGGCAGGGCCTTGGCAGTCCGATCCCTGGCTGCAGAAGCTAGCTCTAGGGATGTGGAACATTGCCTCTCTGATGGGGAAGGAGCCGAAACTGGTGCGAGAGGTTGAGAAGTTCCGATTAGATATACCAGCCTCCTCAAGAGGGGATGAACTCTCTTCCACTCTGGAGTGGCCAATGGTGAGAGGCGGCGGGCAGATGGGGCGATTCTTGTTGCTCCTCGGCTCAGTGCCTGTACATTGGAGTTTACTCCGGTGAGCGAGAGGGTAGCCTCCCTCTGCCTTCAGGTGGGGGGACGGGCGCTAACTGTGGTTTGTGCCTATTGCCCAAACAGCAGTTTGACGTATCCACCCTCTTTGGGGTCCTTAGAGGGAGTATTGGAGCGTGCTCCTTCTGGGGGTTCCCTTGTCCTCCTGGGTGACTTCAATGCTCACGTTGGCAGTGACAGTGAGACCTGGAGGGGCGTGGTCGAGAAGAACGGGCCCCCTGATCTGAACCCGAGCAGTGTTCTGTTGTTGGACTTCTGTGCTCGTCACAGATTGTCCATAACGAACACCATGTTCAGGCATAAAAGTGTCCATATGTGCACTTTGCACAACGACACCTTAGGCCGCAGTTCGATGATCAACTTTGTGGTCATATCGTCAGATTTGTGGCCGCATGTCCTGGACACTCGGGTGAAGAGAGGGGTGGAGCTGTCAACCAATCACCACCCAGTGGTGAGTTGGCTCCGATGATGGGGGAGGATGCCGGTCAGACCCGGCAGGCCCAAACGTATTGTGAGGGTCTGCTTGGAATGCCTGGCAGAGTCTCCTGTCAGAGTCTCCTCCCATCTCCGGGAGAGCTTCGACCATGTCTCGGTGGAGGCGGGGGACACTGAGTGGACCATGTTCCGTGCCTCCATTGTTGAGGCAGCCAACCGGTACTGTGGCTATAAGGTGGTCGGTACCTGTCGTGGCAGTAATACTTGAATCCGCTGGTAGACAACGGCGGTGAGGGATGCCATCAAGCTGAAGAAGGAGTCGTACCAGGCCTTTTTGGCTTGTGGGACTCCTGAGGCAGCAGACGGGTACCGGCAAGCCAAGCGGAGTGCAGCTACGGTGGTCGCTGAGGCGTTGGAGGAGTTCGGTCCCACCAATGCGCCTTCTAGTGAGGAAGCAGGGCCTGGGGACTCGGGAGGCGGGTTCTCTTATCTCCAGGGCTGAAAAAAAAAACTCCTCGGTGGCAGGGCCCCGGGGGTGGATGAGATCCACCCGGAGTTCCTTAAGGCTCTGGATGTTGTGGGCTGTCGTGGCTGACACAGCTCTGCAACCTCGCATGAACATCGGGGGCAGTACCACTGGATTGGTAGACCAGGGTGGTGGTCCCTTTTTTTAAGAAGGGGGACCGGAGGGTGTGTTCCAACTATAGGGGGATCACACTCCTCAGTCTCCCTGGTAAGGTAAGGTCTATTCGGGTGTACTGGAGAGGAGATTCTGCTGGATAGTCGAACCTGGGATTTAGGAGCAGCAATTTGGTTTTCGTCCTGGACGTGGAACTGTGGACCAGCTCTATGCCCTCAGCAGGCTTCTTGAGGGTGCATGGGAGTTTGCCACACGTGTTTTGTGGACTTGGAAAGTCCTGTGGGGTGTTCTCTGGGAGTATGGGGTGCCGCGCCCCCGATAAGGGCCGTCCGCTTATATGTATGTATATGTACACTTATATGCTGTCTGACACCGGTCATACAGAGGTATGACCGGTGTCAGAGCAAGTAAGTCTAACTTGTTTCCGGTGAGGGTTGGACTCCGCCAGGGCTGCCCTTTGTCTGTTCATAACTTTTATGGACAGAAGTTCCATGGTGTTAAGGGGGTCTGGTTTGGTGACCTCAGGATCGGGTCTCTGCTTTTTGCAGATGATGTGGTCCTGTTGGCTCCATCGGCCCGTGACCTCCAGGTTCGCAGCCGAGTGTGAAGCGGCCGGGATGAGAATCAGCGCCTCCAAATCTGAGGCCATGGTTCTCAACCGGAAAAAGGTGGAGTGCCTCCTCCGGGTTGGAGAGGAGATCCTGCCCAAGTGGAAGATTTCAAGTACCTCGGGGTCTTGTTCACGAGTGAGGGAAGAATGGAGCGGGAGATCAACAGGCAGATCGGTGCGGCGTCTGCAGTAATGCAGACTCTGCACCAATCCGTTGTGGTGAAGAGAGAGCTGAGACGAAGGCAAAGCTCTCAGTTTACTGGTCGATCTTCGTTCCTACCCTACCTGATCTTCGCTCCTACCCTCACCTGGTCTTCCCAGAAGGCCCCCGTGAAGACACAGGAAACGCTGGAGAGACTATGTCTCTCGGCTGGCCTGGGAAAACCTTGGGATCACCCCGGAAGATGAAGTGGCTGGGAAGAGGGAAGTCTGTGCTTCCCTGCTTAGGTTGCTGCCCCCGCGACCCGACCCCGGATAAGCGGAGGAAAATGGATGGATTAAAGACATCAAAATATGAACACATATGGAATTATGCATCAATCAAAAATGGTAAATAAACAAGAACATTTATATTGTACATATTATACAGTACCGCCACTTTGCTATGTTGACAGTTTTGCACACTCTCTGTTAGGGTCATAAAATCGTGAGTGGTGGTCTCACCCCAAATGGTGGCTCCACAGTGCATGTTCTGGGGGGTGTACTTGAGCAGGCGATGACGGCCATTGTGGTCCTCAATGTGGTAGAGTGGCATAGTCTGGAACCGTCTCCAGCCCAGTGACAGGATGATGGGGTCCCGGGACTTCAGGATACGACCATGCCAACGATGTTTTTTCAGTCGCATCTTTAGTCAATCACACACATGATGAGTTCTACATAAAAATGCATTGCATTGCAATTGTGCACGTGTGTTCACTGCATCAAAATTCGAATCAAATTAATTTGCATGACTAATTTTGACAGCCCTGATATTTCTATATATTTGTGTATGTGAAGCCACTATGTACCTACCTGCAGGTACCCAACACTGCTCTCACTAGAGCCCAGGCCTCCGAGGATAATGGGATAGTGGGGATCAAAGTTGCTGACAAACTCGCATGGAACCGAGGAGATTTCCACTCTGATGTACATTCCTGGCCTGAAGCCTTCATATTGCACCCTCGTATCATCATCCATATTCTCAAACTCTGCCCTGTTGAGCTGAGGGGAAAAAAATCATTACCTTCAAGTGTATTAAGGACACTGTCATGCATTGTTTTTGGGGACTGATCTCGTACCTCTCCTTGCTTCTGCACCTCCTCCTTCAGGACATCCAAGTATGTGGCATCACCGTCATCATACTGTTCATCAAAAAGCTCTCTGAGTTTGCGTTTCTTCTCCAGACGCTTTTTCTGGAGGTCCTCCTCATTCGCTTTCATACTTTCTTTAGTTTCATCACATTCAATATTCTGCCAAAGGCAACATGTACAGGAAAATTCAAATTCCATCCTTCAATGAGCAAAACTAAGCAACCAACTACCAACCATAATTTTCAAGAATTTCTGTTTTTTCATGCTGAGTGTGCTGGCGCATGCAACAGATTATTTTGTGTTGATTTTCTCAGTAATATTGACAATCTACACATACAACATAAATCAGGTGAGAATGATCAGAACCTACTTCAGCTGGATGTTGCTCAGTGTCTCCTGCGTGGACTTCTCCTGTTTCCAGATCTTCAAAGTCACCATAAAGCTCCTCTTTGCATATAATGATACAAAGTGGATGTTAGCACCTTTTATACATTGACAGAAGAGTGTGCTTGGATTACCAAATCAAATAAAAACGTTCTTCACTGGTTCGAACTCTTTGTAAATCATTACGTGAGGCTTTGTGGCAGGTTTCGCAGTCTGAACCTCAGTATTTAAAACTTTTCTTCATGAAAGATGACACACAGAGTCTACACAAAAAGATTCTCTTAAAAAACAGCCCAAAAGATTATAAAAAAGATCAATAACATAAGTAAAAAATGAAACCCTAAACTTGACTCAAATTGTGTTTTAAAAACGGTATAAACCTAAAGATGTTGTTTTAGCTCATTTTTAATTAAGAGATATCATAAGCTAAATTTAGTGTTCATCCATCTTCTGTCGCTTATCCGGAGTCGGGTCACGGGGGCAGCAGCCTAAGCAGGGAAGCCCAGACTTCCCTCTCCCCAGCCACTTCGTCCAGCTCTTCCGAGGGGATCCCGAGGTGTTCCCAGGCCAGCTGAGAGACATAGTCCCTCCAGCATGTCCTGGGTCTTCCCGGGGGCCTCCTACTGAAGGGACGTGCCCTGAACACCTCACCAGGGAGGCGTCCGGGAGGCATCCTTACTAGGTCCCCAAGCCATCTCATCTGGCTCTTCTCAATGCAGAGGAGCAGCGACTCTACTCCGAGCTCCTCCCGGATGGCAGAGCTTCTCACCCCATCTCTAAGGGAGAGCCTAACCCTAACCCTGTGAAGGAAACTCATTTTGGCCGCTTGTACCCGCGATCTCGTTCTTTCGGTCACTACCCAAAGCTCATGACCATAGGTGAGGGTAGGAACGAAGATTGACTCTTCACCACAACGGACCAGTGCAGAGTCCGCATTACTGCAGACGCCGCACCGATCCGCCTGTCGATCTCCTGCTCCATTCCTCCCCCACTCGTGAACAAGACCCCGAGGTACTTGAACTCCTCTACTTGGGCAGGATCTCCTCCCTGACCCGGAGAAGGCACTCCACCTTTCTCCGGCTGAGAACCATGGCCTCAGATTTGGAGGCGCTGATTCTCATCCCGGCCACTTCACACTCGGTTGCGAACCGGTCCAGCGAGAGGTGGAGGTCACGGACTGATGAAGCCAACAGAACCACATCATCTGCAAAGAGCAGAGACCCGATCCTGAGGCCACCAAACCGGACTCCCTCAACACCACGGCTGCGCCTAGAAATTCTGTCCATAAAAGTTATGAACAGAATCGGTGACAAAGGGCAGCCCTGGTGGAGTCCAACCCTCACCCAAAATGAGTTTGACGTACTACCCGCAATGCGGACCAAGCTCTGACACCGGTCATACAGGGAGCGGACGGCCCGTATCAGGGGACCCGACACCCCATACTCACGGAGGACATCCCACAGGACTCCCCGAGGCACATGGTCGAATGCCTTCTCCAAATCCACAAAATACATGTGGACCCTGCTGAGGGTATAGAGCTGGTCCACAGTTCCACGTCCAGGACGAAAACCGCACTGCTCCTCCTGAATCCGAGGTTCAACTATCTCTCCATTACCCCCGAACAGACCTTGCCAGGGAGGCTGAGGAGTGTGATCCCCCTATAGTTGGAACACACCCTTCGGTCCCCTTTCTTGAAAAGAGGGACCACCACCCCGGTCTGCCAATCCAGTGGTACCGCCCCCGATGTCCACGTGACGTTGCAGAGTCGTGTCAACCATGACAGCCCTACAACATCCAGAGTCCTAAGGAACTCCGGGCGGATCTCATCCACCCTCGGGGTCCTGCCACCGAGGAGTTCTTTAACAACCTTGACTACCTCAGCCTCGGAGATAAGAGGACCCACCCCCGAGTCCCTGCTTCCTCACTGGAAGGCGTGTCGGTGGGATTGAGGAGGTCTTCGAAGTATTTCTTCCACCGATCCACAACATCCTGAGTCGAGGTCAGCAGCACACCATCTCCACTGTACACAGTGTTGACAGCGCACCGCTTCCCCCTCCTCAGGCGCCGGATGGTGGTCCAGAACCTTTTCGAAGCCGTCCGGAAGTCGTTCTCCATGGCCTCCCCGAACTCTTCCCACGCCTGGAACTTTGCCTTGGCGACCGCCGCAGCCGCACTCCGCTTGGCCCGCCTCCGCTTGCTGCCTCAGGAGTCCCACAGGCAGCCCACAAAACAGGCAGCTCGTCAGCATTCCCCATCCCCAGGCCTGGCTCCAGGAGGGGGCCCCGGTGACCCACGTCCGGCCTATATCTAATCGGAACTTTTCAACGTCTCGCACCAGCTCAGGCTCCTTCCCCATCAGAGAGGTGACGTTCCACGTCCCTAGAGCTAGCTTCTTCAGCCGAGGATCGGACAGTCAAGGTCCCCGCCTTCGGCTGCCACCCAAATCACACTGCACCCGACCCCTCTGGCCCCTCCTGCAGGTGGGGAGCCCACGGGAAGGGGGTCCCACGTCATCTCTTCGGGCTGTGCCCGGCCGGGCCCCATGGGCAAAGGCCCGGCCACCAGGCGCTCGCCAGCATGCCCCACCCCCAGGCCTGGCTCCAGGAGGGGGCCCCGGTGACCCACGTCCGGGCAAGGGAGACCCAAGACCAACAACGTTATTCATGATAAGGGGGATTTGTGGGCTGCACTTTGTCTGGTCCCTCACCTAGGACCCGCTCCATAAATATAATTTAAAAAAGAAACAATAATGGGCAGGATTCATGACCCACAAAAGTCTACCACCAAATTCGTTCAAATGTAAGTGATTTTTTTCAACAAGGTCATGAATGATGACTGGTGTAGCGTCAGGCATTTCTCACCATCTTGCTTTAGTAGCGTAGCTGCATCTTGTGTAGCATCCCACTTCCCAGTAATAAAGCAGTCCCTGATGCAGTTAATCATCTACCGGGAAAAATTGCGACTTTGTTACATATTTTAATATCAATTTTACACGGAAACGCATGTCTTCAGAGCCACTTTACCTCCTCTGAAGTCCAGTCATGGGAGGTGTTGGTGTAAAAACGGGAGCAGTCAAGAGAATTCGCTTGGTGCTTTTTCATTTTCTGAGGACAGCTGACCCGAAACATACCCCCCAGCTCCTGGTCTTCACCTTCAGGATTTGTCCTCTCTGCAACTAACAAAATACGATTATCAACGAGTGCCAGATGTATGAGGTGCTTCTAAAGCCTAGTACACACGGCACGATTTTTTCGATTCAGCGGGGTGCCCGGGTGTTCACACCGCACTACTCGACAGGATCGGTGGGAGACGGGAGTGTCCACGGCGCGACTCTCTTCGTCAGGAGGCGTGACCAACTGCGCTGCCAGTAAGGACTGACATGGGAAGTATGTGGCCACACCGCGTTACTGTTGTAATTTTGCAGTTTTTGCAGAAAACTTTTGTTCCGTTTATATTGCAGCGGTAGTGGCAAATATAACAAATTATATTGCAAATTGGTGCAAAAAGTCGGCGTGGTTGGTGCGGACAGTGGCTGAGTCAGAGTCTCCTGTGTCCACTGACCTCGCAAAACCATTTTTCTATCTCCTGTCGTTTCTTGTTGCTCTGCTGCAGCCGCTCTACTGCTCCTTTTCACTTTCTTATTTTGCAGCAGCGCCCATGTCTGCTCTCATTGGCTGTAGCTATTTCTACGTCACTACGAGCAGGCTGGATATCTAGGAGGTTTGATATGCAGTTTTACGTCTGAGACTCCGCGCAGGGCGTCGTCAGGCTCATTACTCGAGTCTTCGAGGTACTTAACTCAGTCGCCAAGCAGATTAGTGCCTCACCCCGATTTTGGGTGAGGGAGAGCCGCGAGTCTAAGACGCCGAAAATCGTGCCGCGTGTACTAGGCTTAACAGTACAGAATGCTGAAGCAGCAAGTTAAATGTACAGTGACACAGTAGTATATGCAAGGGAGTCTGATAACATGAAAATTGTAAAGCGTGAAACATAAACCCGGTGGATGAGAAATTTCTGAGATAGAAAGCGACATCTTATCTATCATATGTAGCAGAGGCAAAGTTATGGAACTGGCTTAAGAGTGACAATGGTGTGACAAGATGTATAAGTTTCTATACATGATATACCTTAGCAATGCAATAACTTCAAATATACCGTGCAATCAAAAAAAATGTTTTTCTGCATCAACTTAATGATGAAAAGCATTTTTTAAACAAAAAATGCTTGTAGTTCAGTCACTTTGAAGTACAGTACTATATGAAGTAACTGTATATAGACCTCACTCCAGTTTCAAAAACATCTTAACCTTACCAGAAGCATAAACCAGTTTTCTCAGATTAGGAGCCACTTCCTGTTGCCGCAGAAATGCATCTGAGGCTTTCTGCTGTAGACCCTCCTTCCATCTTAGACTCCCTTTGAAAAACAGAGAAAAAACAGATACAAAAATTATGATTATGTGGCTACCGCCAGAGGTTTCAAGATATTATGAATTGTCTTGGACTGTATCTCTGCTTATATTCAGCCAAATGTTACCAAAAGGATAGGACAGTCCTTAACAGTACAGATAAAAAAATACCGATACCTATGCAATTATTTAGCTCGGTTCTAAGCATGATTTTGTTTAAAATTGCTGTAATTCCTAATAAATAAAAATATGACAAGGTTGGAGACACATTTAACATAATCAGTATTTTCAGAATATGTATGTATTATTCATTATTGTATTTATTGCAGCCTAAATATAGGTTGAAATATATTTACCGACTTCTTCCTCCATATAGATAGCAGATTGTTCCTTTAATGCGGTGCTGGCATCCTCCTCATCTTCTGTTGCTACCTCTCCATCATTCTCCTCCAGACCATCTTCATCTGAACAAAGTTCCCATCCTTCTGCTTCATTCTCACTCATCTCTAGTTCATCCTCACTGTCAGCAAATGCAGGGGTCTCTTCTTCCATCTCCAATGATGGCTTCTCCTCTGGTGGCCCAACACAAGCTGTGCTGTCCCATGGCTGACTAGAGTTAGCCTGCGCCATTTGGGAAGATGGGTTATCCTTGTCCACGCTTTCAGAATCTTCCTGGTCACTCTGACTCTCATCACCGGAGTCACCGCTATCACTCCCCTCTTCTGTGAAAATCACTTTCCTCCTCTTTCTCTGGGTACTTGGATCCCAAACGTCCACTACCTGACGACTATCCCAACTAGCATGCGAAGAAAAACATTAAAAAAAAACAGTTATTGCCGATGAAGCTACCTTTTGGAAGGTCAATTAATGATCATTGTGGTAAAATATGTAAGTGCATTATAATAACACATCTTCTGAATTGTATCCCATATTAACGTATCACAAAGTCATATCTCCACAATGTCATTGTTTAAGGACTATTCCAGGTAATTCATCAGAGCGCAATAGGTTTCTAATATTTCAGGTTAAAAAGAATGAAATAAAAGATTTGTTTTTAATTGCTCCTCTAGGCCTGTGATTTTTTTTTTTTTTCCCACAAACAACATCTGATGGCAATTCAAAAATTAACTGAGGGGTTTTGTTTACTTCAGGAACTATTTATCATCATATTTGAATGTAAATGACAAATTTTAATCTACAACTGCACTGCTTATTTTATTTTTCTCTTGTTTACTGCTAAATTAATTTATTTCATAATATGTGGCATATAGACTCATGCCACTTTTCCTCATCTCAAATCTTTTCGTACGGAAGTTGCTTATAAAGATTAAATTGCACGTTAGAGATGATGAATTTATGTTACTGGTGCTACTAAAAATACCTTGAAGCTGCTCTCTTTCTGTCATGAATAATTATTATATAAAACATTTTGTTATTTTTGGATGAATATGTGAGAAGGCATTCATCAAAATGAGCTTTAAAATCTATAAAAATAATTGCTTCCAGGTGGTAACAGTCAGCAAATACCTTTACACCTACGAAAATGGACTTTTATATATACATTTCTTCTAGATAAATAACGTGACAAAATTTATTTACAGAGAACACAGATTTTTTAGTATTTACTGATTTGGTTATTGAAATGTTTTTGTGAACTATTTTACCTGTTTTGCTTGTCAAAGCCTGTCGAATCCAGGGTGACAGAGTCTTTGAACAGTGACATTTTACTTTTTGCAATCTTGACATCCAGTGTGGTGTGTGTGTCAATCAGGGACTGGACCAGCTCTGTGGTGGGTCGCACATCCTCCTAAAAAAGTAGCGAACACGCAGTCCCAAAGACTAATTAAGATAGAAATAAAGGTAAAAAGAGTGCTATAGAAAATGATATAAATCTCATATAGTAATTAAAATATGTCATCATATTTCGCAAATAAATGCCGAGCACCTGTTGATTGATGTGGTTGGCAGGAACGTCAATATAGACAGCATCCTTGTCATACACAAGTCCACCGACGCCTGCCATTGGTGCGTACAGCAAACGTTCCTTTTCATTCAAGGCTCTCTTCTTTTGAGCATCTGGTAGTGGACATGGGTCAGGCAGAAAGTTTATATCTGTCACCTGGAAATCTCCAACGCCTGTACGGGACAGTAATGCACACATATTACTACAAACATCTTCAAATACGGTCTTGTGACTTTAAGGGTGCTTATGCACCTGGGATGTGGACTTGGCCCTGATTTTTCATATGTGTTCCTCGCAAGTAGCCATATAAAGAGACTGTCCGATCGCTCTTGGGGTCTGTCCTTAATCTTTCGGGGTCAGTCAAGTCCTCCATGCTGCCAGAATACAGGGAAGAAAATGGAGAACTTAATGTCCTCAAAGGTAAATAAAGCAGAGAGACGGCAGTTAAAAACATACTGCTGAAAAAAGAACATTTGGTGTTTTATCAAATGGTTTGTGCACAAGAGAATGCTCAAATGGGTTAGAATACAGTATGGCTATATATTATTCACTCTGAATTAAATACAGCTACTGTGAATCACATAATTGCAGGACAAATGAGAAAAGGAGGGATACTTTTTGTTGTTACTACAGGGCAGAAGGGATGTTAATGCTGCCATCTCTCGGCTGACAGGTGACACTGCTGACAGTACCTTTCTAAAAGCCACATAAATCTGTGCTGAGAATACTGAACCAATTTTAAAATGTATGATCTTTGCCTTTATAAATGATGATCTCTGCACAAACACAAGAAGTCATGTCATTTTGGAAATTAGCTAGTTAAACTTCCCACAGATTATGGAAATAAAACAGTCCAAATCATTACATTAACAAATGATCCAATCCTCAGATACTTTACAACATAGACTATTGGAGAAACAATGAAAAATAAAACATGTCTAAGTCATTGTATCCAAAAGTCAGTGTTAGAATCTGCTGAATACTGCTTCTAAGTATATACATTCCAAGAAAATCGGTAGAAGATAATGTTTACAGGCATATATTAAATGCAACTGTGCCCTCAGTATAGTTCTAATTTCTGTACAGAATTTTTGTTTTGGATTATGATTTGTCCATAATGAATCAATATGAAAAAATAAAAGTTGCACTATTCTTTTTATACTTGGTTTAAATAATGTTAAAAATCCAAGGTTATCACTAACCGATCCGCTAGAATATAAGGATGGAAGGTCTGCCACATCAGAGGATGAAACTTCATGACAGAGATGAAGCGGCCAAGGTTCTTCACTTCCTGAGTTTGATACTCGCCATACACCATTCCAGACAAATAGAACAGCTTGGCCCCCTGATTAGTTCAAGCACAGTATGGAAAATATTTCATTCGATACTATTATCAGTTTAGCCATGAACACATCATTATTCCAAGTTTTACCTGATAGACCTCGGTCCAGAATCGATGTTTGAGGTTTTTCTTGGTCTTCCTCAGTGTTTTGTTGTTTTTGAATGAATCAAGGTGCGTCAAAACACCCATTATACGGGGAAAGCCATGGACCTGACAAATGTTGAGGAACTCAAAAGTTTCCATCTCAAAGCCAAAGCTGGCATCAATCAGCATTAAAACCTGGTGAGAAATGCCAAATTCATTTCAGTCATCTTATTTGAAAATACACTGTTTAAAAATGACAGCAATAGCTAAATCATACATCATATTTAAATGAACTATTTATTCAAACTGAAAATCTTGATTATAATTTAATAATACAATTTAATTAAATACCATAATTGTTGAAAAAACAGCATTAAAGTCATCAAGACCTTTAAAATAGAATGCTGTGTTTTACTGTCTTTATTGTCTGCTGCTACAACTCTGTGAATGCTGAGCCTGTCAAATTTCATTAAGCGGGGGCCAATAATTGACCATTAACATGTTACTGTTGGTCACTTTGACCAACAAATGTGAACCTGATAATGTAAAACTTTTCATTAAATCCATCTGCTTATTGCATAGTTTTAGTTTAGCAACACTTACCAGGTCAGCTACTTTTGCAAGGTCGATCATGGTGTTAATGTCACTATTGCACTCCACAAAAGTCAGACGACGCGTCTTGCCTGAAGAATAGATAAGGACAAAGATGCTGTATGCTACGGTTCCTTTATAGCAGCTGGACTTTGAAAGAATTAATTTATATAAAATCAGGCATCGTATTTTTCTTGTTTTTACCGAGGCCTATCAAATAACTACAACTTTGATCAGAGGTATTATTCATGATGAATCATAATTAAAAAATGTGTCAAACAAAAGAATTCTCTTTGCACTGGTGAAGAACTAAAAAGAAATGTCAAGATTAGTGACATTTTAGATGTGACCTAATAGCTTGACTGTTACATTAATGATATTTACCTGAGACAATAGTTACAGGGCCACATATCTCCCCAAGCTTCTGTCGAGTAAAGTTTTTGATCAAGCAACGGATCAGGGTACTCTTTCCAACTTTGGGGGGTCCAACCACAACAATCAGCACTGGGGGAGGTTCAGAAGGACTGCGGTCAACTCCAGGGATGTGATGCTTTTTGGCTTTGAGGTCTTGAGCCCTGAAAATAAAAACACTTGTAAGCACGCTGCATATATCTTCTATGTCTGATGAAAATGCCGAGCATCAAACCAGACCTGTGGAAAGTCTTAGCCATGCGTACTGCAGACTGAACAGCAAATGCTTTGGGGTTACGTCTGCCTTCATTTTCTGTAGAGCTTTCTTGCTTTTTCAGCTTCTTCTTTTCAGCCTTTGGCCCACTTTGTTTATGCTGATGTCGCTTCTGTTTTTTAACTTTCTTCTCCATCGCATCCATGTCTCCTCTTAGATAATTAACCAGAGAGAGACAAACAGACCCCAACGACGCAACACTGAAGTGAAGAACTTCTTCTACCTACAAAGACTTTACAGAGTTGGAAGAATAAAAACAATGAATATTTAAATACATGTCATCGCAACAACAGAATATTGTTACAGAAAGTTTATCGTACAGTGTCTGTAAATAATGCGATTTAACCTCTGTTCTCAGATTAAATTAGTGAAAGAATGTCGGCCAGTTGCATGCTGAAGGAACCAAAAAAAGAAGAATGAAAACATAAATGTAGATTTTGAATTAAATAATTATCAAATTACAAATTGTTTCCCAATTTTCTTTTGTCATTTCAGTCTCTCAATATGAATTATTGCCATTTCCTGCTAATACATCTAACACACAGCTTATTTTTTTTTCACCTTTTGTTATGATGCCTTTTTATGATAACTTATCTTGAGTACAAACAAACAAGGAACCAAACAAGACTCCATGGTGGTTCTCATTCATCGGAGGCAACTGGACAGAAACTGGAATCTAAGAGGCTTTCTTCATTTTTGTGTGTCAAAGGAACTCCAGAAGACTCCTCAAGTCAAACGAAATGTATTCCAGTTTCTTTCCTCAAAGAATAACTACAACCTGAATGAATGCATACCTACACGGAGGTGTTGAGTGTAGACTGACAACAAAATGTATTTATTCATTTGTTGTGTGTAACTTTTGGTGTTCAGGAAGACATGTTTAAGTAAAATCTATTATTCAATTCTCTAATATGTCCATATTTCTACACATTCCCCTTAATGACATCTCTAAATAAACATATTTTAAAATATACTGTATACAACCTGTGGTCATGCAGCCTAATCTAACGCAATTTAGCAAATCCCCAACATCGTATACTTTAGTATGTGTAAACAAAACCAATGTTATAGCAAGCATGGAATCCTATATTCTGCACTGTGTCCCATAAAACAATGACGAATATCGATTAGAAAGGTAAAACAATTTAGGGGATTCTAAGAGTAAAACCTATAATCGAATTAGATTATTCAGAAACTATAAATCCTGTTTAAGTAAGAATGAAATAATCACACCGATCACTCTGATCCTTTTTATATTGTGTCTAATAAAATCATTCTAACCTAGCTAAAATCACATGAAAACAATTACATCAGTTTACATCATCAGCATGCCAGTAAAAAAAATAAATAAACAAATACCTATTTCAGTGCTTTCAGCCAAAACCCAGCTTCTGTAGCACACACGTGCCACCCGTGACGGAAGTGGACGGAAGTGGACGGAGGCGTTCTTCTTCCTCTTCTGTTTTCTTGGCGGTTGGCAAGCAACGAATTGGTGCATTACCGCCACCAACTGATATGGAGTGTGGGTCACGCTATTTACTCAAACTAATTGTAAAAAAAAAAAGGACAGAGACGTTACTTCTACTTCTTCTACATCTTCTACTTCTACTACTTTGTGTATTACTGCCCTGTGTGGTGATCAAATTTCAGATGCATAACGGCTTTTCCGTATGTTGAACGTATCAGTGCTACTCTTTTTTAAAACCACGTCATTTTAAACGCATCCTAAATATTGCTTTTATATTCTACTGTGTTTACATTTTTAAAAATTTTTAGAATTATTTTATACATTTCCTATCCTTCATTTATTTATATCTTCTTTGATCATGTTTTATCACCCAGTATTATAAAACATTCAAGTCAGCAGTAACATTAGTGCAACAGATCGACACATTTAATCTACTATAAATTTCTTTTTTATCTCACCAATGAGATGAAAAGTAACCAAATATAAGATTTGTAAGGCATAATTTATGAGATTTACCACTTGCAGAGCAGTACAGCCTGTCAACAAGTGGGTAGAAGAACATTGCTGAGATTATCAGATTATTAACAGGTGAAATTCATTTTATATACTTGTAATATTCCAGTCCAAAAATATATCAGTAGGTGTCCCTTTACTAAAATGTTCTTGCCTTTCATCTTCATGTTGCAGTACACAACAAAATGTAACTACTGTCTGTCACTGACCTTACTATACACATAGTAAAAACTTTAGACCCATGGAGGCTAAATTTAATATACAAATAAATTCAACATCACTGGCACAACACACACAAAAAAATTATTATATAAAATAAAAATGTTTGACTGTTTCATTTATGTGCAACAAACTGCTGTCACCAGAATAAAATGGAACAGTTAATAAATTATTAAATACATTAGATCATCAATTTACTGACATGAATTAATAGATCTATAACACTTTTTCAACATTCGCCTCAAAGATGTTAATATGACAGAAACACCGTAAATGTAAAGGATTTGAAAAGCCATTGTATAAGTAAAAAATTTGGGACAGGCAGTGTAACAAACTCCTCTATCTTCTATCCCCCCTTGTTAAAGAGATTAAATGACTGCAGAGCTGAATGTATATGGGACTTTCTTCAGTATTATTTATGTGGATGATGACTGCTTTTCCAAAGTATGTTTTGTATTTCTGTTTCTAAGCATTGTGCAGTAGTTTAGTTTCATACAGGTATTCTTAAGTTATCTGAACCATAAAGAAAGCTAGTAACACCTTTCTCTTAACCAATACATAAAACTGTGCACCTCAAATTTGCCATTTCTGGCTTGATAACCATTGAAAGTTGAATTTTTATGACATCACCACGAGGTGAGGTTTTCCATTCTCTCCCAAATTGAAATAACACTCCACCAATTGTTTGATTTAAATAAATAAGGTAATCTTTTTAGGAATGCTCAGGTTTGGAGTATGTAGGAACAGCAATTTACTAAATGCTGAAATAAAGTGTTTCTCTATATGAACTTCATTATTTGTAAAAAAAAAAAAAAAAAAAAAAGAGTTTGAAACTATTGTTGGGATTTGGGAGCCTTACAGCTCAGAGGAAACACCCCAGGATTTCCTTTTCCTCATTCCTGACTGATGGAATGCACACACTTATGTGTCAGCATGTGCCTTTAAGAAATGCATGGTTGATGTGTAATTTAATGCCCTGTTCTGAGATTTAGTTTTTAAAAATCAAAACTTCACTACAACAGAGCTTACAGTGTTGTTGGCGATTCTAGCGACGGAAGATCACAATAGCAAATTTCTATCTATCTATCTATCTATCTATCTATCTATCTATCTATCTATCTATCTATCTATCTATCTATCTATCTATCTATCTATACATTATTGGTGATATATCTAAGTGTTTATGCTTTATTGTACATTTAAATTCACTGTGTAGTGCTCTGTCTACAGTGTGACAGCTGCTGGGGAATCCTTGTACACTGTCAGGTCACATGATTTTATCCCTCTGATCCGCCACTGAACCCCCCCCCCCCCCCTTGCTAATTCTGTGGACTTGAGTGAGAGCTTTAGGGGGAGGAAGGGAGGACATAAGAAATAGTGGGCAGAGCTAGACCACAGAAAAAGGAAGACAGGAGCGACAGGGACAAAAATAACAGTATTAAGTGATAGTCCTTTTACAGTGGAGGAAGAATATGTGTTTATGTTGGTATAGGGCAGCTTTACTTGAATTTTTTAACGACAACTCTCCTCATTATCATACAAATACGTTCAGCATTTCACCGAGCTGAGATCCCACAAACCATGCTGAGGAGCTGAACTATGTCCTGATGAACACTATGGACCAGGTCAGAACACACACCCACACACGCACACACAAACACACACAAAACAAGACAGGAGGGAGAGAATATGACTGGTTTTCCTGGGTTTTAATTCGGCTATAGTTAAAATCACTAGAAGAGTTTAGCTGTGGAGTGTAACAGAAGCATCCATCCCCTCCTTTGTTTCTTCCTCATCTGTTTGGTTGACACGTTTTTATACATCAATCTGTCAATCTGGTCATTCTTTCACAAATATATGCAGAGAACTGGATATTTTTTAATCTCTTTTGCAACCCAAACTGATTGGGTTGTTTTTTTTTTTTTTGTTTGTTTCTTTTTTTTTTTTTTTTTTTTTTTGGTACACACGTTTTAGCGCTGTAGCCTCATAACAAGAAAATCCCGTGTTTGTATCTCATGTTTGGATCCTGGGGGCTAGGGACTCTTCAATACTGTGTTTTCCTCATGTCCAATCATTGAAGACAGGCAGCTTTGAGATGGGTGACTCTAAACCGATTCCACAAAGGGCCGTGTGGCTGCAGGTTTTTGTTCCAACCAAGCAACAGCACACCAGACTGAAGTTATTTAATCAACTGATCTGAGTCTTCAGAGAGCTGATTGGTCAAACTCTGTGTGCTTGATTGGTTGGAACAAAAACCTGCAGCCACACGGCACTTTGTGGAATCAGTTTGACACCACTGCTCTACATTGACCTTTGATGTGAATATAAGTGTAAATGCTTGTTTGTCTGAACGTTAGGTAGGCAATCCGTCCAGAGTGTACATCATCAGTTAGTGTTTCTTTTCAAGTGATTTCAAGTGATTCTTTTCAAGAGTGAGACTGTGAACATGTATGCTGTAGGTATTTCAGATGCATTACTGCTAAAAATAGAATGATGAAAGCTGCATATCTTTTTCTCTCTCATGTGATTGCGCACATACATACATACATACATACATACATACATATTTATGTTCAATGAAGGCCATAAAATTAATTTTAACAAATTTAAGAATATGTCAAATTACTCTTTATGTTATGATGTCAAGTCTCTCTTATCTTTTCCTAAGTGATTTCTTCATGAATTCATGAAAAAATATGAACTATAAACTTTAAATGTTTCATCATTACTGAATTTTTAATAGGTTAGGTTAAGCTAGGTTAGGTTAGATTGGGTTAGGTTAGGTTAGGTTAGGTTACATTTAAGTTAGTTTATGTTTTCTTGCTTGTTGGTTGGCACATTTGTTTGTTGGTGGGCAGATCCTGTTCCTTTGGATACAAATTTGTGTTAACAGGATTCATCCATTTTTGGAAGGAAAAGCATTATTTTGCCAGCTCGCCCTCTGGTGGCCAGATGCTACTCTACATGTTCTGTCATCGCTTCAGTAGAGGATTAAAAGGACTAGATTTTTACCAAAATCCCCTGTTACTGCAGTAAACAGACAGATGGCTGTGTCTCTCCTATCTATCTATCTATCTATCTATCTATCTATCTATCTATCTATCTATCTATCTATCTATCTATCTAAATTGTGTTTTTCATGCATTCAAGAATAATAAAAATAAAGACAATTTAAGGTATGTATTATAAGCTATATAAGGTATCTTGTATATTCAAATATTTGTATTGTTTATGAAGCTAAAATTCAGGAGGAATGAGGACTATTACAGAATTCATTATGGGAGCAACTAGGGTGATGGAGGACTTGATGTGTTCTCATTGACCCCTGTTGAGAGGATGAATCCTGAACAAGGCGAGATTAGCCTACATAAACCCCATAACCACTGTCCACAAAGGACAGATTACTTATCAAAACAGAGGAGTAGACCCTTTTTTTAAATTATTATTCTTGAACCATAGAGAGATGGTATTTCCTTTGTACAACTGAAACCATGGAAGCATTTTTGTTGTATCAATAACTGATTAAATATAGAAGTCAATACAAAAAAAATTGACAAATTATTCCTGGTTTGATTGCGAGCATAGTATCTTTTACCATTTAGTCAGACCAGGTTGGTAGGATGGTGTGCTCTAAACATGCCTGCAAGATGGTGCAGTTGAAGCCATGAAGCCAGAAGTAACCAACAATTAAATACAATATTTATAGCATATGTCATTATTGTTTTACTGTAATGTTTACTCAATAGCTAATTTCTTCTGAAATACATCGAGACTATGGATAATACTTTGATTACAATAAACCCTCACTTCAATTGCTATTTTAAGTTAAAATGTGACACCAATGGGGGAAAAAATAACAGTAACAAGGTTTAATCTATTTTTCCCCAAACAATCCAAACAATGCTTTTCACAGGCATTATACTTTGAATGTCTTCAATCAAAAATAATATAAATTAAAAATCCATTGTATATGATCAATTAAACCATATAAATATGTGTTTACATTACTTGTAATTGTGATGTCACTAAATTGAGCCTCTGTAATGACCAAAACCAAGAGAATTATGCAGCGATGTCAAACTCTCAGCCTGTCTGACTGACAAATGCCCTGTTATTACATAATGTGTGTGTCCTGAGGGTTTGAATGACGAACATTTGCACTGACACTGCCTCTCACTCCAGTGAAACATTCGTACACACAGAATTGTGCATCTTGTCAGGACTTTCCTTTGATTTTCATTCATCGTAGCGTCACTTCAAACAGATGACTCAGCAAATATTTGACAACCTGAGAACTGCTCTGTTGTCTCCATGTTGCCTGCTAGACTTAACAAGGTCAGGCTTTCTGAAAAGAAAAAAAAACAAAAAACAATCCCAGTAAAGAACAAAATCACCTTTCCCTTTTAGAATTAACTGCTCTTTTCCAGTACAGTACTTTGTGAACTAAATATCAAAATATAGTATAATAATCTATTCAGTCTTTAGCTGACTTTTTTCAAAGTATGAAAAATGTTTTTGGAGTGAAGAACCAAACAAATGAAGCAGTATCTAATGAAAGTGAAAAAAAAAAAAAGCCTGTGCTAAAGGTTGTTTTTGTAACCTAAGCAGCTTTACTTAATTATTCCAGGCACAAAGGATTGGTGTGTTCTGTCACTCAGCGTCAACAAATAACATCCTAAAACACAGAGGTGTTTCAATTTTCGAGATTAATGAGAGTTCCATGAGCCATTTTTAGTGCATCCTGTAGCTCTGTTGGGCTCCTGTGTACACTGCAGCTCACACAGATCTGTGATGACACAGGGTTTAGGTCTATTACTGGTCTCTTAAAATGGTGTATTATTACTGGTGTCAGCACAACTGGCTGGTAATTATTCAGGACTTTATGATAATGATCCATCACAGCGAGGAAAAGAAAAAGGAAGAAAAGAGAAATAACCATAGAGGCAAATGCTGACAACAATCAAATCAAAATCAAACTTTTCAGTTCTGGCTTGTAGAGTTTTCCAGTTTAAAATATTATATGGTTTTGTTGTGCTTTAATTGCTTGAAATATGACAAATGTAGACACTCTACATTAAATGTTCTTACACTAAAGAAGAAGAGACAGAATAGGAGATGATGAAACGCTACTGGGTGCTGTTTTCATAGATGTCACACTTTTTTAGCATCTTCGGTCCTTGCTTTTCTGGAAACCAAACTGACAGCATGAGTTAACGTGCACACACATAAAGACCTTGTTGACAGTTTCGAAGCATAATCTTCCATTTGGGATTACAAGATAACCCAAACAGAGACAGAGACATATATCATTAATAACACACTGCTTCTCAAATGGGTGAAAAAAAAAACACAAAAAAAAACCATTTCACCTTTTGTGAGGTAAATTAAAGACAATTTTTTTGGTTCATTTTATATTTGCATCCTGTAAAATATTGCGCACTTGTAGATGTAATACATGATATAGGTGTGTGACCTTGGGACTTCAAGTCCAAACTCAGACGTTCCTGTACAATATTCCAGCCACCCGGTTATTGTGTTGTGTTTATGCTCTGCCTACTCTACCTACATGCATTTTCCATCCTAGAGCCATCACACAATGCAGTGGTTTTTCCTCCCATGATTCTTCTGCAAATATTAGTACCAGTATATGATGACTGGGAGGTCATAAGTGTTTATTGCACAGACCAGAACAAAGTTATTTGCATGACACTTTGAAGATATTTAGTGGTTCTTTGAGGTCCTAAAAAAGGAACTAGTCAGCCAGGATTTCAAGTAAATATGTTAATGCAGGTCTTTTAAAGCACTGATTGGCCCTGGCAGTGACATCACTTACCAGACTTGAGAGCGACACGTTTCAGAAAACTCAAACCATTTTAAAACTCAAGCCATTTTAAAGGACTAAAACAGCAACAGTGTGCTTATCTTTGTTCTACAAATTAAATAATAAAGGCTACAAGTGAGGCATCACTGTGGTCTAACAATGAGGTGCAGATGTTTTTGAGCTTTGTGGCAAACAAGAGAATCCACAGGGAGCTAAACAGTTTGACTTGAAATTAGGTGTAGCAGGGGGTCTCCATGCTAAAGGCCACACAGGCCCACTTAGAAAGTTTTGCCGTCGTTTCCTGTTTTCTTACAACAAGCTGGTTAGTTAGCCACCATCACTAACTCGGTCCTCTGCTTGTATTTTGTGCTTTTATGTTTCGCTTCTGAAAGCAAAATGTAAATTCAGCATGTCACCAATATTTAACCAACTTAGCGAGTTTTGTTATTATTTGTTATTATGCTATTTTTTATTTGATCAGATTCTTAGTACACTTTGAATTTTGTACATTGTTGTCTAGAATTTACTACCCACTGCAGTAAATAATTTACTCAATTAAAATGGAATGCCACTGAGATCATCATCTCTGTATTGTACGGAGTACCGACATTGTGTAGTGTAAAAACATCATATTTGTGCTACTCATGTAGATCAAAGGGCTTAATTGCTGTAATTGGGGAGTTTGTTTTATGAATAGCTGTCGTTAAGGGTCATCAGCTAGTCAAAGGCCCATAGAAACCACCAGAGAGTATCATGTGAACCTTAAAGGACTGATGGGGAGATCCGGTGTTGTGTTTTCCGGCAATGGGCTGACGAGTGTGGATGTGACTGTGGTGAATAAGCATGCGAGTTAGACTGACAGCAAATGGACTTGAGGGAGAGGATAAAAAGAGAGAGAGAGAGACTATAAAGATGACAGCAAAAGCAGAGGAAACAGCTATCTTGTATCTGGGAAGAGCGCCATATACTGGATCCAGTTTCTGATCTTCAAATTGAAGGAATTCACCAAGTTGGGGATGATGATTTCAAGAGATGATGGGCGACCAGAAGAAGGTTGTTCTCGCATTAAGACACTTCTACTTTGAGGAAAAATATTTAAACATGCATTTCCAACATGGATTACTTGCATTCAACGGTCTATCGGTCAGCTTTTAAGCTTGGGTGTTATTTATCTACAAACAGGAACGACAAAGTGAAGACACATTATTAACTGAAAGGCAACGCTTCAAGTTGGACAACCAGTCTAAACTGGTAATACATACAGTGCTGGCGGGGGTACAATGTCACAAAAGATGTCAGTGTTGTAGAAAATAGATCATGCAAATGTGCCAGTGTAACTGAGTGAGGGGTCGGAAGACTAAAGATCTACAGTTCACGCGCTGGTGCGATGCTGAAGGTGTCGGGCAGTACACCAACTCCATCAGGCCATGAATGGAAATTTTATTCTTCTGTTGGAGTCGACTGCAGCGAGGCTGAACCTCGCTGTATTTGGATGGTAGTTTTAAGATGCTTGTCACCTTCCGCTTCACCGCGACGGATTCCTATCACATCGACACAACATCAGGGCTCCCAGAGGCACGTAAAGCACCATAGGTCAACCTTGGTAAGAGGAAAAATTTTCATTCCAACAGCAAGTTTTTAATGATTCAGTATGTATTTATTGCTGCCAAAATCGCATTTTGGCTCAATCAAAGCTAAATAAAATGTTTTTGGTTTTTTTTCACGTTAGATGCTTCAGAATTTTGACCCTTATTTCAAATAGGCTTTATGCACCTATAGAGAGCACCTAAGTTGTGTTGCTGAAGATGGATCGGTTAGACACAAATTTATATGTATTCAGTGTGCTTTACTCATAAAAACATTATCATGTACAACAAAACAAAATTCAGAAAGACAACGGGACAATTTCATGGTAAAAAATAATTTTGATTTAAGATTTGAGAGTGAAATTGAAAAAAAAAAAAAAAACAAGCACTTTTTGTGTAAAAAAAAAAAAAAAAGTGCACATTTCTCTGTAGCATAAAAGCTAAATCCTGTGTCACCATGTTTAGTCTAAACTCCTAGGGCTCTACACAGCTTATATTCTATTAATATTCTATGCAATTGCTGTATTGTGGACCTAAGCCACATTGCGATTTGCAATGTAGTAGATCTTTAAAATCTATTGCAAATCTGACTAGGAGCCAGTGTAGACATTTTAGGACTGGTGTAATGTGTTCTGATTATTTCCTTTTGGTCAAAACTAAGCATTTCCAGATTACTGGAAATGAAAGCATGGATGGAAAGCAGTTTTTCCTAATCACTTCCTCACATAAAAAGGTATTGGACTTCTTTCTTCGTTTGTAGGGACAGTGGCTTAAGATATTTGCTAACAGGAGTCCTTTTCTCTTTATTTCCAAAGACAATAATCTCAGTTTTATCCTGATGCTGATGACTGCTAATAATACTAAATGTGGTGGGGCTAAAAAACAAACAGAACAACATAAATAGAACTGCAGGCCTCATTTGCTTCAGTTAAGAAATCCTCAAACTCAAGTACACTCAAGAATAGTGGGCCAAAATTCCTCCACAACAATATAAAAAACAACAAATGACTGATTGCAGTTATTGCCACCAAGTGTGGCACAACCAGTTTTTAGATTCAATGGACACACACGGGGCCAGATAGTTTTGGGTGGCTTTTTTCATAGTAAATGAAATTATTTAGAAAATGCATTTTGTATTTACTCAGATTATCTTTTATTTTAAAAAACTGATATATTTAAGTATAACAAATGTTAAAAAGAAATTGGGAAGGTCTCAAATTTTTTTTCAAAGCACTTTGATAATAAAGATGAATGACAGCTGTACTTAAAGACAGTGTGCATGTTTATGATGCTTATACGTGCCACAGGTACATCCTACTTTTTGACAGTTGTGAATGCCTGTGCATGCGCATTGACGTATCAGTAAAACAACATTGGCAGCAAACCAAACTTCATAATTCTTAAACATGATTTGATGTTTCGATGGTAAAAATCATCGAAATGCTGTCTTCTGCTGCCACACTGGTCTTATTTTGACAGACGTGGCTTGTGTTGTAAAAACGTTGTCAGAAACCAGGATACTGATATCTTTGTATCTTGCTTACTGTAAACGCATACATACACACACACACACACCCATATATCCCCGTACATACAGTAAATAAACGTGTATATATTTAAGCAATAGTCCCAAGAATGACAAAAAATTGAATACATATTATCTTATTTTTCCCCTTTAACAGCCTAAAGAGAAGAGATATGGCATTGGGTTGACCACTGCAACTAGGTACCGGCCAGTGTCATCAGGGAAAGTGGCAGACCTACTGCGGCAGCCTCCACGAACACTTATTCTTCAGAAGAACTCACAGGACTTTGGTTTTACTTTGCGCCATTTTATTGTCTACCCACCAGGGTCTGACATTCACAGCATCACGGTGAGCCAACTGGTTTCTGGTGGTGTGTATGAATGAAAAGGACAAATGGTAAAAAATGGTAAAATTAGTGACTGTCTTATCCAGAGCATTAAAAAAGAGACTGAGGCACAAGACATGAATAATTGCATACACTCATTCACTCACTGACACACACACACACACACACGCAGTCCTAACAGGTGTTTTGTTTTTGCTACAGGATAAAGAAAATGGAAATTCAACTGCAAAAAGTGAGTATGCAATTCCTGCTAAAAATAAATAAAAAAAAACCCTACCTAGTTTATAACAAGCTGTAATAATCTGTTTTTCAAAGTTGACATATTACACTTTACTATTTCCAATGTTGTACTTAATATTTTAGTACATACCACATTTTGTTCCAAGAATTATTAGTTTATGTCTAGTCCAGGAAATTTTAAAACATTTTTAGGATAGGAAAATAAGTGTTACGGTTTGTGTTATATTTAGGACACAAATGCAGACACAAGGCTGCTCAGAGAACACAAACAACCCTTTTATTGGGTGTATAAAAAGGGGAAAAACTGAAAGCGCTCCAATGGAGGAAAAAACAGTAACTGCACAGAGGCTCAAAAACCCAAAACTCTTCACGGGCGTGACGACCTTGGAAAATGGGAAAAATACTCATGAGAAACAATCCATGGGAGCATAGGAAACATATGTTCTAAGTCTAGGTATCACTCTGCAGGCGAGGTAACGATCCGATGCTGGATCTTGGGTGCAACTGCCTTAAATCCACCGCTGATTGCTATCAGTCCCAGCTGCGCCCCATCACCAGCAACGACCCAGACTGCCACGCTCCCTAGTGGACAAAACCCAGAACACAGACAACACAAGAAAACCTCAAATGTTCAGGAACCTAACAATAAGAGTGTTTAGTCTTTGAAATGTAGCAAAATTTGACAAAATGCACTATTGTTTTTCAAATGTGGACCTTTTTAAACAGAAAATCAATATTCTTGTCTGGAGCCAAAGGACACCATTTTTGTGAAGAGCATTAAAGAAAATAGTCCTGCACAACAAGCTGGGCTGTGTGAAGGTAGGAAAACACACACACACACAAATACTTATACACACAAAGGAAATGGAAGAGATGCATTACATTACATTTTTTTCATTTTTTTCCAGTCGCTTTTATCCAAAGTGACTTACAAATGAGAGACACAAGCTACAATGCAATTGAGACCTATGTAACTAAAAATACTACCTTACCATCCTAAACTACCTACAAGTGCAACTACCGATTACCAGTGCAGAGCTGTAGAGACAGAGTGAAGAGGCATGTAAGAGATAAGTAATAGAGGAAGTGAGAAGAGAGACTAATGCTGTTAGTAGACAGGTGCTCTCAGAAGAGATAGGTCTTCAAGAGCTTTTTGAAGCAGAAGAGAGTCTCCCCTGCTCTGACAGTGACAGGGGACAGCTCGGGGAGGTTGTTTCACCATCTGGGAGAAAAGTATGAGAATAGTCTGGATTGATGTACCTGTACAGACGTTCTACCAGATGATGCTCATACGCAGAACATAGTGGAATTGGGTAGCAAGGGCTCTTACAAGACCACCCTGCCCCCTTATTGTTGATTCTTACCTTTTTCAAGTAAATGTGGACGTACCTGCCATACTGAGGGCCTGCCACCTCGGCCTGGTGCTCTCAAAAGGCTTAAAAGACCATCCTCCAGCCAGCCTCGTTCTGTACTCCCTGATCCGCGCATGCCTCAACTGGCAGCTGCAGGCTTTTGTCCTTGGTCTTACCTTTGTTAAATAAATGATTTACTTTTACTTGGTTGAGCATTTGTTTTGTTAGTCATAGCCTAAAGAGCCATTTTATGACAAAGGGCATTGCAGTAGTCTGTGCAGGAATTCTCCATGGCTTCCACCAGGCAAATTAGAAGAATTCCTAAAACTCATTTTCCAGCCTAAATATTTCAGCCTTAATTTGAACTCTATCAAAACTAAACTAAGGAAAATAAGGAGAAAAAAAAAAATTCCAAGCATTTTTTGCAATGTCCCTTAAACTCTAACTTTACAAAAAACAAGATTTTTAAACCTGTCTTAACAAATGCAGCCTAGGCAGACAGAGAAGCCAACATGTTTATTATATTTGGTCAGCACTGGCTTAAAAAACCTGCAACGCTTCCCTACATAATATTTGGCAGCCAGCTGCATCAAAGTCTGGGACTGGCCCGCACGGTTCAGAAACAGTGTGCTACTACTTGTCCTAAATGTTCAAGCTGTTAAGAGTTTTGCAAATATAAGGTCCTACATTATAAATGAATAATGGGGACAAATCAGACGACAATTGAAAAATGTTTCTGAAGAAATGATAATAAACTCCAATTTTGATTAATAAGTCACTCATTCAAACACTGAATTTTAGCAAAATATCAGTACACAATAATACATAAAATCTATCTTGTTTAGATTGGTTTTGATAGAAATGTTCTTAAAGTCTTTTGTTACAACTACTTTTTTTAACAGAATTAGGCTTATGTGATATCTGGACACATAAACTGCTATACAACTGTAACATTACCATCAGTATTTTTAATTATCTTTCAATTATTCCAATTATTTTGTTTTACAGTGTTAACGTATCCTTTTTTTTTCAATGCACTATTTGTTCTCAATTGCTACTATCGTTTACTGAGCAGCTTACTGAGATTTAAAACAAGCTCCCAGGGGGTCTCACTCTTTCTCTTTCTCGTCTGTCTCCAGGTGATAGACTGGTTAAGGTAAATGGACAGAACATTCTGGGGAAAACATACTCTCAAGTGATGATGCTCATCCAAAGCAGGTGGGAATGTATCAACATTTATCATTCAGATTTGTTGTTTTTTTAAGTTTTTATATTGATTTTTCATGGTCTTTGCAGTGAAAACAATTTGGAGCTCACTGTTATGCCAAAAGCTTTGGATGTGTTGCATATGGTGAGTATTATCTTGCTTATTTCTCATTATCTTACTGACAGGCATGAGGTGATATTGTCTGTGTAGATTCTCACTCATCCAGGTCATAGTTATCCAAAATAGATCTCTCTGTGTCAACTGGACTGAAAGGTTTGTTTGAAAACGTTTCGCCCTCTCTCCAGAGAGCTTCTTCATTTCTAAGTTTACTGGGGCAGAGGTGATATTGTGTTTGCAGCAATTATTTTTCTTTTTAAGGCCCAAGCACCAACCAGCGCAAGATTCTTTAGGAATCTTTGCAGGAATCTTTCCTCGCCTTTTTTTTAGTTTTTTTTTTTTTTTTTTTTATTAGTTTTCCCCCCAAATTAATTGAGTAATTCATCTTTTTAGGGGCCTACACATGCTCACAAACTCACAAAATTTTGCAGGTGAACCAGGTCCTGTGAAAAATTAATAAATAATAAATTAATATCACCAAAATTCAATCATCTGTCCCATTATCCACATTTTCTTAAAATTAAATTATAATAGGTTTGTAACGTTCCAAGTTATTCCATCAGACATTCAGCATTTCAGGTGTATTTATGTTTTCTTGTGAACTCCTGCAACTCCGCATGTGTGATAGGAGAAACCCACAAATGACCAAATTCTAACCTAGGTGACTTTTTGAATTACACAAGACATGAGGAGCAGATTTTTTTCCATTTAGCGACGAGGTTTCAGAGTGGGGCTTAATCCCCTTTACAGTGCCGTTAATTTGCAAACAACAGTTTGATATATATGAGTATGTCTTTGTGTTTGACTGAATATTTTTGTTGTTACATTAAAACCTGAACAAAATATGTATCCAAAAGGAGTTATATTTAATCTGTACATTTAATTAATTATTCACTGAATAATTATTTGATAACAGATAAAATAAAAGTACACTTACATATAAGAATGCTAATATCATACAATAGGAACCACAGTGACAGTTATTACATGACTTTTTGATATTAACTCATCTCAGAAAAAAGATAGATCCTTAGAAATTAATATTCTTTATTAAATTAACATATTGAATACATCAAATGAATAATTCAAATCGAGGAATGAATCAAGAATTGAAAAGTAATGTAAATTGAAAGTGGCAGTTACAGCAGTCTGTGTGCAGGTCTGAGTCACATTGAATTGAATTGTGCAACTGAACAGAATTAATTAATGCAATTTAACTGATTTCGAATTTATTATTACACAATTGAATTAAACAAAGAAAAACACTGAGGCCTGGCTGAAGTTTGCAAAAACATACATGAATTAATCTAAAACCATGTGAGGAAAATGCATTATGGTCTAAAAAAGTTTAATTTGAAGTCTAAAGTTTGGCCATAATTTAAAATTATTTGCCCATATTTTAAAAGAGGTATTACACAAAGAACATCATTTTGACACTGAAATAAAATACAGAGTGAATACTCTTTATAGAAGTGCATACAAATATTTATAATCTTTTGTGGGTTCATTTACAACAGGAAATAGTTTCTTGGACTTTTGCCTTTATTTTAAACTCACTTTGATTTCTCACTCTCGCTGGTCCTCAAGGATGTCCTGAAATGCAAGAAGTCATTTTCAGAAGAGGAGGAGAACCTGGCTGAGGCCCCCACTCAATGCTACATATCCACTAAACACACCTGCTCCCGTACACAAACCCTTCAGAGTCCACTGGACAACTGGGAGTGCAACCACAACTTAGCCACCTCCCAAATGAATAACTGCCAGCCTCCCACCAATGCTCCAACCTCAGATTGGCATGGCAGTCTTGGTGACTATGGCAGTGATTTTGTAAGTCCAAATATTTACTGTGGCCACTCATCTTCAGCTATCAAAGCACTGGATTTTCATTTTTTTAACCACAATGCTGCAATTGCCTCTGCCACCTTGCCTCATCTGAGAAAGAGCAGTGTACCACCGCATAGATGGCCACATGCAGATGTTCTGTGCCAGCAGGCCCTGTCGGACTGGTGCAACAACCAGGCCAAGGTTGGTCAACACATGTCCCCCTGCCACCCTGGAATATCTTATGACCATCTTGGACCTGCACTAAGACCAGTACCTGCATTTGACCCATCCATGAACTCTGTGGAGTATCACAAGAAAACATCTCTCCTATATCAACACCAGGCAGCTGCTACTTCCAATAACCCTTCCTGGCTTAAGGGACAGGATGCTATGGCTGCATCAGCGAATCATTCATGGTCAAAGAGCCTAGTGAAAGCCTATGATGATTACGACCACAACTACAAGTGTTCAGTGAAACCTCGAGCCAAAGGGTCTGTTCCAGTTTTATCATATTACAAACAATCATCCACCGCATCAAGAAAAACCATCTCATCTTCCTGTTTTCCCATCACGTCAGCCACGGTGGAGCCCACAGTCCAACAATCAGGTCAAATAGCTGAACCTCAAACAAGGAGGGTAAAAGAAAAACCTGTCGGTGATGAAAGCTGCAATCCCTTCTCTATTGACAGCCATATTATGAAGCATGCTCAGTCTTCGCAAGAGCCCAGCCACGGTGGTCCTCATCAATATTGGCGCCCTGCAGATAGGGAGGTGGTGTTGGTCACATCTCCACCTTCCCCTGTACCGTTAGTGCCAGAGGAGAACAAGGCACTCATCTCCCTGAGGAAGAAAGCCACTTCGAGGTGCCAAATGCCAATGGAGACTCTTCAGCGGCCCCCTGACAACACATCTTTACATTCACCCAATCCCCACAACATAGGGCTAGCATCAGAATCTTTTGAGGACAGTACATCTTGTAAGACAAATAATAGTTTGGCTCAGCATGCATTCAACTTGGTGTCCTCCATTCCTTTGATAGGTTAGTGAATTTTCCTTTATGTCAGCCATCTTAAATGTTTTTTAAAATCATAATATTTAAGAAATTAGTTAAGATAAATTAAGATTATCATACTACAGTGGGTATTATAAGTCTACATACATACTAGGTTTTTGTGATGCAAAAAAACATGAGACCAAGAGAAATCATGCCAGAATTTTCTCTACCTTTAATTAAATTATAACATGAACAGTTCAGTTGGGGGCAACAAACAATCTTTTAGGTGTAAAAATGTAAAATAATAATGTTGTTACATAAGTGTGCACACACTCTTTTAACTAGGGATGTGGCTGTGTTCAGAACTAATCACATCTAAACTCATGTTAAATCACACTCTTACAACCCATTCTAACAGACCAGTGTCACACTAGTTTCAGGCTGGAGTGTGATTGCCTAGTTGTGTTATATAATGAGTGTTAACATGCTGCAGTAATTAGTACAAAGTATGCATCCAAAAATAAAAGCCCTGATGGATTATATACTGTGTTGATGCATTATATTGTGTCAGGTTTAAATATTTATTAATGAATAATGAATAAATAACAAGTTTACTTGACAGAATAGAAGGACATAAACCATTTTGTTCGAATCCGTTCATGCCAACCCACAGTGTAAAACATTCAGGTGAAAATAATCAATCAAGGAAAAGTAGAACATTAAAAACAGAAATCAATACATCTATGAAGATTCTCATTCATCCAGAACATACGAATCTGTGCTATGTTTTAGACTTTTATAGACTCCTGCATTTTCAAGATTGTTGGTCCTGCTAATCTTACATACATCTACACATGCACTTCCACCAGACATTTCACCTGGTAAATAATGGTTAAATTAAAGAAAAAAAACATTTAAATAGCCATCTAAAAATGGCTCTCAAAATTCTCCAATAAACTCAAATCCAATGATTTTTGCGGGTTCATTTACAACAACCCATGCGTTGGTTGAATGATAGTAGCAAGCAGTCAGCCAGTTACGATGTCACAACTGTGTTAAAATTATGGATTAAATACATTTAACACAAATGTTATTTATTTGAAAAATTGCACTCTGTACATATTTCTCTGATTAAGTGTCTCTCTGTTTCTATTTTAAGGCAACAGTAAAGTCCGACGCTGCTCATATATGCTGGCTGTAAACACAAAGAGGTCCAAATCTTTTGAAGAGGGTCTCAACACTGTCAGAGAAGATAGTCACAATTTCTTGTAAGTTTGGAACAAATGACATTCATCACAACTAAAAACATTTAAAAGCATACACACACAAGCAACTCATTTAGCAATATATCAAAAATCCTTGGAGTTAGAGCACAGCATTTATACACTGTCATATATACATGACATTCTAAGTGTGTCTGTGACCCTTGGCTTGATGTTCACTGCGCTCTATAGGAGCCATTAGGTGTGTTTGCATTCCTGAATCTCATGTGCCTCCTATCGGGATCGGTGCGGCAGTTTTGGTGTCCCATTCTTGCTAGGGTCCACGCTCTGTGCCAGGCTATAGTGCATTCCCGAGTCCCTTATTTTAACCAAACCCAACCCACATAACCAAGGTCTGGGTATTAATAGGGTGTGACCAGATGTCCCGGTTTACCCGGGACAGTCCCGGTTTTGAACCTTGTGTCTCGCGTCCCGGCAGATTTCAACAGCCCCTTTGTTTTGTGCCAGTTTTATGCAAGGTCCATCCCAGGCGTCCCGATTTTTTCTATTTTCTGTTTTATCAACAACACACTACACATGACAGCAAGTCATTTAAAGCCATAGCAGTGCATTCCTGTTGGAACTCGTTGTCTTTGGCCCATGTGTATGGCAATCACACATCTGTCATAACGATCTGTAATCTGAACCAATTAAAAATCTCCACCGTTCTGCGCCTGTTCGTAGCTTGATGCTCACTGGTCCATGAAACCGCGTTGGACTGACACCTTGAAAGCACCGCTCGTTACTCAGGATATCTTTCATGATAGTTGCTCTGAGCTCTTGAAAGGATGACTCCAAACCATAACTTCCTGAAAAACTTCCACTCCAGCATGAAATACTAAGGGTCAGAAAGATAACTTCAAAGTATGCATTATGCAATTATTTTGTTTGTGCACTACATGTTGATGTTCAAAACAGTTTAACGTTAAAATGTTATACATTTTTGTCTGTTTTAGTGGCCACCTTGCATCACCTCAGTTGAGTAAAATAAAATCTCTTATATTTGGTGAGAATTTGCCAAATATAAAAATTAGATCAATGATTGTTGAGATATGGGACATAACATATATGTCCCACATAAAAAAGCCTTCTATATGTTAAAATTAAAAAAAAAAATTCACAATAAAAACACTGTCAAATCTGTCACACCTGTGTATACTCATGAAATTGATTTAACATATTAGAACCAGAATTATCACAATCTGTTAAAATACAGGCTCTGTACTGAGAAAGTACATGCAATTTGTCCTGTCCTCAGCAGGACATTACAAGGGTTAACTTCCCCAAAAAATGTTAAAAAGTGCTACAAATGGATAAATATAAATGTCAAATGAACTAGAGCATTAAACAAAATATGAAATAACACATTTTGAGAACTTTAAATTATATTATCCATTTAAAAAATGTCTATAATAGTGTGTCCTCATATTCTGTCAACTTTGTCAGATTTTTTTGCTGACC
Organism: Pao palembangensis; assembly: GCA_015343265.1. Taxonomy (NCBI): domain Eukaryota; kingdom Metazoa; phylum Chordata; class Actinopteri; order Tetraodontiformes; family Tetraodontidae; genus Pao; species Pao palembangensis. The sequence goes on from CM027084.1 coordinate 5,714,780, forward strand.
ATGAATAAATCAGGTAAAGTCATGGTCAGCTATAACCTTTATTACCCCATTAGTGTTTCCCGCTTTTGTTGGATTCAACAGTGGGAGACATGGTCTGATAACTTTTACATTATTTGATATTTTAACGTTGATATCGCCGCAGTCACAGCTTTAACACGTCAAGTGATGAGGGAGTGAAGAGGGAGTGACGACGGAGTGACAAGGGATTGAAGAGGGAGTGACGAGGGAGTGAAGAGGGAGTGACGAGGGAGTGAAGAGGGAGTAAAGAGGGAGCAACGAGAGAGTGACGGGAAGTGTTGAGGGAGTGACGAGGGAGTGAAAAGGGAGAAAAAAAAAAATTCTGTCCCAGTTTTTAATTTTGAAAATCTGGTCACCCTAGGTATTAACCTTAGATTAAACCCAATTCTAACTTTAAAGTACAAAAAACAAAAAAAGTAGTCAAAATGCCCTCACTAGTGAAATGTGAATTCTCTTTCTTATTATCAGCTATGTATATGTAACACACATGCACAGGTTCATAAATGTTTTGGCTTAAAGGTTATTGCTTATTTAATTTAAATCCTTTACTGCCTGCATCTATAGCTGTTGCGGTTAGCTGTAACTCAGATATTCATTGTCGAACGACACAGCGTCACCTGCTGGCATTATGAAATGATATTTGCCTCAGCAGTAAGATGTGATTTCACTTTTGTGGAACTGCCGTGTCAATATCTTTAGTTTGTGTCAAGTTTCTTTATGTGATGTAATTACATTTTTGTGTTTTATAGCAAACTACCAAAAAGGGTGAAGAGCTTTTTCACTTATGGGGTAAGTTATGACTTCTGACCACGTGTTCCATGACATTGTTCACTTAATTTTTATCATCCAAGTAAATGCTCGAGTCAAATACCTTAAGTGTGTTGCAGTATGCAGAGAGCCTGCAGCCCCAGGTGGAGACCTGGTCCAAACGCCACTCCACTTCTGACCTGAGAACGGTTACCTTCAGTGATGTTTGCAAACAGGGCTGGCTGCACTACAAACAGGTCTACACAGAAAAAAGAAAGGTACAACTCGACACACACATTACCATCATGAAAATTTGTCACCTCAAATTCTTGCTGATCTTTAAAGAACAGATCCCTTATTTTGTCTTGAACAAACAACATAGCCGAAGAGTCAATGATAAATTTAATCAACAGTACTTAAATTGCCATTCATATTAGCTTTTTTGGACAATGACTCACTTTTCACGTACTCTTTTATTCGTAATTGACTGTTTGTTTTGGATACACACAATTATGCATTTTTATGTTTATATATAAATATTAGTGGTACTTAAGTAACTTGGCCCAAATACAAACAGCAGCCATATGGGGAAGATTCCGGCACAGCAAAGAAAGCTAGAAAAATGTTAAATTTCATTTGTTCATTTTCATTATGGTGACATGAGGTTCTTTTTCTGGAATGCTGTAGTTGCTTTATGCCAAAGATACACTGTCTTCTAAAGTCCAAATAATTCAGTTTTTAATTCATCTTTTTAAGTGACATCATTCCAGAAAGTGTTTGATTCTGTCTGGCAAACATCAGCCTGGCCTTCACGTTTATCTTAGAGAGTAAAGGTTTATCCTACTTCCTGCACTGAATGAAATGAAAGTTAAACTTGTGCAATCTCATTCCGTTTGGAGAGTCATGCACTCACATTACAGTAGCAAGAGCCTGCTCCAGGTCCCATGATGGCATTGTAGGGGATTTGGAGACTTCTTATAGCATCTTGACATTGTTTTTTTTTTTTTTACTTTAACTGACGAACTTTATGGGTTATATTATGTCTGTTGGTTATAGTACGGAATCTTGAATGTTAATAAATTCTCTTGTCATGTCTTCTTTCATTTGACGCTGTATTTTTCTCTTAGTGACTCTGATGCCTCTGCTCATCCTTGTCATAGAAAGCAGGTGGTAGCATGCGACCTTGGAAGCGTGTCTTCTCTGTGCTTCGTGCCCATTCACTCTTCCTCTACAAAGACAAAAGAGAGGCTGTACTTCATGCAGCAGGGGCAGGCACCAGACTGGAAGACAACCCACCAATCAGCGTCCAAGGATGCCTGATTGACATAGCCTACAGTGACACTAAAAGGAAACACACCCTGCGGCTGACCACACAAGACTTATCCGAGTACCTGTTGCAGGCAGAGGACCAGGATGACATGATGGCCTGGATCCAAATGATCCGGGAGAACAGCAAGACTGACAGTGAGGTAAGACCTGAAGCTACAGCTACCATAGTAACAGTTACCACCATGCTGTTCTTTGATCTGAAAACTTTGTTTACGGCAGGAGATGAATTACTCTCTCTCTCTGATCAACAAAAAGCTGAATGACAATAGAAAACACAGGTGAGTTTGTATTTGTATAAGAATTTACTCATGCATATATTTAATCGCGTATATAGAAATGATTGGAATTATTTCTATGAATTTTTCCATAAAAATAGGAGACTGTAAAATACTTTTAAAGATTTACAGTCAGATTTTTATTTTTTTTTGTGGAGTATCATATTCATTAATGTAACTTTCATGTTGTTCTGGTAATATTTTGGCCTTTTTTGATATAAAAAAAAGCACTTTTTTATTCATAAACAACAGTATATTCTCTTTATTTTATATTAGGCCTCCACAAATTCTGTACATCACAAAGTGCAGTGGATTTCAAAACTTATTTTTGTCTAACACATACAAAGTATAATGAGTAATTAAATATACTGTATATTAGTCACAATTTTCAGATATTTTATTACTAAATCTGTTTAGAGATGTAACACAGTTACTGAATAGGCTTTAGGGTTTCAATTGTCTGTCTGCAAAGAAAAGAAAAGAAAAATAATCATAAATAATAAATATACATATAGATGCATTTTATTATGTTGTTGCCACTGTTTAATTTCTTGAGACTGGTATGATGTGGATATATAATCATTTCAACAGCATAGAAAAGTAAGATTGCTTTCTATGATCACTGCAACACAGTTTATCAAATGTATATTTTAAAACCAACAACATTACGACATATTACATTCCAGGTAGAAAGATATATAAATGGTCTTCTGATGTACTAAACGTCTTAATTCACAACTGAATTAATGTGAAAATTAAATTATACCTTTCTTCAATGCGTGCAGTCTGACAGCTGGAAAACCAGTCTCATCCCCCAGAACCTATCATATGATGCTTCCGTTCCTCCTAACCAAGACTGACAATAGCTCTATGAACCAAGTCGCTAGAACAGGTATGTTACAATTTTTTTAACAAAAGTATTTGTTTTGTGCTTTGGCAAATGCTTTTGTCTATATGTCCTAAATTTCTACAACGGATGGAGTATTCTTCCTCAACTATAGTCAGAGTTAAGAATTATATATATATATTTGTTTTTCTTTAATTGACCACATACCTAACCCACTGCCCTCTCTAGCTAATTAGTTAAATATTCATATATGTTTAGGAATTACCTGCAGTCCACCTCTTTACCCTCTGTGTGTGTGTGTGTGTCCAAGTTCTTGCCTTAATATTTATTTGGGAGTCCTGTCTACAAGAGCACAGAACCCACCTGTATTCGAACCTGGATTTACACAACTTTAAAATAACTGTTGTGTAAATCCTATAACTCTTGTGTGTGCAAACTTTAGAAAAGGAGAACTGAAAGTGTAATTATGTACATTTTCACAATATTTAGGGAACCTGTGTAGGGATAGTGGCGAGTTAAATGTGGAGCTGTTTTGAGTCGAGCTAGACTGCCTGATACAGTCCGAGTTGCGCACAGATTGCAGAGAGCCTGCCGTGATGTTTGGTAAACAAAGTCTGGGTTCCCTTAAGGGGAGAGAGGAAAAAAAAAGAGGAAAGAGAGAGCTAAGGGCAACAGTATGTCACCCAGTTTTTCTCAAGGAAAGGTTGGTATAGTTTTTGAGTGGTTGAAATCAAGCTGTTTGCTAGTTTGATGTCCACAATGAGATGTTTGCTAATTAGATGTTTAGCTAATAATACTAAATGGGTTTCCCCGCCATCCCTACCAGACTCAGCAACTATGTCACCAGGTACAGTGTCTCCTCACAACCCCCTCCAACCACATGAACCCCCACCAGAAGGTGAGCAACGTGGAATGCCAGTTAGCTTTATTGAAGGGGGGGCTGTGTGAATGATGTTTGTCTTTTTTTCCTCTCTTTATCTGTACTAATTCAAGATAACTAGGCTATTTTTTCCTGTCCAACAGTTTCTTTTTTCACATAATGCTAAGTATCAAAAACAGGCTATAACCTTGTCTTTTTGGGATGCTGGGCATGTTGATGCATTGAGTCTGTGTTAATTTCACAGAGATTATTCAAATAATACCTTGAAATCAGATATTTTGTTGCTTGCTAAATTTTGGCGGTCCTACAAGGGGCAGTTTTTTGAGGTAGCTTTTAAAATGCAAAACAATTCATGCAATTCGTGGGCTGCAACTGCAGAGCATATTTGGAGAGGTGTGTATATTTTTTGCACATTGTCTGTTACTGTTTCTGGAGCTGAGAGAGCTTTCAGTAAGCTAAACCTAAACCTGCTTTTAAAAGAAAATAAATAAATAAAAATATTTGAGGTCCAGCATGTTACGGTATGGTGCGTTGAGGACCCAAACGCAGACATGAGGCAGGCGTTCGAAAAGCAAAACCAACCCTCCATTGGGTGTACATGGGGAAAACAGAAGACGCTCCAACTGGAGGAAATAAACACAAAGTCATACAAAACACAAAGTCCAAACGCTTCACCGGAGAGGTTCCTCTGCAGGGTGTCCAGAAACAAGACCTTAGACTTCTACACAGGGAACATGGGAACCACTCTGCAGGTGAAGCACGAGCAAACGACAAACACTCATGACAGTCAGTCAGTCAATGATCTAGCAACAGGGACCAGCTGGCAGCCTCCTCATATTATCCACTGATGAGCTGATCAGCAACAGGTGTGCAGCCCCTGCTGGATCCTGGGAACCCGCGCCCTCTGCAGGGAAAACAAGGGACGACCCACACACACAATAAAGGGCCGGCAAGCCGGACCCTGACACACCATGTGTGATGGCTCAGGTACGTCAGGCAGGTTATGGAGGAGGGAAAAAATGGCGAAAATAGATCGTCCAATTATTTGAATCAGGACCCTCACTATCAAATAAAAAAAAACAATAAGAAATAAAACGGAGTCTGGCCAAAAAAAATGCATATCCCGTCTCGTCAGGAAAACGAACAAAAAAAGAGGAAAAAAGGTGAGCACATGTCGAGGACATGTAAACTTAGAGACGGTCTTAAAAGGCACAATTACCTTAGGTTGACTGTTACGCTATGACTATGTCAGAGGGTAGACTTTGCAGTCTTGCCAAGTTATCCATTGAAAGTCAGTTGGCTAGAAAGCTGGACTTCAAAGACTTGATCAATGACTTTGCAAGCAGGAAGGCTCGACACTGGGCTTGGTGAATCAGGCTAAACAAGGTTCAGTGGTAACTGTAAAATGGCATGGCTATTAACATTAATGCAACATGATGCTCAGACTCTTTGACAAAAAAAAAAAAAAAAGACGTCAAACAGGAATGGTTAGATTATATTATTCTAACCATTGTGCAGTCCTGTGTTCCTATTCATGCTAAATTGCCCTAACTTTCAATTTTATGTAACCTGACTGACTTCTGTTTTATTTTATGCTTTATTTTGCTTCCACGATGAAGCCATGAAGACTTAATAAAGGAAGAGGCAAATCAGTCACCTTGTGTGCAGTGAATCCTTCATTTTATATCTGACAAGAGGCTAGACAGCTGGAAAGGGAGAGATATGTTAAGTTTTGACTGGGTCGATTGGAACCTGGACATGTGGTTACAGCAGTTGCACAGGGTTCTTGTGGTCTTCAGTGATGGGGCCCAATGTCAAATTTTTTCATGGGGCCCAAAATCTCTGGCGGCGCCCCTGAATGGGAGCGAGGAGTTGCCAAAGCAGGTTGTTTTATGGAGCATTAATTTTATCACACAAACTGTGTGATAGTAAATACTTTTTTTTCCTACAAAATGATTAATTTTTCTCACCTGAAGATTCTAAAGTGGAGCTATCGTGATATATTTAGCTAAACACTGAAACAGTTTTTTTTCATAGTTCTCTACTGAAGGTCATGTGACTCTCCACATGACGTCAGGGGTCAAAATTTTACCTTGCCAAGGTTTCTCCCATGTGATATGAGATTTTTTTAGGCCAAAAAAAAAAAAAAAAAAAAAATTGCAATTGCTTGGAAACCATCTGTCGTCTCGCTGCTTATCCAAATCTGGATCAAGAGGGTGGCATCTTCTGGAGGGAAACCAAGACACCTTTTCCCCAGTCACTTCCACCAGCTCTACAGTACTGGGGGAATCCCAAGGTGTTTCTGCCCTCTGAAGGAGTAGAGGCTCTACTTTGAGCTCCCTTCAGACGTCTGAACTCCTCACCCTATCTCTAATGCTGAGACCAGACACCCTATGTAGGCCATTATTGTCAGACGCTTGTATTCCTGATCTGGTTGTTTAGGTCATTTCCCTAAAGTTCATAACAAAAGGTCAGGGTTGGATCCTAAATTGAATGGTGAACAACAGACTGACTAGTAAACAACAGACAGACTCAGTGTCTGCAGTACTGCAGACGCTGCCCAGATCCAATTCTCTCAATTCTCTTCCCTCACCCATGAAGAACATCCTTAGATACTTGAACTCCTCTACTTGGAGCAGTAACTCCTCTCTGACCTGGAGGGGGAATCCACCCTTTATCTGGCTGAGGATCATGGTCTCAGATTTGATAAGATCTGATATAATGTACAGTATATGATGTATAACACTGAGTACTGACTGTTATTCATATAAAACTTTCATTTAAAACACATTTTTACACCAGGTATTTTAGGTGTAGATAAAATAAAATAATGTGTGTATTTGTATCAGACGACAACAAGGCTCTCTGGGGTAGCAGTGCCACCAGGAAAGCCAAGAAGCCTAGCTGTTCAAAGGTGTTTGGCATTCGTCTGGAGGACTGTCAACCTGCTGTCAATCATAAAGTAATTCTATATTTCCAAAATCTATCTATCTTAATTACCTTATCTTCTTTTATTGTCACCCCACCCACACTTTAAATTTTCTAATTCTCTTCCATCACCATCCACCTCATTGCCTTTGTGTCTCTGCTCAAAGTTTGTCCCACTAATTGTGGAGATCTGCTGTGGAATGGTTGAGGCCTCAGGTTTGGAATGCACCGGGATTTACAGGGTACCAGGTAATAATGCCATGGTGTCCAATCTGCAGGAGTATCTTAACCACGGCTTGGACATTAATACGGCTGCAGAGGTGTGTGGAAAAACTTTAGTGGCCACCAGTTACACCAAATTGTCTCGACTATTTGATATGATAAACTATCATACTGTCTCCACAGAGGTGGCAGGACCTCAATGTCATCAGCAGTGTGCTGAAATCCTTTTTCAGGAAATTGCCTGAACCGTTGTTCACAGATGGTCAGATTTTTCTTTTATTGTGAATTTGTTCCTGCTGTGATAATGACGCTAAGGTTTTTTACAGACTCTATGTTCTGTTTACAGATAAATACAGTGATTTTATTGAAGCCAACCGGATAGAAGATGCAGATAATAGACTGAAGACCATGAACAAACTGGTATGTGTAAGGGGATAACAGTGAAACACAAGATTAGAGATAAATCTAATACTTACCAGAATATATAATGAAAATATGTCATGATCTGATAAATACAGGCTTGGGACCTGTATCCTGACAGCTTGTCAGCTTCGAGCGCAGAATTCTATAGAGTGTTTGTGTGTCTGTATGACAATGCGATCATGAAAGCTTTGTGTTGTGTGAAAAAAAAAACAAAAAACATGTGAGTAACGGGAAACTATCTGTGCTTTTTAAAACTGATAATGTTAAATCATTTTGCTGGTCCTTCACTTTAACTGAGAAATATTATTTAGAACACAAAAAGCCTTTATTATCTACTATATACGTATACACCAGCATGATTAACATATTATGTATTCATCCCCCAACATTTTAATTTTTGCATGGTCTTTATCCAGATCCAGGGTCTTCCCAATCACTATTATCATACCCTCAAGTTCTTAGTGGGCCATTTGAGGAAGGTGGCAGATCACTCTGAAAAGAATAAGGTAAACTAACCTCTCTTTAAGTGCTGATTTTGGCCATTAATAATGAAACAAGATCAAAATTTGAGTTTTTTACTTTTTTTTTCAGATGGAGCCCAGAAACCTGGCTCTGGTGTTTGGTCCCACTCTAGTGAGGACATCAGAGGATAAAATGATTGATATGGTCACTCATATGCCCGACCGCTATAAAATAGTGGAGACGCTTATCGTGCATGTGAGAAGCCAGCAATAAGTTTACATCTTCTATGTATTAAGTCTGTATTAATAATTTGTTTGTTTTTTGTTTCTGTTTTTTTTTTTTTATCAGCATGACTGGTTCTTCACTAATCAATGTTTAGATAACAAATACATGGTAAGTTTAACAATACAAATACTAGCAATACATGGTGGGATTTTATTTGTACCTTAGCAGTGTCTCTGTGTGTTGGTGTTGTTGTAATATGTTTAGGCTCCTGAGGACAAGCAAAGCATGCAGCCTGTGCCGAACATCGATCACCTCTTGTCTAATATTGGCAGAACTAGGATGCCCATAGAGGGATTGGGTAAATACATTCAAATTGCAATGTGTTTTGTGTTCTACATGTCACGCAGTTTCAGTACTAAAGAGAAAATAGAATGTTCACCTTCCAAATTCATGTTTCATTCTTAACTTAAAATTAAATAAAAATCTTAACTTAAAATTCTAAATATCTGAAATGAAAAGCTCATTTCTATGAAATTAGGTGCAAATTCAAAGTGATTCAAATTGCAAGAGTGGTGTTTGTTTAAAGAAAGAATCATTTGATAATAGGCAGTTATTTTCAGAAGCTGATAAGAGAAATATGATTGTAATGATAACAAGGTTTTAATACACATATTATTTCTTTCAAATAGATTCAACCAGCAGTCATTCACTTAAGGCAATGGTAAGACACAACCCAGTCTGTCTGTTTCCGTGACTTCCGGCTAGTCCATTATGAGGCCCCCTACCCAAGACCCCTAATCAACATTAACCTTCTTTCCTGCTGTAAAATGCACACTCTGACCAGAAAATGCTACACTGTAACTTTTACAGATCCCCAGACTGTACCAAGATTCCAAGACGAAACAGTCAAACTGATAGCGGTCAGTTCCGGTTTTTGAGAGCAAGATGAGTGGTGGGAGGACCAGAGCTTTACCCATTAAACTGGACCTGGAGACGGATTGTGGAGACAATAAAACCGCATTGAAGGATCAACAGGTCAACATGGATATGTTGAGGGTTCTCATGGGTCCCTGGTAGCACACAGGTAGAAACATCATCATCATTGCACATCATCACGTGCGTTTCCATTGAAACTAAACCTTTATTCAACTCCCACTTAATTAAACTTAATTTATATTGTTTCTGTTATTATCAAGTGTATGGCATCACCACATAGTCATTGTTTTAATATTCATGTGTGGGGGCTTTCCATTGGTCTTAGTCAAATACGTTAACAGCACGAGTATCTGCAGTCTTTCAGACTTTCTGCATTTTACATGTTTTGAAATCAATCTAAGTTTTCAATAAGAGCTTTGGAAGATACGGAATTTGTCTGTCTGAGGTCTACAAACAGTAAGAGCCACAGACAAGGGGTGATGAAGAGTATCAGAATTAGGAACTGGCTAAGGTCTATATAGATTCTGTTAATTGATTATTAATTGCACTCCTATAGCCATCGATCTATCCATGCCTCAACTGCTAATCTCTACCTATTCCTAATTACAATCATAGAGGGTTTTTTTCCCCCAACAGAACCTACCGTAAAACAGCCCAGCTGAACAGACTTAAATTGTGACTTTTCCAATAAAAGCTAATAACTTTGGTCAACTAGCTATAGCATGTTTGTTTTGTGTACACTCATGTAATGAGTTTGAGATTGTTCCACTTCTTCAACTGCTTTCGTGGTGGAAAAAAAAAATGTTTTAGGAATAATAATCCTGCACACACAAAAAAAGGAGCAACATTTTCAAACTACATAGGGATTTTGGTCATGAAATAGATAAACAGTGAAAATGGCTTGGCAGTGTTAAATCAATGGCTGGAGTAATTAAAGATACTATATAACCCCAGGAAATATTTGCTGAAAAGTATAAATGTGCTTTTCAAATTTTCATGTGTTAAAAATGAAAATTATGTTTATAGAGTTTGACATTTTACAAACACTTTTAAATAAAACTTTTCAGTAAGATTAGACAGCAGATAAACTGTTATGGTTCAAGTGATTGTATCTTTGTGCAACAGTATTTCATGCAAATATCTCCTGACATACAAACTTTGGTGCTTTCCTTTGTCTTATACTTGCGACAACTGACAATTTCAGAATCTATTTGTGTTTCAAAGGAATCTTATTTAAAGTGGGATCAACGCAACCTTCTGACATTCAAAAACATATGCCTGTAATATTTTTCTTAAAACATTTTTAAGTCCTTTTGCCTGCATTTCCAACTTTGTACCCAGTGTTTGTGCATTGTCTATTTTTGTAACTGTTGAATAAACGTTGTTATCCGTGAATTAAAAATGAGTGTTTTTTTAATCCTTAAATACCAAGGTTCCAGTGGTGGAAAACCATTTACAGGAGAGGAAGCAAAGTTAAATGAGCTTAGCCAAAGAAACTACACTAATGGATTATTTTGTTGTGGTCATGGATGAAGTCGTATGGCAATTTCATTCAGGTCTATTACCCTATATAGGTAATAGACACACCAGGAAATTATTATATATAAAATAATTTCCTGAACCATTATCTATCTGTCTGTCATCCTATGTGTATTTATAGTGTATTTATATATTCTTTCTTGCAGATGCACCCTTCTATAAACAAGAAAGGTGAAATCAACCGTGTCACCATCTGTGCTTGGGTGTCCACTCTGCCCCAAATTTACTACCAAAAGCTCTAGTGTCATCCAAAGGGACTTGCTGAGTCATGAGGCAAATGCAGTGCATTTCAAGGGTATGCTCATGAAAAATATCTTTTTGAGAACATATGCCTGTACATGTAATTTTGAATGAGACTTGTGCTTTTGCATGTCTAAGGTCATACAGTATTTCAACCAGTGTTATACTGGGTTGTTTTTGAAATAGACATGTGTTTAAGGTAAGGAAAAATACATTTGTATATACTCTATAGGACGTTAAGTAAATATTTGTTTCTCAGGTACTGTATGGTTTTTAAGACAAATTTCTCTCCCCAACTTCAGTTTAAAGAATGCTACAAGTGTGTGACAGCTTGCTGAATCATTATAAACAGGTGACAACTCCTGCTAATGTCAGGGACCAACTGTGGCGGCCTGGAGAGAGAACTGCAGTGCAGGCACCCGCCTACACGGTCCAGCGGATCTTGGATGTTCGTCGACGAGGCCGAGGTTGGCAATACCTGGTTGAGTAGGAGGGCTATGGCCCGGAGGAGCGTTCCTGGATCCCGCGCCGATACATGACCAGGAACTCCTTCGAGTGTTCCACGGCGACCACCCGAACAAGCCCAGTGGAGTGCCAGGAGGCGCCCATTGAGGGGGAGGTACTGTCAGGGACCAGCTGTGGCGGCCTGGAAAGAGAACTGCAGTGGCGCAGGTTTTCCTCTGGAGGGCATCGGTGACCGTGAGAACCCAGCCGGCGAGACGCACCTGTGACCACTGACTAATTAACCCTCTACTTAAGACGCTGTCAACTGGTCACCAGTGTCGGATCGTTGAGGTTCCAGAGAGACAGAAGAGATTGATGGTTTGCTCTTGGATTAGAACCGGTTCCATGACTTACTTTTCAGTTTGTGCTGTTTTCTGATGTCGTCATTCCCTTGTGAGTTAGACTGAGTTTATATTTGGTGCGTGATTGAGAACTCCTATTGCCCAGTGACCACGTCGGGTTGTTTTTGTTTGGTATTTGACCCTCCAGTGCGTCGCTTTGTGTTCGAACGTTTGAGAAACTTGCGATTAAAGACTTATTGTTCTTTACGAGTATGTGGTCTGCATTTGGGTCTCGTTCTCCATTCCATAACAGAACCGATCCGAACAACATGGCCCCAGCAGATGCACGCCAGGTGCTGGCAAGGCAGGGAGTTTTATTAGGTCAGCATGAGAACCAATTTCGCGAATTAGGGCAGGAGCTGACCGCGCTACGCCAACAAATTTCGAGTTTGGCGCACCTTAACTAAGGACCCACAGTGTCACCGTTGTAACATGAACTTTGAATGCCCCCAACTCTTCCTTATAAGGCTTTATGTCTGAACTTAACTCATTAAGTCCCAAAGCGACATATACTAAACTTCCTCGTTTGATGACCATGTGACAGGACGTGACTGTGACAGGAAGTGACCTCTCCAAAATTCTTGTTTGCGCTGTGTGCTAATTTTGGTGAAGCAGCTAATTGCAGACAGCTGTTTTTTTTATACTACAGGTAATTTCAAACACATTTAACAGGTTAAATGCTCTGATAACATGTCATATATTACTTTTAACCTGGTCTGACCATATTTGTTGAAGAAAGTAATATAAAACAAGTTACGGAAATATCGCTGTAACATATATGTCACATCGGGCTTTTAGCCTAAAATAAGAATGAAAAATCTGATGTGACCCATTTATCACAATAACTAAAATTGTAATAACACATCCAATTGATTCAGCTGTATCAATTATATTCATTTGAAATATGATCTGATGGTCAATTAAAAGTGTACTGAACAATTAGAAACACAAAATAATGTGAAAGTATTTGGTTTGTGTTACAAAAATTTTTTTGCAAATCTGTATAGAATATTAACACATTTTTACTATCCTATGCTGATCCCAAAAAAATGTAAATGTCTTATTCTTGTTATTGAATATTCTGTTGTTTCTACTTAACTTGTAGCATGAAAAAGAGCAAGCGCTACAATCTGCAGGATGCACTGGCGGCCATCAGGGGAGATGATAGTGAGTTTGAGGGATGTGACAGTAGCTCAGATGAAGACCCTGAGGACCCTCTTTACATTCCCAATAGTCAAGACAGGGAGAGTGACGAGTCAAGTGGTGATTCAGATAGTAGTGAATCAAGTACATCAGATGATATACCTCAACCAAACGTGATTTCAGGGCAGCAAAATACACCTGTCCTAGGAAAAAAACAAGAAACTGTCCATGGACAAAAACAAGGAACTGAAGGAGGAACTGTCCAAGGGAAAAAACAATATTCTTGGAGGAAGAAACCTTTTGAAGCCCCTGAGTGTACATTCAAAGGACCACATGTCACACCTCCAGACAATCTTCTTAGTCCTCTGGAGTACTTCAGAAAATTCATAACACCAGAATTGATTGAGTTACTAATGGAACAAATTTGTACAGTGTACAAAAATCTGCACAGCACAACAATGTTAACACCACTGTAAAAGAACTGGAAATACTGATTGGCCTCTACCTGCGCATGGGTCTTTGCCAACTGACAGGAAATCGTGCATACTGGGAAAATGACACAAGGTGTCCCTTGGTGGCTGACGTCATGTCACGTAATCGTTTTCAGAAACTGCTGGCAAATCTGCATTTCATTGACAACACTGATGTATCAAAGAGGCAAACTGAAGATAAGTGTTGGAAGATCCGGCCATGGTTGGATAAGTTTCGTAAACAATGCCTGGATATCACCCCAGAAGAGCACAACTCTATTGATGAGCAAATTGTGTCCTTCAGGGGAAAACACAGCCCAATAAGACAGTATGTGAAGGGCAAGCCCCACCCTTGGGGTTTGAAAATTTGGTGCCGCTGTTCTGCCTCAGGAATCCTCTGTGATTTTGCAGTCTATGAAGGTGGCACTGGCAAAAAATCTTCACTTGGCATGGGAGGTGATGTTGTGGTCAAGCTTTGTGAAACTCTCCCATCTGAACAAAACTACAAAGTATTTGCAGACAATCTTTTCTCTTCAGCACCACTGGTGCTCAACCTTCTTCAACGGAAGATCTACTTTGTGGGAACTCTGCGAGGCAATCGCTTGGCTGGGTGTCAGCTTGAAGATGAGAAAAGTCTTGCCAAGAGAGGCAGAGGATCTGTTGATGCCAGGGTGGAAAAAGAAGAAAGCATGGTCATTGTCAAGTGGTATGACAACAAATCTGTTACCCTGATCTCATGCTATTGTGCAGTTGAGCCTCAAGATAACGCTCGACGTTGGAGCAAAGCAGACAAGGCATTTGTGGAGGTCAGCAGGCCTCACATTGTGAAGGAATACAACACATTCATGGGTGGAGTAGACCTCCTTGATGCATGCATTGCAAGGTGCAAGTACCACATGAGGTCACGGAGGTGGTACATCTACTTGTTCTGGCAGACCATCATGTTAGGTCTGGTTAATGCATGGTTGCTCTACCGCCGTGATTGTAAACTACTTGGTGTCCAAAACCCACTGAAACAAAGGAGCTTCCAGGCAGAGGTTGCCACTAGCCTCATTCTTGTACAGGCACAAAGAGGCCGCCCATCACTCAATGCCACATCTCCACCACCACTGCCCAAGAGGGCTCGTGTTGGAGTTCCAGATGATGTTCGCATTGACCAAGTAGCACATTGGCCTGTGAAATGTGACAAGCGTGGCCGCTGCAAACTCTGCAAAATCAATGCAACCACCACTCTCTGTGAGAAATGTGATGTGCGTCTTTGCTTCACCGAGGACCGAAACTGTTTCAGGTCATACCATCTGGCCTAGGCTAAATGGCTAAAGATACTTTACAGACCTAAGAACTGAGAAAATGTTTCAGACATGGTGATGTTAAACAGTTTCATTTTTCTCCAGCATTCATTTTTTACACAATTTATGTTTTTAGGTCTGTTGTTCAGTTGTCTATAGCTATGATAGCTTATTGCGAATGCTGCCAAATAGGCAATGTTGTTAATTTTTGATGTAGTTTGCATATTTTGTAATGTAAAGCAAAATTGACTACGAGTTTTATGTTAAACCTTATATTGAAGTCAATTATTGTTTTTAGGTCTCTTGTTCAGTTCTCTGTAGCTATGGTAGCATTTTGTGATAACCCCAAATAAGCAGTGTTGTTTATTTTTGAGGCAGTTTGCATATTTTGTGATGCAAAGCCAAACTGATAAGTTTATGGAATACGGAATATGATTACATATATGTAACAATACAGATCTTTGGGAATAAAAAGTATTATTCTGAAAAAAACTTTAGAAATGTGTTCTATGTGGTCCACTTGGTCTATGGTATAACCCACATAATTTTCCTTTAAGGATAAATGGGTCTGGGTTCTTATTTAAGCTTCCGGTTGCCCCCGACGGGGCGGTCGCTGCGGCGGCGGTTGTGGGAGACTCGTACGCCTGCGATCCCGAGCCATTCCACGGAGATCTAAATCGTTGATGGAGTGGAGCATCGTCCCCAGCTCCACCGGTCCCTCCCTCCGTGCCACCCCTTGGGGACCTCTCAGCGGTGCCAGAGGTTTATCACGACCTGAGTATTTTCGAAATCTAACACTATGGCGCTTCCTCCATACTGTCCCTACGATTGCGCCATCGATTTGCGGGCAGGAGCCCCCCTGCCGATCCGGTCGGCTCTACAACCTCTCCAAGCCTGAACGGGAGGCGATGGAGAGGTATATCAGTGAGTTGTTAGCGGCCGGGCTGATACACCCCTCCTCTTCTCCAGTAGGTGCTGGATTCTTTTTTGTCAAAAAAAAGATGGGTCTCTTCAACCCTGTATCAACTATCGGGGCCTGAATGACATTACAGTAAAGAACAAGTATCCCTTACCCCTGTTGGACGTTGCATTCGCGCCTCTCCAGCGGGCACGTGTGTTCACCAAACTGGACCTTCGGAATGCCTATCACCTCGTCCGCATTCGTCAGGGAGATGAATGGAAGACCGAATGGAAGACCGCCTTCAACACCCCTCTCGGCCACTTTGAACACCTGGTGATGCCGTTTGGCCTAACCAATGCCCCCGCTGTGTTCCAGGCGCTTGTCAATGATGTACTCCGGGATATGCTGAATAAGTTCATATTTGTCTACATTGATGATATTCTCATCTTTTCAGAGACGGAGGAGGAACGCGTGCAGCATGTCCGACTGGTGCTGAGACGGCTGCTGGAGAACAGGTTATTCGTTAAAGCCGAGAAGTGAGTTTCACGCCTCGTCCGTCTCCTTTCTTGGCTTCATTGTGGAGCAGGGGCAGCTGTCACCCGACCCAGCAAAGGTC
The DNA here is from genome assembly GCA_015343265.1 of Pao palembangensis. Taxonomy (NCBI): domain Eukaryota; kingdom Metazoa; phylum Chordata; class Actinopteri; order Tetraodontiformes; family Tetraodontidae; genus Pao; species Pao palembangensis. The sequence goes on from CM027084.1 coordinate 5,731,115, forward strand.
CAGGCCGTTGCTGCGTGGCCGACAACTGCAGCAGTTCCTGGGTTTCGCCAACTTTTACTGCCGCTTTATTCAGGACTTCAGCAAGGTGGCGGCCACTGACGAGGCTCACATCGACTTTCCGGCCCTTTGCATGGGCAGAGGAGGCAGAAGCGGCATTTGCCCGGCTAAAGGTACTCTTTACCACCGCAGCTGTGCTTTCTCATCCAGACACGACTCGCCAATTCACCGTGGAGGTGGACGCGTCAGATTCAGGAGTAGGTGCGGTGCTGTCGCAGCGCAGTCTCTCCGACCAGTAGCTACACCCCTGCACCTTTTTCAGCCGTCGCCTGTCAACCGCCGAGAGAAACTATGATGTGGGCAATCGTGAGTTACTGGCACTGGTTTTAGCTTTGCAGGAGTGGCGTCACTGGCTGGAGGGGTCTGTAGAACCTTTCGTGGTGTAGACCGACCAAAAGAATTTGGCCTATCTGCGCGGTGCCAAGCGATTAAACTCGCGATAGGCACATCCTTACTTACTGCCCAGGGTCCAAGAACACTAAGCCGGATGTACTCTTCAAGGCCTTTCTGGACTACCAGCCACCCCTGTTTGAGCACCAGGAGAAAGAGGTGGCAGTGCCTTCCGTCCAGGCTCACATTCAGTGCTGCCAGACCGTCTGGCGACAGATACATGCGGTGCTTCTCTACTCTTCCACCCAGGTCCAGAGGCAGGCTAACCGCCACAGAACCCCAGCACCTGAGTACCGTTAACCAGTTAACAGTTTGTTGCTACATCTACAAGTGCAAGTTAAAACGTGCAAAGCAAAAGCCATACATCAGAAACGTCGCCGCCTTCTCTGGGCCCAAGCTTATTTGAAATGGACAGACGCAAAGTGAAAAAATGTGCTGTGATCTGATGAGTCCATATTTCAAATTGTTTTTGGTAATCATGGATGTCGTGTCCTCCGGGCAAAAGAGGAAAAAGACCATCGAGACTGTTACCAGTGCAAAGTTCAAAAGCCAGCATCTGTGATAATATAGGGGTGTGTTAGTGCCCATGGCATGGCCAACTTACACCTCTTGTGATGGCACCATCAGTGCTGAAAGATACATCCTGGTTTTGGAGCAACACATGCTGCCATCCAAGCAATGTCTTTTTCAGGGATGTCACTGCTTATTTCAGCAAGACAATGCGACGCCACATTCTGCACGTGTGACAAGAGCGTGGCTTCGTAGTAAAAGAGTAAAGGTACTAGACTGGCCTGCCTGCAGTCCAGACCTGTCACCCATTGAAAATGTGTGAAGTACAAAATACGACAACGGAGACCCCTCTTTGTAGTGTATTCAATTGAACATAGGTTGAAGAGGATTTGCAAATCATTGTATTTGTTAGGTTTAGTTGTAGTCCGGACCCAAACGCAGAGGACTTGCAGCCAGACTAAAGCGAAACAACCCTTTTATTGGGCAACAGTGTAAAACGGTGAACAGAAAACGCTCCAAATGGGAGGATAAATGACCAACAAAAGAATGCAACGAGTCCAGTGTCTTCGCAGGCAAGCTCCTCTGCGGAATGTCCATAAAAAAGGAGAATCTTCTAGGAGGGCGGCATGGTGATCCTTTGGGGAAAAGAGAAAAAGGCTCTCCTGAGAAAAGGTTTCCAGAATAACATGAAGCACACAGTCGAAGACAAAGTACCACTCTTGCAGATGTGACAATCAGACGCTGGTGACCAGGTGGCTGGTCCTTAAGTAAACCCGCTGATGGGTGATTCTCCTCAGGTGCGGCTGTCACCAGCGGCGACCCGGACCACACCGCCCTCTAGGGAACCAAACAAAAACTACAACGCAACAGACTGAGAGGGGACACAGACTCCTGACAAACACAACACAACCCCAGGAGGAACGCAGCCTCCTGACAGTATTCTGTTTTTTTTTTTTACACAATTTTTACACAATGTCCTAACTTCATTGGAATTGGGTTTTGTAGTTACAGTCTCTCTTGATTACATGTTCACTTTTTACTCTTTGGTTTCAGAGCTTACATGATGATCTCATCAATGGAAGCATCCGTTTGAACAGGATGTATCTTTGGCAGAATCCTTCCACCTCACTAAACCTCAAACAGCATCTAAAGCTAAGGACACTGAATTTTATTGACCAGAGAGTGATGAAAATGCCATCAGTCATGTGTATGTGTGTTCATTGAGATATAATTTTAACAAGGTGACTTTGGTTATTCTATACTTTTCTTTGCAATAGATCTTTGAGCTCCTGAGGGTAATTGGGGAGGCCACAGGCATAGGAGAAAAAAAAATAAAGAGAGGAAATATAAGACTCCTGTATTTTGTATTTCATGTGATGTACTTGGGAGGCCTGGAGTGCGTGGGTCATTGTAACCGTAGCCTTGGTTGAGGGAATAACAGGATAACAAACACAAGACAGAAGATGGATACCATGTGGTACGGGGCAGATGAAGGAAGGAGTGGGAGGATGGTGCATGGAAGGCTGATCCAGACAGGGAACTATTCTTTTGAGCTTATGAGGTAATGATTGTGCATATGCAATTATTATTAGATGTCAGAAGTTCCTCCCATAAGGAGGAACCATGAAACCATGAAAAGTGTATAAAAAAGAAGAATGTTTTCCTGCTTGTTGCCTTTCGACTGGTCAGCTGCCGGCGTGCATGCTGAGAGTTGTATTCGCCCAAAGCTTTGAATAAAACTTGGTCTGAAACCGTCACTCGATTCTGCTATTTCTTCCAAGCTTGGACACGCACCACTGAAGAAAAGACGACAACCCCCATTCATTGTTTTTTCATTGTTGTATGTTCATTTAGTCGTTTGTCTGTTCTCTGTTTTATGCTTTTTCCTTGTTTTTCATTGACAGTTTTTGATTTTGGATTTTCATTCATTCAAGATGTTGTTTACAAAAAGGAGAACTCCAAGTCAAATTATAATTGTCAGTATGATAGTGTAATATTGTGTTTTATTGGATTCTAGAAATAAAATAGAATTAACAGAAGACTGACAATAGAAAAATTATTGCATGCATATAATGGCCAAATCGGATAATGAACGCATCTCTAGACCCAGGAAATGCCTGTTCTGTTGCAGTAATATCTGTGGCCATTGTGTTGCCCATGATGCTCGTCCCTGAAGATCCCTGTTGGATGAAAATGCAACCAGCAGGACTGAAGTCATTTTGCTAAGCTGCTCTTCTGTGCCTTTAAAAAAAATAACGTGTGGGGAGCTGTGTCTGTGCAGTGTTTGAATGATATTTGTTGCAGAGGCAGATTACTACACCAGGAATATACAACAATTTTCCTTCCTCCCCAGTAATTAAAATCCTTTTATATTACATTTAAGAACGAAGTTAAACAGTATATTAAAACTACTGAAAAATCTAATAACATAAAAGCTATCAAGAACCTGAATCTACAGTATGTGCTCTCTACAATGATTTTTTTATAGCGCAAACTGTAAAAAAAATACCTTTATGTATGTAACCCCCTGGTGATAGTTTTTTATTTTATTTTATTTTATTGTTTGTTTTTGTTGTGTTGTTTTGCACAATTTTTAATAAAGTTTTATTAAAAATTTTTTTAAAAATAACTAACTTCCGGCATGGATTTCCAGCATAGATTGGATGTATGGCGGCCCCATGTCGGCCATCTTGTCTGCATCAAGGTACTCTTGAATAATTTTGGTATACGTAACCTCTTTGCTGGTTGCTGTTTTCTGTTTCCAATCCCCGGCAGCCTTTTTCCGGTTATGCTGAGTCGCCAACTCAGCAGTTTTCTACTGTCTTTAATCATTTCCAGCTCGTATACGGCTAACATTACTCCATGGCCAGTCCGTTTCCAACTGCGGGCGAGCTTCTGGTAGAAGCTCGCCGAATGTACGTGCAGACCTACGGTGAAGAGACTCCACGGATGGTAGCGGTGTGTGCACCGGGACGAGTGAACCTGATCGGCGAGCACACTGACTACAACCAGGGCTTCGTTTTGCCGATGGTACGTTATTAAATTATTGGTGTCCAGAGAGACTGCTATGAAACATTGTTTAAAGTTGTTATTCCAAAACGAAAACTGTAATTTTACTTCTAGACGCAAATAACTTTATGACTTTTTCTTCACGACTTAAAAAAAAAAAAGTTTCAGTACTGTCATGTGTGCAAAAATACAGCGTGAGTTGCCATTTGAGTCATCTTTCTTTGGAGATGTGACTGATTAACCATTTGTACTTTATCATTGCACAACAGTCCCACGTATTAACACAATGACTAGTTTAATTTCTCTTCATTACCAATAAGAACCTACTGCAAGCTTATATTTAAATTAAGTGTTGTTATATGTTTGATGAGCCAGGCGCTGCCCCTGGTGACAGTGATGGTTGGAAGTCAGACCTTTGACCAGGATGTTACTGTGACTACATTAAGTGAGGATGCTGATGAACCCAGGAAGATACACTTCCACCTCCCCACAGATGGAACCCCATTGTCTCCGGGCTCACCTAAATGGGCAAACTATGTTAAGGGTGTCATACAACACTACAGAGGTGAACCAGTTGTCCATCAGTGTAATTGCACGTTTTCCAGCTATGATGTGGTATGATCTTGTACAGAGAAGAACTGGTGAATTTAGCCTTATTTTAATGACACATGTTTGTAATGTTCTTTTTTTTAAATTATCCACCTCTTTTATACATCAGCTCCACCTGTACCAGGATTCAGGGCAGTGATTTGCAGCAGTGTCCCGCTCGGAGGTGGTTTGTCCAGTTCTGCGTCTCTGGAGGTAGCTGTCTACACATTCCTGCAGCAACTCAAGCCAGGTCAGACGATCATTAGGAGTAACAGTATATATTTTCAGATCTGGTATTTCTTCAGCGTTTCTGGAAAAAGATTGTTAAGGGGTTTTGATCATAAAACAACCTTCTATGTTATGTAACCTTATATTACTACTGCATATATATATATATATATATATACACACACACACACACACAGTATATAACTACAGCTGTAAGTCACAATGGGGAAATGAGCTGCTTGCCTGAGGTCCACGCTCTCATGTTTCGATTTGCATTATACATCTGTATATAATGAAAATGAAACCATACACTGGCCATAAAAAATTATTGCTGGTCAAATTTTTAAAAAGCCACTGCACTTTTGTAATGACCTGAGCACAGACGGTGCTCATAGTTTACAAATCTGTATCATATACTCAAGGTATTGCATCTCATACTGAACTACTGCTACTTAACCATCAGAGAAGTGGCTTCAGTATTTCAGAGATGCAAATATTTCTTCTTTCACTAAGAGATTTTATGAAAAATCGAAGATCATAACTGATCTAAAGTCAGTTTTAACATATGTATACTTGCATTTGTATGATATTTTTGCAGATGATAAAGATGAAATATCCAAGGCAGTAGCATGTCAGCAGGCAGAACATACTCATGCTGGGGTTCCCTGTGGCATCATGGACCAGTTTGTGTCTGTCCTTGGCAGGAATGGCCAAGCGTTGCTGATCGACTGCAGGTAAGCAATCAGCGAGAGATTTTCTGAAACATTTGCATTAGAGGTTTAGCGATGGGATTTTGCTACAGTGTGAGTTATACTCAAAAGATTAACACACTGACAGCATTCTTTTGTTGGCATGACTGACATAATATCTTGTTTTTATGTCTTAGGTCTATGGAGGCCACGCCGGTTCCTCTGGCAGATCCTAACCTGGTTATACTCATTACCAACTCTAATGTGAAACATCATCTGAATGGCAGTGAGTACCCAACCAGACGCAGACAATGCGAGCAGGCCACCTCCATTCTGGGAAAGGACAGTCTCAGAGATGCCACCATGAAGGACCTGGAGGGTGAGAAGTCTGGATGTTATTTTAGGCATTCTCTCTTTTCTGCTCCGTCTCTTTTTTTGCCAAGATGCATTCTCTTCCTTCTGTTCATTTTTACATACCTATGGTTATACCCTTGGAGTTGAGTTTAGTTTTAGTAGGTGACAGAAATAAACTAGTTGGAAATTTCTGCTGGAATTCAGAAAGATATCAATTGAGTAAAGGTTTACACACTTTAAATGTAACCTCAGAAATGATATATTATATATAATTAATTGCTTGTTTAAAAGTGTTCGTTTGCAACTTGAAATCCTTTGTCAGCTGTTTCTTCTTTTCAGCTTTTAAAGATTAAATAATTTTTTTGCTTTTCTTGAACTGAAACACTGGTTTGACTTGACTGACGCTTCAGATGCCAGGGACAAAATGGATGATGTAACCTTCCGAAGAGCTCATCATGTGATCAAGGAGATAGACAGGACCGTTCGAGCTGCTGAAGCCCTTAAAAAAGGAGCATACCAAGAGTTTGGCAAGCTCATGGTGGAGAGCCATAACTCCCTGAGGTATTCTGCAGCTTATTTACACATGTTCTTAACCTACATCCACTGCTTAGACCTGTGTTTTTCAATGTCAGAGACCTGTATGAAGTGAGCTGCAGGGAGTTGGATGAGCTGGTAGCTGCAGCCATGGAAGTGGAGGGTGTCTTTGGAAGCCGGATGACGGGTGGAGGCTTTGGCGGATGCACAGTGACCCTGCTGCAGGCCCATGTCATTGACAGGACTATTCTTCACATACAGGTGAAAAAAATCTTTCATAATCACCATAATTTAAAAGGTATTTCTGCTACTTCCACATACCCCCTGCACCAAATTATCATTTTTGGCCTAGTAGAGTGTTTTCTGACATCAGTTGTGCACCAGGTGGCGACATTTTTCTTAATTTTGTGCCAATAGTATACAAAATGTAAATGAGGAGATGGTTATACGTCCACTTGCCACACTGACATGTTTCTAACTGTGCTGTTCATGCACTGTGTCATCAGGAATTTTTGGAGATATACAATTAAATTATAACTATACAAATTTGATTTAAATTTGATTAATTAGGATGATGTTTCATCATAATGGATGTCTTAAATATTTTTTTCCAGATTCATTATTCTCATCCAGTGCCATTTATGCAGCAATTGTAACAAAGGCATTTTTTTTTTTTCATTCTGTTTTCTCAAAGTCTTTACAATCTCATGAGGATTTGAGGGGATAAGTGCTTAACATTGTTAATTTGATCACTGATGCACTTGTTGGAGTTCTGGCTGTCACTTTAAGGGGGTCATTTCAGACAAATTGTCCAGTCCATTGTGTCAGTCTCAGTCAGCTCGTGTGTGTGAGTGCGAGGGCGCGCACGCGCGTGTGTGTGTGAGAGAGAGAGAGAGAGAGAGAATAAAAGCAAGCTTCGTGGCGACGGAGCCAGACGTGTCTAGTTATTAGCATGCTGGTCTTGTTACTGTGGCCCTACTGCTTTCTATCAGTCAGACTGGAGGCAATATCGACTGAGATGTACATGGACTCACAGTTTAACACTGGAAACTGTGGCATTTCAAAGGATGACACTATTACTTTGAAACTGCAGTGAAAGGATACGTACTTTTTGCTAGATTACAACTCAACTTTTCGCCTTTGGAAATAGAATCAGCCCAGTTCATTACATCTTTCTTCACTTGGTTTTGTCCTTATTGCTGCTATGGCTTTCTCACTGTGAATGGAAACACCTCATTCTTGGAGACAAAAGGAACTCTTGAGACTTCCACATCCCTCAGCATTTTTGCCCAAGAGCAGAAGGACTCTGGACTCCCTAATTCAATCTAAAGGCTTTTTCAGAAACACAGAAGACACGGATTGGTTTCTAAAATGCTTAACCTTAACTCCCTGGATGGAAACAGCAACAGGAACCCTCTCAGGGACCCAGTTTCCCTGAATGTTGGTGGAGAAATCTACACCACCACACTGGATACGCTTACACACTACCGTGACTCGATGCTAGGCGCTATGTTTACGGGACAAATCCCTGTGCTTCGAGATAATAGAGGACATGTTTTCATTGATCGCGATGGTAAAATCTTCAGATATATCCTGAATTACCTGCGGTCCAACTCCTTAGACCTGCCGGATGGCTTTTCAGAGGTGGCGCTTCTACGAAGGGAAGCTGATTTTTTTCAGATACACCCTCTGCTGGAGGAGATTCGCCAATATGAGCTTTCACTACCTCTCAGTCTCAGAGGAGGGCCGCTGGGAGCCATGATCATGGTGAATGTTGATTCTAAGGTGGGGTTTTTTTTGTTTGTTTGTTTGTTTTTTGTTTTTTGTTTTTTTTTTAATATATATCGGTGTGATATTAGACCTCCATAGTTATGTCATAGTTCAGCAGTATTGGAAACAATGCCCCAGTAATAGCTTTTTTTCTGACGTGCCCAAATTATCCTACTGTAAAATTATATTGTAGTCACAGTTATTAGAGTTCTATTAGGGGTGTTCCTTTGATAGAGGACATCAAACCTAACTTGTTAATTTCAATTTAAACACAATACCAACTCCTAGAAGTGCAACTTGAAGGTACACTTTTGCCTTTGAGCAAGACTCTGTTTAAATGTGTTTCCTATAATTGGTGCTTATCAAAATATAGCATTATCATCAACCTCTCAATCAGAAATTGTGTCTCACAGGGCTCATGAATGTTTTAAATTTACAGTTATGCTACTGGTGCACGGTTTAGTCAAGTAGATCATGATGTTGATCTCCTTAAATGGAGCAAATTGCCCTAAATGACCCTTTAAGTCACCTGGAATGTTAACTTCAACACAAAATTGTATTGAGCCAAGATTCTTTTGGATTTTATTCCTTTTATTCATCTGTTGGGCAAATTTTTAAGCATCTGTCTGGACGCACCATATTTTAGTGTGCACATTTCAGAAAAAGGTTAGACAACATGTCCTGCACTCTCATTCCAGGTTCGTGTTCTTCACTTTAACTTACGCCACGGACCCGAGAATTATGAGCTCCGTACGTGTTCGGTGCGAGCGTACACAGTTGAACTCTTTTGTACCTGGAGAGCCTTCCTAACTCTGCTCTGTGAGCACTTCTCCTACAGAACATCTCAAGGTCTCACAAATCCGCGTCTGTGCAACCCGAGGCAGAACCGACTGAAGCTAGAGTGGGTGCCGAGGCCCGAAGAACTGCCGCAGGAGCAGTATGACAAGCAGCGCTACCGGGGGCTTACTTTCTGTAGCCCCGAAGCCACTCCATCAGATGACATCATGAACACGCACCAGAGTCGCTGTGAAATTACAGACATTCAAGGCTTTGTCGAAGAGCTGTTAAAGGTGTCTCTGGCAGAAGGATTCAAGGTGGATGTGGTGACCCCAAACCCGGCAGAGATTCTAAATTGCACTTTCCTGAGATTGGTCAAGTGTTGAACTTCAGTTATGTGGCACATCCCTGATAATTCTTTAACTTTCATAAAATCCTTTATTATTGAGGGTTAGTGCTAACTCAGAAGCCTTAACAAAATGGCAGATAAGCCAATGTTAACCATCCAACCACGTGATGTCTCGGAGATGATGTCTCTATAACATATTAGTATTGAAGTGTAGCCTGGGAGCATAACGAGTGGCAGTAACACAGTCCATGTGATATTTACAAATCTTATATTCACAATTCTTTACTCACTAATATTGTTACCTATGTGGACACTGATGCTTCTATAATATCCCAGATTTTCAAGCTATAATAATGGCTTTTATTTACTTTTCAGGTTTTTTTTTTTTTTTTTTTTTTTTTTTTTTTACGAAAACTTCTAAATGGAGTATTTGAAAATAGGGCATAGCAACCAACTAAGAAACTGTGTTTATCTTTAACAGTTTTAATAGGATGCTAGTTTCTGTTGACTTTAGTTTATCAAACACTTTTACATGTTTATGGTAGATGGCATTAGTGACAAGTAATTGTAATTAATGTAAGTTTATTGACCAAGATAACACTGCTGCAGACAAGCAGCAAAAGCAGTTTTTTTTTCTGAGAATCTTTTTGCACTGTACTTTTTTGCATTTTTTTTCTATTGCAAAAAAGATGATTAGTCTACCCTAGCCTTTTTTTCTCCAAACACAGCAAATTTTTCCCTTAACCACTAAGTTATCAGGAAACCAGTAAAATTTCTTTTGAGAGAGGATTGATTTGATGGGAACTACCACTACAATGGAGAAGATTTTTGTAAAAATATTCATCCTTTTTAAGTGTTTTAACAAGGATACGTAGCGGGTTTAAGGAACAACTGAGTAATTTTAGCACAGAGGAAGCAGCAATAAGGGAAGTTTGGATGGGGAAAAGATGTGTCTCGGCAGAAGAGGAAAAATATCTGGTGGTGAAAGAACAACCCAAGTGGTTCTTTCCTCTCGTTCCATCAAGTGACTTCCTTCCGAGGCCTAGAAGAAATGAATGGTTGTGCTTTGTGTTTATTTATGTTGTGCTCACATGGAATTATTTGGGTTTTTTTGTTTCTTCAACAGGAGCGTTATAGTGGGACCCCAACTTTCTATGTGACAACTCCATCAGAGGGAGCCCAAGCTCTCAGTCTTTCCTGACCATGCTCAGATGTTCATATTTACTGCAAATTCATTCCTAATTGTTTGATTTCTATTTTTTCAGTTTTTTTAATCAAGAAAAAAATGTTCTGCAGAATGTGTCTGTATAACATTTTATCACTGTTGAAAAAATTGAATTAAAAAATCTGGAATAAAACCAATGTTTACAATGTGATAGCAATTATGAAATGTCTTTAATCTTTATCAGACATTTGAGAATGAAAAAATATGTTTCCTTTTACAGTAGTTCTGCTGTGAAGACGGACAGAGATAGCTAATACTAAATAATAAATCACCTAATAAAATTGTTTTCTGAGAACATTTTTGTCCAGGTTTATTTATTTATAAATGTATATATTTTGTTTTGTTTTCTTGTATTTGTTTTGTTTTTAAAGCATTGGAATCTATTTATTGTAAAGACAGAGCCTAGGAAAATGTATAAAATAATAATAAACATTGTATAAATTGCAGATTACCTTTTGAATTTAACGCGAAAGTGGGGACTGGTAACCTAAACTTTACCACTCTGCGAAATGCATTTGAACTCACCACGGGGGAGGAGTTATCGCAGCACCGAAGTTTAGCCTAGCAGGAAACAGCGAGGCTGCTGCTGCTGGGTAGGAGAAACAAGGAACAGTTTTTGGTTTGGAAACGGTGCTTGGACGTGATAATTTCCTCGGCCAACTATCTTTGGAATACCAGTCTTAGGTTCGGTCACGTTTTCTTGACTTTGCGGAGAAAGCTCGGAACCAACTAAAAACAGGACACCGGCCGGGGTCTAAATCTTTGTGGACGTTTGTGGACGGTGTACATCGCTGGAGCTACGGGCGTTTTGAATCAGGTGGGTGATGAGGTGGGCCCGCATTTAAGGCTTACACTGAGTTGTTTTACAGGTGTTTTAGGAAGTAGTTAGCTGGCAATTGAAATATGTAGTTTAGTCGAGTAATTCATTTTTTCACTCCCTGAGCGTGTGCCGCAACTCAAGCTAGCTAAAGTTATGCCTTATGTCGTTTTTATATTTGTTAACTTGCTAGCTGGTTTTATTCTTGACAGTCTACTCTGAAACCATACAGCTTTCTTTTTGGCTGTACTAGTTTATTTGCAACTAAAGTAAATACCTTTTTATAGACTCTATATAGTCGCTGACAACACATACACGTCTAACCCAGCATCAAATATTTTTAAATGATTTTAGGAGTTGCTGTTTCAATTTGTAGGTGGATAATTGGTGTATTGCATTCACAGTCACTTTAAGAGGAAAAATCTGGCAGTCATATGTGAAATGAATATTGTACCTATGTAGATATGTTTTAATGTCTCAAAAGCTTGTTAAGAATATGTTTTACAAGTCACATCTATTGTCCTTGTAACTAGGTGACCGGCTCTAGGTAATGGGGAGCGTCAATAGGTTTTATGGCACACATGAGCATCGTGGTAATCACCTTATATTGTTGTTTCAAGGCTGGGGAAAATGATTAACTACACTATGGGCCTTAACGGATAAAGTATGAGGTTTATTGTTAACATCGGTGTAAAACCAGGTGGATATAATGGTGGTGTTGTATAATTTCGGGAATCTTGAATTCCAGCTAGGTGTGTCTCCCCAGCAGGTATGTTCGCAACGTTAAGCCTTTGAATCAACGGTCTGGTTTCAAGAGTGAGTAAATGTTGGGGAGGGGGGTTTCTATGTTTATGTGTGTGTGTCTGCGTTTGAGAAAGATACTTGTTTCACCAGCTTGTCTAGTTTCAGCAAAAGCCCAGTCAGAAATGAATGGCAAACTAATAATTTAATAATAGCCACCGACATACTAACTTACAAACATTAGCCTTTATAGGTCGTAGTTCACTTGTAAGTTATTAATAGGATTTTGTTTTTAATGTAACTAAATATTTTGCTGGATATTGAAGAAACAGTGTATGTAATATTGCTCTAATTTTTAAAACCTTGTTCACATGTTGCAATCCTGCATCTATGTGGAAAATGGGGCAACTTCTTTTTTTAATTGTCTGGTTTCTCCATTATTAGCATATCCTTTCCTGATTGCCTGGGTGCTGAATTGGTTAATTTGTCCCCATTACTCTCCATTACAACATTATTGAATGTGATATGTGGCTTTCCACTCTTTCAAATTGGAAGCCATTTCGTTTTGCATGTGACCACCCAACTAACATATTTGATTAGTTTCTTTTGTACATGCTCTGAAACTGAAGTAGAAACTCAATTATTGTCCCCCAAATGGCAGTCCAAAACAATAGTTCTTCTTTGCTCAAGTAGGGTGGTACTTCTGTGAAATAAAAAGTGTAGAGTAGTTACAAAAGGCCCCATTAGTTCACAGGAACGTGGACATTTTGGTTGTAATTAGTACTGACTGAAGAATATGTTGTCCTTTTTACTAATTCAGAATAAGGACTAAATAGAATTAGAATTTTTCCTTTTTCTGCTGAAGTTTTTATATATATATATATATATCCAGTAGCAAAAATGTTGTTAAAGACACATAAGCAATGTCTGTCAAACTCTACCTGCATGGGGTTAAGAGTAGCTAAACAAAAAAGCTGTTGTTCTCATCACCTTCTGTGCTTTTCCACCTGCATCTTTGAGTTTACCTGAAGCTACTTTATTATGAGGCAAAACAATGACCCCCCCTCACAGATGCGCGACAGACTGTAGAGATGCCCCCACTGTTGGAGTTTCAAAGTTGTCTTCTAAAGCAGTATTTGAAATCCATACTTTGAAATTATTTTTTATGGAAAAAGAATAATTGATGTTCTTATAACTATTTGTGAACATTAATTTTCCCCTTTGTTAGCTCTCAACCAGTATACTGTGTTGTTGACTGATAGTTTGGTCCTGTGTTACATCTTCTAAAGTTCTATATTACCAGGCAGGAAATGCTCAGCCTTCTGAAAATCACCTGATTGCTGTGACTGTGTTACCAGTGACTGTAGTGTAAACCTGTGGATGTGTCTCATAGGTCCAGTCACTGGTTTGTAAGTAGTCCTTTTATAATTACATCAGAAACACTTGAAACAACTTCATCAAGGTTATTGAAAAATACAGACAAGGGGTTGGAACTAGTTTGCATGAGCGTTTCTTTTATTTAGATTTTTTCCTCACAAATGAGCTGGAGGGAAAGCTGCACAGAAATGTGACTTTTAAAGATGAAAGAAGTAAAATGACTGTGTCCAGATGTGCGAACCAGACTGATAAATGTCTACATAGAACCAATGCTGTGACTGAGGTCAACAGTCCATTTAGGAAATATCTGCTTGAAGGGTATAAATATTTATGCAGTGCAGTGAGATATTTAACACTGTGCTTTTTCAGTTTGAGAATTGCTTTGTCGAAACTTGTTTTTACTTTTACAAGGACTTTTTAAATATTTGTAAATAAAAGATGATATTGAATGTTATTGATGAAATCAGTGTAAAGATCCAAGCAGGTATATGCTTCTTGTAGGCAAAGAAAAGAGGTGTTTAATGGTAAATAGGGTCCTGCAGACATGTTCAAAGTATTTTATTTATTTATTTTTTTTCAAGTGAAGTATTTGACCTTAACAGCACAGCTGGAGTTCATATGAAAATCTTTCCTCCCATGTAGATCTAATGTTATTTGTATAACATGTGTCAGTGGCTGTTTTCTCAACCAGTCAGCCTATGGACCAGACTACAGTCAGGGTGTACTTGGCAGTGTTTTTCCCCAAGACGTTATTTTTAATGTAGCCTGGATATTCACAAGCTCTGTTTTGTTTTTGATTAGTAGCACTGTGTATTTTACCCAATATGGTCAAGCATTTGGCAAGTCTAATATTACAATCAATGTATTATCGCTAACAACCCTGGCTACTGTTGTCTCCTTTGCACTGTAGCTACTCAAGCTGATAAATGCCAGAGGGAACCATTTATTTATTGTGCAATATTATTATCATTGCTCTTATTTATTTTTTTAATTATTATGAATGTTTTTGGCTCCTATTCTACTAATAAGCCAGCTATGCAAAACTAAGCTGCAGAACTCTAAATATGTACTCAAGAGCTGTATTTTTATTTGCTAAATTGCATTGATATGTTATGTTAAAAATAAGTTTAATATGGACTTTATTATGCAGGAATATGTGGGTTAGAACATGGTCAACTTTATTTTTATTAGCTTTGTTTAGAGGAATGTTTAAAATCTGCCTAATTTGAATGCTTATGGTTACATTAAGTTCCGGTTCCTTTAAATTTCCTACAGCCCCTGTGAGCATGATAAATCTGTGCCTCACTCAGTACTTGCAGTAATCAGAAAGCATGTGCCTGTTTGTGACAGCAAAAACAGTGAAAATGTGCTCCTGATTAATACCAAAGAATCAGATCTTTTTTTTTTTTTTTTTTGTATCTGTATTTTTGTGTCATTTGGCTAATCCAATTAGCTATTTGTTGTCTGTTATCTGTTGAGAAGTCTGTTTTTGTCATTGATAAACTTCTCAGATTGTGACAGTGAAACAGTGATTTCAAATAGTTGATTTCTTTATCCACCTGTTAATCCCTAACAATTATTCTTAATACACACTTAAATGCAGCATTTCTAAATGTCTTAAATTCCTCTTGTGAGAAAAGAAACAAATATGTAGGCTGCAAGTTTCCTTGAGGCTTTTTCTGATCAGGACCCAGCACATTTCAATCTAATAGTTATAGTACCAAAACATGGTTTAGCTTAACATTCTGTTTTATATTTCTCTCTGAATTTTGAGTGTCCATTAAATGTTTGAGCACTGTTTCCTGCAAGGTTTGAAATGAGCAGCTATGATCTGTGCCATCAGTTGGATAAATCAGCATGCAGATAAACCCAGTAAGGAAAAACTCCAGCTTTATTTGCATTGATGAAATATATACTGTACATAGGAAGGTATATCCAACAAAGTATATCTTATGAACTTGCTCATTTTCCTGTTTCGTTTTTTGTTTGTTTTTTTTTAACCTTTGCTGGTGTTTCTGTGTCAGCTTGTCAGTTTTACTGTGTAGTTTGAATCCTTCTGTAAAACATTAATCCCAGAATATTTTGAAAAAATAGGTAACACAAGTTTTAGTTGCATGGGTTCACTCTGTGCTCATATGGTGAGAACAGAGTGTATTTTAAGTGTACAGAGTGTATTTTTTTTCTAATCTAAAAAATTGATAAAATCAGCAGTTATTTATTTAGTACACTGTCTGATCCCACAGGACTTTTCAGTTTATTTTGCTATGATGTTTGTAACACAAGTGTAATTATTCTCGACAATCTAAGGTTTTAGCGCTGTAAATGCGGTGTTCCTCAGCAGTCCTGCATGTTCTGTCTGTCTAGTTGTCGTTGCAGGGAAATGGGACGGAGTTGGTGGGAGACATGATATCCTGTCAGCCACACCCATAACTGACAAGATCTCATTTGTGTTATTACGGGAAGCATCGCTAACGAGTTGTAATGAGTATTACAAACTTGTCAGAAAGATTTATGTTTTAGCAACAGGTTTTTTTTTGTATCAGGTTCTTTAAACTTCCCTTTTCTGCAGCTCCTCTAACATTTATTTATTTATTATTTACTCGCAAATTTGTTCATTCTTAACTCCCTAAGAAGCAGCTTAATGGTGAACAAAAGTTATTTTTAATGTAGACAGTGCAGTGTATTGCACTTTTTGTCTTTGGTGACATTGAAGTTATTGATATATTTATATAATGTGATTGAAAATCACATGCACATATTTAGAGAACAGTTTGATTTGTATTTATTCCTCAGCAGTAAACATTCATAGTCATGTTGTGGTCCAAGCACAGTTGTTAAGTATGTGTATCCATGAATATGTAGTTGTATTCCTCAGGAGGTGTACGTTAATATTAAAAATCTTTCACACAGGACCTTGAATGTCACATTGAACCAGTTGACAAAGAGCTCTTTGTGGCACATCAGGGTATCTGTGTCAGCCAGTTCTGACTGTACAGGAGCTGCCAAACAGGTTTTGGTCCTCTTGTTCCAGTATTATAGCTGCACATGTGATGAGGTAGTGCGAGTGAAAAAATTAAATGTAAACATACCTGTCATTTAAAAAAAATATATATATTTTTTTTCCCCTTGCACTTTGCTTTGCTCTCCAAAACATTTGCTGTTCAGAATCTGTCCATTACATAGGTCTGCAGTGAAAATGCATTTGATGCCAGCAATTTCCTGTCCATTCTTCTTCTGAGGTCACAACACTATGTGAGCTATGTTGTAGGGAACCAGGCAACGTAACAACTCTGCTGGTTGAGTCAACATCCATCAAGCTTGTTGTTTTCAGGTCCGGGCATGCTTTTGCTGTTGTTTCCCCCCCCCCCCCCCCCGCAAGTGACTCCCTTCTTAGTGTGAATTCCTTGGTTGACATGCTGGGAATTTTATGACATCACCAGACAGTAAAAACTAACAAACAGCCTGGTAACAGACACTGAGCAATTTGAGTGATGTAGGCCAGCCATGCTATATTGAACAGTCACTAAGTCATGTGAACGTGCTCTGATAGGTAAATATGTTAAGATAAGTTATCTCAAAGAGAGGTGCACTGTAGATCAAACAATGCAACCATTGTAGTGTATACTGTTGTGCACCTGTCAGTTACCCAGAGGGAAGAATTTAAGACTGTGTTTGAAGTTTAAGGAGAAATAAACTTATTAAAGAGAGTGCAAATACCTTAGGTGTGACCAAATTAATAATTCAATGCTTTAAGATAAACTTTATGTATTTTTTTGTTCCTGCAGCCAGTGGCAAATAAAAAGCAGTATCCACATATCACAGCACACAAGAGAGAGAAAACAATGTATATAAATATATATCTGAAATATAAAGGGCTTTTTGTCTAAAGTGTTGAGATATACTGTAGTTGTATTCCTCCTTCTTCTTATTTCCAATCAACAGATTCCCCACATAACCCAAGAACCCATTGTGTGAAATACTTGTTTTTGTGAATGGTTATGATAAAATACAACTTAAAGATGTTTTTGGGCAGCTGGAATCATGATTATGCTTTGCTTTTGGAAAGGGCTTTTCTTCATCAAAAAAGTTTTTATTTAAACATTAAAACTAATAACATGAAATATTTTTTGCGTGTTTACAAAAGGATGGCAATATAGAGTCATATTTTTTTTTGTTTTGCTCTTACTGGCTACTTTGGTAAAATCCTTTTGTAGTAGTGTCAGAGGCCCATTTCTTTCCTATCATCTTCATCATCTGTGCTTCCATGTGCTTTCTGTGGAGATTACTCTCAGTAACAGGTGTTTTTATCAGCTGAAGAGAGGGAATGAGTTCAGGGTAAGAATGGCCTCTTAGTTGTGGCCTGGCTGACCTCTTGCCCTTATCTTTTGTTTTGAGGGGGGTTACATTCTCTGCCAACAAAAGATGCAGTGCTTGGCTCTGCTTAGAGAATTCCTTTCATTCATCAGAAGTCTTGTTGGCGGAAGATCCTCTTGGCTACCTGAGGCATTTTATGTTCTGTGGCCCTAGGTCCTCCCAATCCTTCATTTTAAAATATTGCTTTTCAGTTTTCTTTAGTTTTATCTTGTCTTTCTTACAAGTCCTTTAAATGTGTTAAACTGGGACCTGAGTGCAAAAACATACTAACTCCTGTGTAAATGTGTGCTGGTATCACATTAAACTACCTTGAATCCTACACTTGGGTTTAAAAAATATTTTGTGTATAAAAAAATAAGGTTTAGAGAAGTTATTCCTCAGTGTTGCAGTGGAGCATTTTAAAACTAGCAAATTCTGATGGCATAGTTGTTATTATATCAGTATTTTGCCCAGCAGTACCTATCTGGTGTAAATAACCCCCTATTTTAAATCAGCCACAAAAAAAAAAAAAAAATTGAAAATTGCAGCAGGGATGGATGGTGTGTGGAGAGAGTGAACATTTATGATGGCAGGAGTTGGTAATTCAAGGATTACAGAGGGTTTAATTGCTGTCAGTTAAAGCAAAGGATGGTAACACAGGAAGTTTCAGGATTGGATCTCTGTTGGAAGGAGTCACAGAAGGGTGTGCCTGTCTCAACACCCCTAAAGTCTTGTCAGGGATGGGAGAGCAAATTAAATAATCTTTTATTACTTCTTTATTTTAAAAGAATTACTTTTCTGAAATGATTATTAAATGATGGGATATTTCTTTTTTTTCCCTCCATACAGTGTGCGTCAGTGAGCCTTCAGGCTCTACACTGGTGCTGAGACGGTATGAAGAGGTTCAGGCGACATGGCCACGAGTCCCACAGAGAGAAACTGAAACAGGAGCTCTTTCAGTTCAACAAGGCAAGTAAAACTAGGGATTTGACTAGAAAAGGGGTACTTTTTGTAGAAGAAGCTTGATAAATTTGTCAAGTTTGAAATATTTACTAACAAATATTTACATATTTACATAATCAAAATCAGTCCCGATAGATGCTCACGAATCAGGTCCTGCTTTGCTCATAGGGAAAGGTTTTATGTAGACAGGTTCAACTTTGAGGACCAGCTGCCCTTATACTGTAATAAGGATCATTACAAAAAAAATCATCTTGATGCACTTCATCTTGCACATCTTGTATAGTACACCAAAGTAATTTCCTGCTTTAGTGAAATATTTCCTAAATGTATTGGAAAATTGACCTGAATTTCAAAATGTCCACATTTCACATTGATGGTTTAATCTTCTCTTAACAAATATACATTCCATAAACCTGGTTTGGAATTAAAATCCAATAATGTGCAAAAACTGAAAGACGAAATAGAGGGGGGAGAAACGCTCCATTTTGATCATGGCAAAAAAAATACACCACACCACAAATTATTGCAAAAATCTTCATTTTGAAATACACTACAGGTATGATACTGGTCCAAATGATCTAACATTGATTATCTATTATAGTCTGAAATACCCTTCTGCTTCATGAAGTAAAATGGATTAAAAAAACTTACAAACTGAGTTCAGTGATCAAACAATATAAAGCTTTAGTATACGTGCATGGAAGGTTGCATACTATTACCTTAATTGTAATATCAGTATGGTCTCACTCACTCATGATGACACTTGAGGGCTTATGACTGTGAATATGCTGCAGTCTCTAGTTTCCATTCTTGTGTTTGTGATTGTCTGACTCATGCAGCCTGTTTTCTATGTCATCTTCAGACAGTGGAACATGGATTCCCCCACCAGCCTAGTGCTCTCAGCTACAGCCCTTCACTGGAGCTTTTAGCCATTGGCACTCGATCTGGGGCCATAAAACTGTATCCTTCATGGCTTTACTGTGGAAGTTAATTGAAAGGGAACATATGTGTTTCAGGTGTGACACTGGGGCAACTAGCTCTGATGAATGAATGCTAAAATCTTATCGTTAATTAACGTCGTTAACGTGGGTACCTTTTCAGATATTGTTATTTCATCAGGCTCTTGCTCAGTTCTGTATTACATTGCACAGTATGCTGTAGTCAGTGTCACTATAGGCTTAGCACAATTACGCTGGGTGAAAGAGCTGAGTTACACTAAGTTTGATAAGCATGCTCTTTCATAATCCATTACACAATTTTTAATTTTTATACAGCGTAAATAATTGTTCCCATTAATTCAGTGGTCAGTAGTAACTTTCTAAGTATGGAAACAAGGCAACTGAGCTCCCACAGACCTATTTGTGCTATAGGTAGCTGAGTAGATGTTTTTATCACAGGAAAATAGTATCCATCTTTATGTAAGTGTATGATGTTTAATTAAAAGTTTACTTAAGTATATTGAGGCTAAAATGATTCGAGAGTAGGGAAGTTCTGCATATGAACTCATCGTTGGTGCTAAACTATTAAGAAAGGTGAACTCAAGTAAATAATTCTAAGACTTGTAGTTTAATTGGCTTTGCTGTTTTTAATCTGCAATCTATAAATAGAAATCTGTTTGTATAGTGGCTAGTTACTAAAGTGGTTTAATCCAAGGCAACCGGTTTTTTATTTATCCTGTTCACAGACATGTCACCTCTTTCCCAAATTTATTATAGCCTAAAGTACAGTCAGAACCTACAGTGACATAGTGTCGGCTTGTGTGTTACATTTTTGCACTCGATGTTCCTTCAACTGACAAAGTTGAATATATTTCAATCCCCTGTGTCTTCTGATCTTGTGTGTCTTTTTTCACGATCCTTAACATTTGAGACAGGTATGGAGCTCCAGGAGTAGAATTTATGGGTCTGCATGATGAAAATGCAGCTGTCACAGAGGTGCACTTCCTCCCCCACCAGGTAAAGTCAGAACACTCACAACAGTTCTTCTGTTTTAAAATAGAATAGAAGTACTTTTATTCATCCCAGACATGGGAAATTGACTTGGAAAAATAGCACAATTTCAAAATACCACTGTGCCTTCTTGTGCCTTTGAATGGTATCATTATGCTATATCTTTAGGTTGAGCTGGTAACTCTGCTAGATGACAACAGTCTGCACATGTGGACTTTAAGAGCCCATCAGGGCCTCTCTGAACTCTTGGAGATTGGACGCTTCACTCTTACTGGACCTCCTGGGTAAAAAAAACAAAAGTATTACTTAAAACTGAACAGCATTATACTCACAAATGAAAGTGTATGTAGTTTTCTTACAAAAAGTGATTTTCTTATTGTGATTTAATTATAATAATTATAATAAGTTGTTTTTAGACACTTTCTGGACCTAAAGATTGAATCAGACAAAAATTATAGATTTACACTTGATTATTAAATGCAGTTCTAATTTGCATTAATTGATAGTTATGAATTATTATGCTGTATGATCTCTTTTCCTCTTCAATGTAGTGCCCCTCCAAGTGTCACCAGGGTGACAGCAGTGCTGGCCCACTCTTCTGGGGAATTGCTGCTGTTGGGGACAGAAGGTGGACATGTGTTCATAGTTGAAGTTCCGGGCTTCAGAGAGCTAGAAGAACGAAATATTAGTCTTGATCAGGTGGCTAGCAGGTCAGCAAGCAACACACGTCATCATTTACGGCCTATTGTTGAGTAGAGATTTGTAAAGCCTAAAATGATGATTTCTTGATGGAAAAAAAAACTGTACAATAGTTGTAATGTTTGTTCATTTATTACATTTAGCGATGCAATAAAAGACCACTGCCTTCTTATTTTGTCATCTAGTATACCAGAAGATTACATCGGCCGCAGAAATCTGGAACATGTAGAGGCCTTACAGGAGAATCCAGTCAACCCAAACCAGGTTGTTATTGGCTATGGCCGAGGTCTCATGGTCATCTGGGATCTGGTGAAACAGTGTGCTCTCCAACACATACCTGCCACACAGGTTGTAGTTCTGAAACTCATTTATGTAGCAAATACCAGTTCTTTTTAATGTGTATTGAATATTTAATGTTTTATAACCACAGCAACTAGAGAGTGTATGGTGGACAGAGGATGGACAACATATCCTCAGTTCACATAGTGATGGGAGCTATTGTCGGTGGATTGTGGGTGAATGGGACGTGGATGAAGATGAGAAATCCGACATTCCATATGGTGAGGACATATGGGTGTCTTCCACCTGCATAATAGTTTTTCTATCTATGTGTGTTTTTTTGGATGGTAACGATGTCTTTTCCTGTGCAGGACATTTCCCATGCAAGGCTATTTCTAAAATAGTCCAGTTGTCTACAGAAAATGGGTGAGTTCTGTATCTGTTGTCTGTTGGATTTATAATGATTAACTTTATTTCTCAGACGTGTCCCTTGATCATTTGTTACACATTAATCTTTGAGCACACTGAACTGAACTTACCCTATGTGTGCACACAGGCCCCCTTTCCTGCTGTTCAGCGGTGGCATGCCCAGAGCCAGCTATGGCGATAGACACTGTATAACAGTGATCCACAGTAAAACACACGTGGCTCTGGACTTCACCTCCAGGATAATCGACTTTTTTGTCATCAGAGATGGGCCTCAGCACAAAGGCAGGAAAACACACAGCTGCTATATGCACAAGTTTGCGGAACATTTGTTGGACCTGCTAAAATAAGTAAATTTGGTACAATTTCCAGAAAATGGAAACCAATGAAAGTCACAAGTCTTATACTTAATTTATTTATTTATTGAGATTATTGGGAAAATTTTTACCAATGATAAAGCTTTGAGCAACCAAAAAGTGATTAATTTTTAGACTTGATATAACTCCAGTTGTAGGCCTGTTTTTTTTTTTATTTTTATTTTTTTTAATAACAGTGCGGATCAAAATTATTATATAAAGATTTTCCAAATTACCATTGCAGGATATCCAAGTGCATTGGTGGTCCTGGTTGAGGAAGAGCTGGTAGTGATTGACCTACAAACAGATGGCTGGCCGGTTATTCAGACTCCTTATCTGGTTCCCCTCCATAGCTCAGCAATCACCTGCTCTCATCATGTGTCTGCTATCCCTCTCAAACTGTGGGAGAGGATCACTGCTGCCGGAGACCTACAGAAGACACACTATTCCAAAAAGGTTAAAAGTTCCTCAAGACTAATGCTAAATCACATCTATGTGAAAAGAGATATGAAAAATCACATTTGCTTTAGCCACCTGGCAATAACTATTTTCCATTTTTTCCAATGATGTCAAACAAGTATTATTATAAATAAGCATTAAATAAATTCTTAGCCCATCAGCTTACCAGTAAAATTAAAGCAAAAAGTTATTATGATGGACATAAATTGAGCTAATCTTCAAACCCATCCTTTTTAGTCTAAAGGGCTTGATTTAGTTTCAGGGAGAAAAACTGTACAAGAAAAGTTTTGATGGTGTGAATGAACATAGAAAACTATAGAGGCAGAGATATAGATGCATTTGTTTTTTTGGTCAAGCAGGTGGTTGGTATTAAACTTTCATTTCCTCTCTCTCTGCAGCCATGGCCAATAACAGGGGGGCAGAACCTGGCCCTAGACCCTCCACAGAGAGACCTGCTACTTACAGGGTCAGTTTATCTGAACTTTTAAATTGGATATATATTATGTCTTTTGCATTAAAAAAATGTTTGCAATATCCTACTTGTATGTGTAGGCATGAGGATGGGACAGTCCGTTTCTGGGATGCATCCGGAGTGTGTCTGTATCCCATGTATAAGTTGAGCACAGCTGGAGTGTTTCACACAGATGCTGACCCTAATGACAACATGAACTCTAGCTCAGAAGGAGAGTGGCCACCTTTTAGAAAGGTATGTATGTTTATCACACCTAGTGTAATTACAGTAATTATGGTAGCCTAAAAGTAAAAAATGGATTCAGTTTAATGGTCTAGGTATATGTTATATATGTATGCATACATATATAAAGATATACAAACTCAGCTGATTTTGCATTTAAGTTGTCTATGTACATGTTGCCTAGGTTGGCTGTTTCGACCCTTACAGTGATGACCCAAGGCTGGGTATTCAAAAGATCCACCTCTGTAAATACAGTGGATATCTAACTGTGGCTGGCACTGCTGGACAGGTGAGAAACTATTAGACATCTTTATAGGAATAAAAAGCCCCAATACCCTGATCTTTAGTTTCTTAAAAGTAACTTTTTCCTGGTTTCTTACTCTTTTCTGAAAGTATATTCATTATATTAAGATGACATATTTAATACTGTGCCATTTTAACCATTTTTTGACATCAAGAAAAATAAGTAAAGCACATAGGTGCAAAACTAACAAGATTGCATACAATGAAATAGTTGATCAGCGAGGAACAATCACAGTTTGAGAATATTAATGACTTTAAATGTAATTTTAGTTAAATGACAAAATGATGCAGATTGTGAGAAATCTTTATGAAGCATTTATTTATCTATATAGGTGCTTTTTCATTTGAGATTATACACCCTCAACAAGTTGCAAAAACATAGGTGGCGAGAACAGCGTAATGGTGCAGTTTCAGAATCTTTTTACCTTGATCATTCAAGTCACTTTTCACAGTAAGCAGTAAGTGAGATTTATTCACTGCGAACAAGATGTCCGGCAAGGATCATCACTTTTTAACTGCTGATAAAGCAGGACAGCTTAAAGATGCTGTCGACCACAGGAGGGCGGGAACAATATACATTAATATATAAATGTTTTCATAGTGTCATGTTGTTCTCTGCAGATCCTGGTGCTGGAGCTAAATGATGAGGCAGCCGAGCAAACGGTGGAAGCTAAAATTGTGGATTTGCTGCAGGGTCAAGAGGGCTTTCGTTGGAAAGTAATGGGCAAATATGTCCTTTGTGCCATTTTTGATACCAAGCAAGAACCCAGAATTATAGTAACACAGCTGTCCTAATGTTTGTTTTTCTATGAACTAGGGCCACACTCGACTTGACATGCGAGATGAGCCGGTCTTGTTCCCTCCAGGCTTTCAGCCATTCTGTCTGGTTCAGTGCCAGCCTCCCGCTGTGGTCACTGCCCTCACCCTGCACTCAGAGTGGAAACTGGTAGCATTTGGCACTAGCCATGGCTTTGGTCTGTTTGATTACCAGCAGAAGAACACCGTCTTTGTCAAGTAAGATAGTACACTGACAGTACCAAGTTAACTTAGAATGAGAATTAGAACCCTTTATTGTCACTGTTTAACATTGTCTGTGTCACATTACCTGTATTTAGCAGCTAATGGTGGGGAAAAGAACTAATAAAAACACAATATAAAACGGTGTATATAAATAAAAACTATGTAACAAACACTTTCTTCCAGTTATACATTCTAATATTTCTAGTAAATACACATACTGCATTTTTTCTTTGTTGTTTATGGAAACAGCCTTTCTCAGAAGCATTTCTGTAAATTTTGAATTCCACGGGCACACATATTTCTTTAGTTGTACGAGAAGAGATTCCATCAGCTCAACATGTGGTAACAATGAGTGCTTGGAGCACTGCGTACTGTTGTACTTTTTTTTTTTTTTTTTTTTTTTTTGACAGATTGGACTTTGGTATTGCCTGTTTGGTGAGCTCTCTGTATGTGCTAAATATTTTCTATAACCTATAATTTCAGGTGCACACTTAATCCCAGTGATCAACTAGCCATGGAGGGTCCTTTGTCCCGGGTAAAGAGTATCAAGAAATCACTTCGACAGTCCTTCAGGAGAATCAGACGCAGTCGAGTGTCACTAAGAAAACATCACGTCAATAATGCTGCTAAGGTAGATCTCTGTCACTCTAAAGGGCTGATTCTAATTAGACTACAGTCTATTCCGTCATTAAATCTTCTTATTTTCATCTATTTGTAGCTCCAGGAGGCAAATGCTCGTCTGGAGGCAGAGCTGGCAGAGATGGAGCTGGCTCCGGTGCAGAGGAAGATTGAGGCCCGCTCGTCAGATGATTCTTTCACCGGTCTTGTACGGACACTCTACTTCGCAGATACTTTTCTCTCAGACAGTGAGTGTCGCGAGCCTTAAATGTATCCTATGAGGAAGCTTAACATACCCTGAGATATCTTACATTCATTTTCTTTTAGGTGCACATAATACACCCTCCCTATGGGCAGGGACCAACGGTGGCTGCGTTTTTGCATACATGCTCCGCCTCCCTAATGTAGAGCACAGAGCAGATGAGCCAGTCACTGCACAGCAAGGTGAGTAAATAAAGTAGAATTATTTTTTAAACTGTCTTTTTTTTAATTATTATTTTGTTAATCTGACCATGTTGTCATACCTTCTTTGATTTCAGCTAAAGAGATTCAGCTGATGCACCGGGCTCCTGTTGTTGGTATAGTGGTTCTGGATGGTCATGGGGTTCCTCTCCCTGAACCTCTAGAGGTGGCCCATGACCTAGCTCGCTCTCCTGATATGCAGGGTTTGCATCATCTCCTGGTCATATCTGAAGAACAGTTTAAGGTGACACGCACCCTTTCATTCACGCCCACACAATACGCACAATAGTTTATCATAATGGGCTTTACTTTTATACAGTTGTATTTGATGGTATTTCTCAGGTGTTTTTGTAAAAAATTTGCTAATAACTGTTTAGGCGACCCAGACAATTGTGTATTGTTCGTCATGCCTAATTCAATACGCAATTGTGAGTTGCGGTATTTTGGTTTTGCATTAATCTCATTAATACAGTATTTTTCACCTTCTGTTTGGCCCGTAATACTTTGTCTAAGTCGCTAAGGGGCAGATGAACGTAGCACTGTTCATGCACTGTGACACGCCTACTTGGAGTAACTTTACCATGACTTAGTATTGGCAAGTGAGGCGGTAAGAAATACAAGTACCACCGTCTTTAAAACCTGCAGGGTCATTTTGGGTTTTGTGTCAAACACAAGAAGATGCACACATCTTGGTGCATGGTGGCGACACCATCCACCATCAACAACACCATTAAGCCGCAGAACTGCAGACCAGGTAGCTGTCAAATAACAACAGGTTCTAGTGAATGCCTTCCAACAGCATGTGCTGCGGACTCAGATAAGCACAAAAAATTTACTGCTGCAGTCGGGATGTTTATCTGTTTTTAGTGGTTGGAGACATGGGGGTTAAGTCACCTTTAGTCACCATAAAAACACTCGATTCATGTTCCACACTGCCGTCTCTCCTTTTTTTTTTTTTTTTTTCCTACCACCACAAAAGTAATTCCTGAGATGCATGAAAGAAACTGCAAAAGTATTGAGGACAAATTGGAATACAGTGTACAGTGATTTTGTGTGTGTGTGTGTGTGCGCCAGTAAATGCAAAAATAAATAGGAAATTTGGGATAAAACAGTAGTCCTTATCCTGAAAAAGGCTTATAGATCACGTTTCGATACATTTCGAGCTGTGGGCAAACTGAATTGTTGCATCTCTGAGACTCGCCAGTGTGACTTTTTTATGTCAATACTCAGTGATATCTGTGTTTTCAGTATGAATGCTGAATACTGGTCTGATCTTGTATGCAGAATGAAGGACCATGAATCCTACTCCCTAAACATTACAGATCATATTCAAAGTTAATTGTAATTTATTAAATCATAAATGTGCTTTTATAGTTCATTGCAAAAGCTTTGACACAATTTCAATTTGTCTTCTGGAACCTTATGTAATTTCAATGCAAAAATACACAACGGTTTGAATTAACACATTTTTATTAAAATATAAGATGGAGAAACAAATAGAATTGAATCATTCCATTAACCAGTGTGTTTTAAGGACAATCAAACTACAACAGTTTTGTAATTGCTTTTTCTGTTGCCACAGCAGTCATTCATTCTTCTATAATTTGGTGCACGTGCAGGTTTTCACCCTGCCAAAAGTGAGTGCAAAGATGAAGCTGAAGCTAACGGCCTTGGATGGCTCCAGAGTGCGGAGGGCTGGTGTGGCCTGGTTTGGTAGCAGCCGGTCAGAAGACTACTGTGAGAGTGGCCTGGTGGTCTTGACCAATCAAGGCGACCTCCATGTTGTGTCATTGCCCAATGTGAAAATGCAGGTTCAGTACCCCTGCATCCGTCGAGAGGATGTCAGCGGCATTGCCTCATGTGTCTTCACCAAGCATGGCCAGGGTAAGAACTACAAACATCTAGCCTTTGGTTTATTTCTCTGTAAATTCTGATGGGTAATGCTACAGCTCCTGTCTAATAGTTCAAACTATAAACACTCCTAACAAGTGAGATATATACTACACATGGCAAATTTTATCCACAATATAAGGATACATTATGAGAAAATAAAATATTGTCCCCATATGAATTGTGATATCTTTTACTGATTTTTTTTTTTTTTTTTTTTTTTTAACTCTACCAGTTTGATTGTTTGACATGAACGGTAACACTGTCACTGTCAACACAACCACAAAAAACACTTTTAAATGGAAACCAAAAATAATTTGAGCGTAACTAAAAGTAATGCTGTCGCAAATAAGTCTTTATGTCGTGATGGCATGGGAATTTGACATTTGATGGCATTCTTTCCCAGTGACATGCGGTGAGGTTTGTGGCTGGTGAGACACTGACGTCATCACAATCAGATTTACAAACATAAAGTTTACCCTACAGACCATCTTATCCAATAATGTTTAAAGTATCATATCAGCATTCTTTACACATACAACCAGTAACAAACATTTTTTTTATTGTGTTCTTATCAATAAAGTCCATCCGCCGCTCCTTCTGAACAAAAGCATTGATAACTTGTTGGTAGAATTTTTCATTGTTTTCTTTTAGTTTTAAAACTTTTTAGATATGTAAGCATCCATTTCAAAAGTAAGGCCAAGTGAGTGGAAAAAATGAATGACTTCACTGGACTTGCTCACTCTTGACCGCAGTATAGCAGCGTCCTGTCATTTACTCTGCAGCCGCTGAATCATAAGAGTCCTTGGGATCACGAGCACCCCCTACTATGAAGCAGGAGAACTGCGCGTCTCACCGAGTGCCTCTTTTTAGCCATTTTATGATCGCTCAGCATAAGAAACACGTTCCACACATAGTTGTTGACAGGAAAGGCTACAATATATATTGTATACATTAGCTAAACTATGAAAATTTACTTCATATTGGTAAAGTTAATAGCGACATACAGAGAGACAGCAATATGGTCTCACAACATAGCATGCCAGCAGTCAGCCGAGTCATTAGGCAATCCACGGTGAGGCTCAACTGCCTGTTGCCTCACTTCAGGTCTCACCTGAGTAGTTGAACGGTAAATGTGAAAATTCTGCAGTTTTAATAGCAAATAATCTAAAACTAGTCTTTACGTATTAATAATAAATCTGACTGTGTGACAGGACAGAATATTGCTATAAACACAGAATCCAAAGTTAGATCTCTCTGTGTCAACTGGACTGAAAGGTTTCCTTGAAAACGTTTCGCCCTCTCTCCAGAGAGCTTCTTCAGTCCAGTTGACACAGAGATATCTAACTTTGGATAACTATGACCTGGATGAGTGAGAATCTATACAGACATAAACACAGAATGAAATTTCATTTATGCTGTATGTCGAGCATGTATAGCATATTTTACAAATAAAGTTGACTTTGGACTTCGGACTAGTATATATGTTTGTAGACCATCAACATTAACCTATTCTTCACATTAGTACTTTTTGTTTGCTTTTTTTAATCTCACTGAGTCCGGTTGTCTTGTTTCAGGCTTCTATCTGATCTCTCCCTCTGAGTTTGAGCGTTTCTCTCTGTCCACTCGTCACGTGGTGGAGCCTCGCAGTCTAGTGGAGGCTCCTCTTCATTCAGCCTCCTCCAACCATTGCAGATCACAGCCTGATGGAGTTTCTTCCTCTAACAGGTATCCTTGCTGTAGTAT
This sequence comes from Pao palembangensis, assembly GCA_015343265.1. Classification (NCBI taxonomy): domain Eukaryota; kingdom Metazoa; phylum Chordata; class Actinopteri; order Tetraodontiformes; family Tetraodontidae; genus Pao; species Pao palembangensis. The sequence goes on from CM027084.1 coordinate 5,760,747, forward strand.
TTTACATTTTCCTGTAGGAGCTGCTCATCTTCAGTCTGTGTTAATTTTCTTTGTCTCTACTTCAATAGACAGGTCAGACAAGACAGCGAGGATGCAGGTAAAATATTTCAGAGATGGCATGTTGCATGTTCCAGTGGCCAACACTACACTTCACATGTTCATTTCTGTTTATGTTGTTAACCTTTGGGCTCGTGCTATTTTTATACACACACACATACACACCTTGTGGCTGATATTTGCCTGCTGCCTGTTGTGTTCCAGAGAGTGCAGCTAGACGTGTTATGGAGCATGCTTTGCTGAATGATGAGAGTGAGTACTTGAGGGAGATGGCATTAAAGTGTAATACACAAGGCCTCTGTTTGGATCCAAGTTGCTTCAGTTGTCTTAGCATCTTGTACCGCCTGCTACATTTATGATGGCTTTGTGCATTCATCTTCAGATGTATCCCTTTCATCAGTCTTTTGCATGATTTCTTTTTATTAATCTTGATGTGCTTGAACTTCTGCTGCCGACGTCAAAAGATAATTGAGTAACAAACTCGGAACGTTTTAGACATGTGTTGTTGTCTTCTAGGAGTCCTTCAGGAGATCCAAAAGTCTTTAGAAGCAGATCCATCGTAAGTATCGGTTGAAGCAGTTTTCCTTGAATAAGACTTTTTTTTTTTTTTATATAAACCTTCTTAATGTCTGAGTATTTTCTTAGAGGTTTCTGGCTACAACAAACCTCACTGATCAATGTAGGTCACTGTTATAGAGCCGGGTTGGAGTCTGGACTATCAGACATTTAAGCATTGCTGCATAATGCTGTAAATATTCTGCACTATTATTCACTAAAAAGGTTTAAAAATGTAGTAAATGGGGTCTTCTAATACAGACCTGTGATCTTAGCAACACAGTACCTAATTTCATTTCCCGGAAGGCTATAACAGCCAATCAGCTATCATTCCTGTCATTAATTTTATTAGAGGACTGATAACTTTTAATCCTCTATTCTCTGCAGTAACATGGAAATAGTTGTTGTATTATATAAGTTGAAGCCATTTTGTTTCCTACAGGTCATTGGTCACAGAGAATAACGTGACAAGTGCTGTGGCTTGACAGAAATGTCCTCCTTAACAGCTCAGGTGAGCCACAGTTTCACTGATGCCGATTTGGCTGTTTGGTTATGAAGTTTAAGATTGTCTGTTCGTCTCCAGAATGAATTGACAGGTTGATAGAGATTCCTGCAGCAGCATAGCAGTTCTTGCCTCCTGCTCAGCTGATCCAACCACTACTGATGCCCAACCCCTCAACTCAGAGATTGACTCTTCCCCACTGTGAGCTCAAGGAGCCCACAGAGATGCACCACAGTGCCCCTGTCCAGTTGTTAGAGCACCTCTCACTGAGCAAGAAGGAATAAAAAGCCACCTGTGCCTGAAGACCACAAGCTGTAACAAAACCATGGTCACCAATATTTAATCGAAAGCCACATGTTGCACAATTTTGTGAAGAAAATATCAAGATCGACGCCAGCATCCCAAAACTGCCAGAGGCCACTGTGACTTATGTTGCAACCGTCCCCATGTCACACTGGAAGTCTGTAACACCAGCAGTCTTTTCAACTGGGTTGAACTGATTCATTTTAATTTTATTTGATCTTTGCCTGTTTTTGTGTGTTGAAAAGAACTAAAGCTTTATACTGTAAAGGACCACTCATGGGGTGAATAAAGCTTGAAACGTAAGGAATGATAAATTAAGAAATCTGTAGTCAAAATATGTGATTTTAATCTTTAGATGATTTAAAAAAAAAAAAAAAATTCAATCACAATAAGCCAAGATTTGGTATACCTTTAGTATTTTTCTTATTTCTCATTCCTTACTTTTTCCTCTACATTCTGTGATGAAATTCTTTCATGTTTTACAAGATGGAGCAACATATTGAGCGCGTATAGCCCAGAGGAGAAAAATGAGTTGTTTTGCTCTACATTGATTGACAACATTGTATTATTTAATTTTTAATTTTTTTTTTTTTTTACAAGCCCACAGTAGAGTATACTGTGGTACAGCCCGTCCCCTCCCGTCCTCGCTGTAACTGGCCATAGGTACATGTTCACCGTGCTGCAGAGCTTACAACACTGTACTTTTATGTGGGAAGAGCTTACTATGGGGTTTGGTTTTTAATTATTTTTGTTTTTGTAAACCTTGTTTTTCTTTTTTATGATAACAATGAATAATGTAATTTAGGAATGTAATTGTAAGCTATTGTAGTGAAATGTTTTTAATATATACAGTTTGTATGTGACTCAGTCTGTACCCATGGGCCTGTTGTGATGGGGTTGGCTGCTATTAAGAGTGTACAAGGAAATATTTTGGTACTGTCTCAGAATGCTGGGTAATTTAGCATCAGCCTAGATTCTATTTTTGTAGTGAACTGATCAAGAACGCTAATTTCTTTTAATTTGTAACTTCACACTACAGATTCATTGTTAATTATTACATGTTTTTTTTTTCCCTAAAATCAAAATGTGTCTGTTTTTATTTCACCGTTTTTATGGCGTCTCGTATTTTTAACTAACACATCTCTGTTGACTTTCAGAATAATCATAAATTGTGGTTGCCTCATCTGCTGAACTGGGTAACAGAGGGATCAGTTGCATACATGCACAGCCAAGAGTTTTGCTCATCTATTATACAACAAGGTGCTTTGTCCACTAATTGTGACAGTGGCTTTATTGTAATCTGAATCTTTTCTAAGAACCTGACTAACTGAGAGGGGTTTTTGTTAAGTGAAATAGAAAATTATGTTGAAACACGGAGTCACAGTCTAAATGTCTCAGTACCAGTGATGGAATTCTAACTTGGCCAAACACTAAACTTTGAAATTTAAGTTTTAAAGTTTCTGAGATTGACTGTAATGGTCCATAAAACTCAGTTCCTTCAGGTCTCTTCTGGTACACAAGTCTTTGCATTTAAATTGGCACCAAAAAAGTTTTTAAAGAATTGGAACATTTGATTTAGCTTTTAACAAAAAATGTCTCAAACTTTGACTTAAAAAAAAAACTCCACTGACATAAACAGTTGCCAAGAAATGATTAACATCTCAGAGAATATCCATGAACAAGAGCTAAAACATGACCTTTACAACCTGATCACAAGGTGCAGGTGTTTTACTTATTAACATGATCCTGTTTTATCCAAACTTCAGCTGTATCATAAGCTTCACGTAGCTTCACTTTCAACATCTGTCACACTGCTGCGTTTCTGCCTTGCCATTGAGTCAACACACACCTAAAAGACCTGGATCAACAAACTGCCCAAATTTTTGCTGTTAGATACCTATCTGTAATTAGTTATCAGCATTTAATTAGCAGCATCTGACTGTTAGTTGTTTTCTGTTCCTATTAAGGGTTTTAAAGTATTTTTTTACATGCTCTGTTCAGTTTTGCTGCACAAATTTGACTTTTTTGTTTGTGAGCACAAATGCAGTTTTTACTGCTATATTATACCAAGTATTATCCTTTACTACCTGTCATTTTAATTCAGTCACTCAGTTATGATGAAAATATTTGTTTTAATTGCATTATTGTATTATAATACAACAATACCACACTTGACACCTTTGCACCTGCAGAATTGCCTCTCAAGGCAAAACACTGGTAATAAGCTCGTGCATCAGCACCTATTGTTGATCACGTCCAGCAGCACTTCTCACCTTTCTTCTCCAGCATTCGCCAGCTGCCATATGAATGGCTGCAGAGCTGTATGACCTGCCAAGCAGAGCTGTATTATTCAGGAGTTACTTTGTGATTGTGTTTGGCCACATGGGTCCGTGTTGGCTCGCCTTTGTTAGCGCGGAGCGTAATGGATGCACAGAAAAAAAAAAAAAGTCCACATAATGCATATGTGTGCAAGGCTGTACAATAGATTTGTGGGTTGGGATGTGTGTGTGTAACAGCCCCTCACTTTTCCGTTTGTAACAAGCTGCTGGGTGTACGGTAGTGACACTAACTCTTGAGGACAGACCGGAGCACATTGCAGCCCCCCCCCAGCCATGCCTGGGTTTCACCTGAGAACCCTGGTAAGCAATATTCTACTGAAAGCTCTCACAGCTCTACCCCAGGGTGTTTGGTCAGTCGTTTAAACAATCCTAGATAGCATTTAGATGAAGCTTTCTGATAAAACCCATCAGATTTGGCACAAGTTTGGAAAGGATTTTTGCCGTATTCATTTCCTGTTGATAGTATTGTTTTGTATTAGTATTGTATTGTTTCGTTTAGTACTGAATGCGGTAAAAAATCGGTCATTTCTGGGTATTTGAGGTTGAAAAAGGGTGACTATATTTAAAACAGGGTTTTCACTTTTTTTTTTTTTTTTTTTTTTTAATACATCCTGATAACTGACAGTCTTACTCAGCAGCCTGCATGTTTATACGATTGGAAAACTGATTATGATAATGTAGTATCAAAAGACACAGCAAAGTTTTTTAAATTTGTAAATTTGTATGGTTTTATTATTTAGGTGATTTCAGCTTTGGATTGACCTCCGAACAAACGCGGATGCACCATGAAGAAAGCAGCACCAAAGGGAAATAATAAAAAAAACAAGAAAAAGAACGGTTACAGAAAAACTCAGACAGAAAGGAAACAAAAATGTGCCATAAATCCATCAAGTGTGTGGGATATAGAAAGAAATGGAGTCAAGGGTGTGGATAACGCAGTTCAAAGCGGGAAGAAAAGCACAGGGTCAAGGGTGATGAATAAAGGAGTTGGGAGCGTATCAGGAAATGGGACATCAGCCAAAAACAAATGTCAAAAAAGTAGTATAGTTACAGCAGGGCCAAAAAAGGCCAACAAGCACAACCCTCCACCAAACCCAACCTCGGCCATTGGAGGGCTCAGTGACAAGCACCTAAGCCGAAACAAGAGAAATGACACTGAGAGCGAGGAGGAGGAATCAGTGAGCACCGCAGGAAGCTCAGAGGAGGTAACAGAAGAAGAAATAAGTGATGAGGAGGAGGAGCGTGATGGTAGAAATGAGTCATCTGAGGGAGACAGCAGTGAGGAGGGCACAGAATCTTCAGGTGTCCAGAGAAATACTGAAGAGACAGTGATCAACAGTTCGGACAAAGGCAGTTTTGGGGAATCTAAATGCATCGGAAGCGTTGAGCTCGACACACTTGCATCAAGTATAGAAGGAGAAGAGACAAGAGTTGGCGTATCTTCTGCAGGATTAAAGGATGAGACTCAAGACAAAGAGATATGCCAGGAGGACACTTCTGAAAGGTTAACTGGTTGTAGAACCCGTAGGCGATGCACGCAGCCTTCGTGTACCACAAAACCTGCCAAAGAGTCAAAGTACAAGATGTTTAAAAGAAGCAAAGCGGATAAGCAGGCAGAGAAGGATGAGAAACGCAGGGTCAAAGCAGAGAAGCAGAGGTTGGAGAAAGAAGCTAAACAGAAAGCTAAGGAGGAAAAAAAGAACAAGAAGAAGCCACAGAAAGCAGAGAAGCACACTTCTGTAACAAAGGAGATCCAATCAACAGGTAGTTCTTGCAGGTATCATAAAACAAATGAGAAAAACAAGTCAGAAAAACCAACTAAGAATGCAGAGGAAGATGCTTGTGAAAAGAGTGAAGTCTCTAGGGAGGAAGACGATGAAGATGAGCCAGCATTGACAAAAGCAATCAAAGGCCAAAATCGATTTATGCATCTCAAAGAAAAAGGGAAAGATTTAAGAAACATTTTTGCAAAGCCAGAGGAGGAAATATCAGAAGGCGAGCCTCTTGTTCTTGAATCGAATAAAGTCAGACAGCGGTTGATAGCGCAGAGGAAAGGTGCGACCACTTTTAACAGGGTTTCTGGTTGGATTCAGAAGAACGTGCCCCAAAAATTCAACTTAAGAAAGAAACTATCTGCTTGGACTAAAGCAATGGGGATCTCTCGCTGGCTCTCCTTTAAGGTAATAAAACAGAATCGGAATCCCAAAAAGTCCAAGTGTGGTATCGTAAAACACAGGATGGTCTTGAGAGTTGCAAGTAAAACTAGCCTGGTCAGCAAGAACAAAATAGCTAAAGAGAAAGGAGGGGAGGGAGGGGGTGCTGTGGTACCAGGCGGGGAGAAAGACACAGAGGCCAAATACGCTGTAGTCTTACCCAGAATCAATGAACTCGGCAAGACAAAGACAGCAGAGACATCCCAGGCAACTCCTTCACCTTCTGCTCCCACAAATATGACTGAATCACCAGGAGAATCCAGCTCAACAGAGTCCAGACCTCCAAAACCAGGCGCCAGGCTGGTGCTACCTGTCAAACCAGATTTAAGCCTTCTTAAGTCCATCAAGAATTCTTTACCAGGAGACTTATCGCCAGGTGCAGGTTTGTCACAAAGGACCTCCAATTCAACTCAAAGACCTGAAGGTTCACTGAAAACGGGGGAGAGCAACAGGAAAGCTGCTCTAGACGATTACGATGGTATCAGCATCGTACAGGCTGCCAGACGGAAACTAGACCCCTCCCAGATCAATCGAACCAAGCTGTACCTTTCGGGAGGAACAACAGGAACTGAGAGAGATGCTGCAGCTGGGATGCCAACGTCAAATGCTCAGCCTTTTCCAAATGGAGATGCAGGAAGTGGGGTGTCAGGTGCTGGACCCGTCTGCGATGAGGAGACAGACAAGGAAGTGGCCCAGCTGATGTGTGAGGGAGGGAAATATGGCGTCAACCAACCGGAGGTGCACTGGGCTGGGAACCCTCAGATGAGCGGAGATCCTCAAGTACGTTCCATTATATTTTCCTTATGCAATACTTTCCTTATGCAACCTCCTTTATGATATATCTGTAGGGTCAACCATCTGTCTTTGTCCGATTAAGGACTGGCTGCGTGCTGAGAATCTGTTGCCCCACCAGACGGTGGAGAAGCTCAAAAATTGGACAGTTTATGATGATGGGAGCCAAGCTGAAAATGTTCCCACCTACAATGGTAGAGGGCCCTGGATATCGGAGGACCCCACCCAGGAGATGCTGGAGAGTCGACTCAGCAGCACACAGGTTCTGATTATTTAAGTTCAAATTGTTTGCCCCCCCCGCCCTTAAAAAACAAAACCAGAAATGATACATCTCAACACAGGAAATGGAATCTGATTGAATCATGAAGTTGACAAACAAAAGTTTGTCCGTTGAGCCAGGCTAGACACATGACCATAGCTCATAAAGGAGCTGCTGCTGGTTTATTTATCTTGTGATTCAGACACACCGGGCCCAACAATGGAGGGTGGACACTGCTGTAAGCCGGCAGTATATCAGCTGTCACCCCAATCTATCGCTCTCTGTGGACTAGATACCAGCCCTGAAAATGTTATGTGTAATAGATCCCATCAGTCATTGCAAAATAAAGTCAAAAAAGGCATCTTGACAAGATGTTGGAGTTCAAATGAAATTCAAAGAGAGCCAGACTAGAGAACTGAAACACGAGGAGAAGGAGATTTAGGAGTTACTGCTGCCTTTGTATTACTCAGGTGGTGATTCCGGGAACAAAAATCTCTGTGGAGGTGGATGAAGTGGATGATCTGTCCCAATTAGAGTGAGTTCACACACACACACACACACACACACACACACACTTACACTTACACACACACTCACATTGTAACCTCTTTGTCTATTGTTTTCAGAAAGGTGTGTGAGAGTTCGGTGCTCCTGAATCTGAAGAAGAGGTTCCATCGAGACTGCATTTACGTACGTTTGATTTGACCTTCCGACCTCCACTTTTGAACCAACTGCAGTGCTTAAAACAACATGCTTACACACAATTCTCGGTCATCAAAATACATTCACTCTCTCAAAGGATCAAGAGGAACTTGACATTTAAAGCAGTTTGGAGTTAATATTCTGGTTCTTTCTGCCTGTAAATGCAAACGATTCACTGCTCTCTGACTGTGATATGTTCCCCATAGCAGAAAAAACAGAACAGGTAACCATCTTTGAAAACAAACACTAGATGTAAGACGCATAAGTCTAGTCAAAAATTAATTTCATTACCATTAAAAGTGGTTAATATTTTGGACCCTAAGCCAAAAAATGAAGCAGTCAAAGTATATGTAATATATAATAATGCTTTTTTTTTCAGTACTACCACGTTTAGTTGAGCTGTACCGTTGACTTTAGGTTGAAAACACCTTTTCCTTTCCTTGCAGACTTACATTGGGAACATGCTGCTGTCTGTCAACCCCTTCAAGCCCCTTCATATCTACACAGAAAGACTAAGACAGAAATACCAGGGCAAAGAGCAGCAGAGAAACCCACCGTGGGTGAACGCTTGTCATACATGTCTCCATACTTCTGCTCTCACACAGCATCTCTCCTTTTTGCGCTCTTTAACAATCCGCTAAGTTTCATATCGCTCTAGCAGTTTATTTTGTTGTTCTCTGCCTCAGCCATGTTTATGCCATTGCTGAAGCTGCTTTCCAGCAGTCCCAGGCCTCCACGCAGGAGCAGTGCATCATCATAAGGTAAGTTTCATGTTTTCACTCCTTCACACTGATTATTGGAGAGAGTGTGTGTTGGTGTAACAGACATAATGAGCTTTGTCTAATGATATTTGTTCAGTACTGATAGCTGTGTTGGGATCTGGTGCAAATGCTGCATCTATGAGTACATAATAATATAACACTATAAACCAATGTCGTTTTCAAATTCAAACCTCTATCTGATTTAATCAATTTCTTTTTTCCTATTTTGACTGGACACTGGTTTAATAAGGCAGGTTTTAAACATGCTGGTATGACTCGATTTACTTACTGACAATCTAATGACATTCGCAGCTAACAAACAATATTGCTGCTCGTGAATGTTGGGAGCAAAGAACACATCTTTTGAAATCTGCAGGTAGACATAGCAAAAGCTAAGTAGTCTGCTGTTGAGTGGTGTTCTGAACTATCAGGCCACTTTTTTATATAACCAACCATGTGGTTAGGTTGATTTTAAGGAGGGATTGTAGTTTTGAATTATGTTGAAATATTCACTAGGATTCAAAGCTTTAAACAATGGTAAATAATACTTTCTAAACTCAGTATTTAAACACATTTTAACAACATTGAGCACATATTAAACACAGCATGTAAATATTGTGAAAATTCCTATGTTTGAAAATTAGCACTAGCACTAGATCTTTTACATAAATAGCACAACAGGTCTCAAAACTGCCATTAGCACTTTTTCTTTACAGGTTTTTAAGGAACTTTTCTTGCTCTCCACACCATTTCTTTTTCATCCAGACATACTGTACTATATATTAGATTATTTTAAAGATTTCTCCAGGTAGTGTGGATTTCTTATGCAGTGGCCAGAGCGGTTCAGGGAAGACTGAAGCTACAAAGCTAATAGTCGACTACCTCAGCTTCTTGTACGAAGGCAGAAATGACCATCTCCGACAGGTATTCGCAGTACTCGGTGATGTACAAGGGGTTTTTTTTATGCTGGCAAAGTGTTGGCAGGCACCCACTTCAACCATCATTCTTTTGGGTCGTTCCAGCCCGTAGAAGTGTTTCCCATTCTGGAAAGTTTCGGAAATGCCAAGACGATCCTCAATAACAACTCCAGCCGCTTCGGCAAATACCTCCACATCCACATTCTCCAGTACGTCTGCCTTAAGTTACACACTCTACATATTATGTTTCACTGATCAGTACCTGTGTAACCTCCAATGGGAGATTAATTGCGGCTGTTTTATGTTGACTGTTTGCCCACTTGGTTGAAAGAGGGGTCGTTGTAGGAACCTCATTGTCCAAATACCTCCTTGAGAAGTCCAGGGTGGTTTTCCAGGTGAGAACCCTGAACTCTGGTCTGATGTGATGTCACACACATGTGGCAGGAACATGTTTGAAACAGCATATATTTTCAGGTCAAAAGCACTGCAGGGCATTCCCAGCCTGCTCCATGTGTAAAAAACAAAAGATGAAATAGCCATGTTACTTGCACAGACACGCAGAATGCATCCTATAAAGCTCTGTGGTGAGGTACCAGATTGTGACCCCTAAAAAATAAACTTTTATAAAAATAGCTGCAGACATCCGTAATAAAAATAGAAAGATCAGCTTTTCCTATTATGTCATCACTTAATCAAATCAATTTTAATTTACAAAGATCTAGTTAGAACTTTATTTATATATAAAAAAACACATTTCCTAAACATTTTCAAATACTGCCCTCATATTTCCAAAGAAGCTTCTTTTTTTTCCCTTGCAGGCCAGAGAGGAGAGGAACTACCATGTGTTCTATGAGCTGTTAGCAGGCATGAATGACTGGGACAAACAGGAACTCTACCTGCAGGGCGCGGAGACATATTACTACTTAAACCAAGTACATGTTCCATTAATATTTTGGAGTTTGCATAGTTTTTCTGTCCTTATTTGTCTCCTCCATCTTTCTCAAGGGCGGTTCCTGTGAACTGAAGGGCAAGCAGGATAAGCAGGACTTCCAGCTTTTACTCCGATGCTTTGAGGCTATCGGTTTGCAGTCTGATCAGATTGCAACTGTCTGGGCCATCCTCTCCTCCATCTTACAGCTTGGAAATATGTGCTTCAGTTCCTATGAGGTGGGTGTGCAGTCTGGAGAATATAAAAATTCACAGACCTCACTGTTTTGTTTTGTTTTTTTTAAGAGTGAGTCGTTTGAGGTGGCTCGTGTCTTTAGTGAGACTGAGGCCAGGAGGGTTGGATGCCTGTTGCAGATTTCTTCAGAGGCTCTGCAGACGGTCATCACTCATAGAGTTACGGTCAGTTATTTTTTTTTTTCCACGTGACACTAACTTTCAGTGGCTTGCAAACGTATTCATACCACTTCTTCACATTTTGTCACGTTATGACCACAAACATAAATATATTTTATTGGAATTTTATGTTAAAGACCAACACAAAGTGGCATACAATTGTGAAGTAAAAAGAAACTTACACATGATCTTGATTTTTTTTTACAAATAAAAAACTGAAAAGTGTGGTGTGCAAAAGTATTCAGCCCACTTTTCTCTGAGTGCATCCAATTGCCTTCAGAGGTTGCCTAATGATTGCTGAATGATCTAATGTTGACCTAATGACTAAATAGAGTCCACCTCTGTGTAATTTAATCTCAGTACAAATACAGCTGTTCTGTGATGGCCTCGGTGGTTTGTTAAGAGAATATTGGGAAGCAAACAGCATCATGAAATCCAAGGAACACAGTGATGGGTAGATGAGGCGTCATGAAGCGTTTCGACACATTGCAAAACTGCATTGATAGTGTCGATACTGTGTCACTGAATACTGACACCTGCTGGACCTTAAAAATCCCTACAGGCAACCTAGGTGACAGACTCAGACACTGATTTCATGACGTAGTATATACAATAATATAATTTAGGTCATTGTATTTTATATTGTATTATTTCATATCTTTATTTAAATTTAAAATATCGTTGATATTTTGAGATACAGCCAATAAATAATGTGAACATGTATCATAACGTGAAAATCTAAGTGAACGAGATGTGAATGAGGATGCTTGTGGAGTGGGATTTTTTGTATTTACAAGTTTTTATTTAAAAAAAAAAAAAGTTTTTCCAACGTTTTTAAATTGAGTCTGTTACGCTTTTTTTGATACAACTTCTCCAGCTGTAGAAAACACCCTCTCACACGGCACAGATGAGGCCGGAGTGCAGAGAAATTGTAAGGAAAGCCGGAAGAGGTTTGGATAGATTGTCTTTTGGTTGTCCCAGTATCTCATAGGATCCTGGGACCTGGCAATATTGCTTCCTTATAAGCAGTTTGGCGCGTTAGCGTCAGTTCGAAACAGTACCTGTATCGGTCACGTGACTTTCTTAAGCGATACGCGCACCGACACGGGGTTTCGACGCATGCGCCGACGCATCGGTGTTGCCGGACCCATCACTACCAGACAGGTCAGGGATAAAGTTGTGGAGAAGTTTAAAGCAGGGTTAGGCAATTAAAAGATTTCCCAAGCTTTGAACATCTCACAGGGCACTGTTCAGTCCATCATCCGGAAATGGAAAGAGTATGGCACAACTGAAAACCTACCAAGACACAGTCGTCCACCTAAACTAACAGGCCGAACAAGGAGAGCACTGATCAGAGATGCAGCCAAGAGGCCCATGGTGACTCTGGATGAACTGCAGAGATCCACAGCTCAGGTCGGTCCACAGGACAACTATCAGTCATGCACTGTACAAATCTGGCCTTTATGGAAGAGTGGCAAGAAGAAAGCCATTGTTAAAGAAAACCACAAGTCCCGTTTGCCAGAAGCCATGTGAGGGACACAGCAAATATGTGGACAAAGGTGCTCTGGTCGGATTAGACCAAAATTGAACTGCAAAACACTATGTGTGGCAGAGATCTAGCACTGCACATCACTCTGAACACACCATCCCCACTGTCAAACATGGTGGTGGCAGCATCATGCTCTGGGGGTGCTTCTCTTCAGCAGGGACAGTGAAGATGGTCAGAGTTGACGGGAAGATGGATGGAGCCAAATACAGGTCAATCTTGGAAGAAAACCTGTTTGAGTCTGCAAAAGACTTGAGACTGGGGCGGAGATTCACCTTCCAGCAAGACAACGACTCTAAACATAACGCCAGGGCTACAATGAAATGGTTTAAAACGAAACAAATTCATGTGTTAGAATGGCCCAGTCGAAGTCCAGACCTAAATCCAATCAAGAATCTGTGGCAAGATCTGAAAACTGCCATTTTCACAAACACTCTCCATCTACTTTGTAATCTGACTGAGCTTGAGCTGTTTTGCAAAGAAGAATGGGCAAAGATTTCAGTCTCTAGATGTGCAAAGCTGGTAGAGACATACTCTCCAAAAGACTTGCAGCTGTAATTGCAGCAAAATTTGGTTCCACAAAGTATTGACTCGGGGGCTGAATACTTTTGCAGACCGCACTTTTCAGCTTTTTACATAGTATTCACATAAAATTCCAATAAAATGTATTTGTTTGTGGTCATAACGTGACAGAATGTGGAAAAGTTCAAGGGGTATGAATACCTTTGCAAGCCACTGTAGCACCATAGTTGGGCTTTATAAGCAAATTAATGATTTCTTTTGTCATCAGGAGACAATCTATGACAGGATCTACTGCCCCCTGTCTGTGGAAGGTGCCATTGAATCCAGGTATGGAAAAAAAGAGATTGGATTTTCAAACCACAGGTGCAAAAATTGTCCTGTAACTTTTTAGTACATTTTGTACAATTACAAACCAGGTCAGTTAAAGCAGCCTTAGTGAGCCATAGGTTCATCAAAATTTGGAGGTAATTTAAGTAATTAGAATTGTTGGTACTTTCTGACCCAGTCTTCAATAACAAGATTATCATGCCCAACCATGTCAAAGGTCAACAAAGGATAGTCTGAAAGAGAAAGTGTAGCTCTAAATGTCTTATTTAAACCAGATATCAGACAGTAGAGAAGAGAATAGACAACTGTAACTCATGAGAACCAAGCGTATCTCCCAATGCACCATGTGTCAGCTCTTTGAAAATGTTTGACCTCACACGATCTCTCTTTTCAATTAAAACCTTAAAAGACTTGGAAAGAACTGGAAAGTGGCACTGAAAAAAAATGTCTGTCATGTCATGTCATCCTTGGAGGCATGATGGTAGCACAGTTCGCATTTTTTCTCCAGTTTCATCCCACTTTCTTGCCCCTTGTCTGATGACTGTGATGATTGTTTAACAAAAAAATGGACTACCAGCCTTGTTTCAATGGATCAGGCTGTTAGTGATGTGAATTTTGGGAGATTTTCTTGCTTTATTTAAAATAAAAAAAATATTATTTATTTATTTATTTTTGTGTGTGTGTGTGTGTGTGTGTGTGTGTTTTGCCCATTGCAGAGATGCCATTTCCAAAGCCTTGTACTCAGTGCTGTTCGATTGGTTGCTGGAGCAGATCAATGACTGGTTGAGTCCCACAGAGATGGATAGTACTGTAGGAATAGTGGACATCTACGGTTTTGAGGTTGATATCAACGAGTAACAATAATCCAACCATACTTTTTTTGTGGTGTGGAGCATGTTCCTCTGTCTATGGCTGTAGGATCTAGGGGTGAACAGCTTTGAGCAGCTCTGTATCAACTTTGCCAATGAGCAGCTGCAGCACTTCGTCACCAGTGCAGTGATTTCTCAGGAGCAGGTCAGTTGGCTGTGTGACTTACAAGATGAGTGCTTTGTGAAATATGTTTGATCTGATTTCTCTCAGTTCATTTAATGTGTGATTAAGACGTAAATGTTGTGTCCAGGTGAAAGTAATGGACCTGGAGCCACAGTTGGAAACATGAGTTGATGTGAATGAATATGCTCCTAGGTGTGTGTGTGTGTACTTGCTGTGCTAAAATACTCATTCTACTAGCAAAGTGAGAACATTTTGGCTGGTCCTCACAACTACAAAGGGGGACTGTTTGAGGGTTAAGACTTGGATTTAAGGTTGGGGTAAGAATTGGGTTTAGGTTAGGGATAGGGTCAGGGAATTAGTTGGGATCTTTAGGGTTAGGTTAAGGAGCTGGGTAATACATTACATATCTATGAAAGTCCTCACAAAAATAGAAATACAAGGATGTGCGTGTATGTTTGTGTGTACACTCAACTGCTGGCTCCAGTATGGGATCCAGTTACCCCCAAGGCCCCCAGGAATAGGAATGGATCAGGAAGTATTATGAATTGCAGTTCCATTAATGAAAAGTTTCACTCAGTCCAATTTTTAATCAATAAGCATACATGGAAGCCATTTAATAGTCACCTCAGTTTTAAACTGGAGTTGTCTGGTTACTGTTGTGCTTTACCAGTCTTAGTCTTTGTATAATACACATGCACTTGTGTGTCTGCAGGAGGAATACAGTGTGGAACAGATCCAGTGGTACCCAGTGCCACTTACGAACCTTCACCCCTGTTTGGAGCTCATATCCTCCAGACCACACGGAATCCTTCGCATATTGGACGACCAGACCTGCCTCCCACAGGTGCAATCACTGGTCAAATTAGACACAAAAATATCATCAGGTTTCAACACATTGTCAACCAACATTGAGAAACTTAGTTAATCAAAATAGTGTTTCTATATCCCTGTAAAACTATTCATGTTACGGTGCGATGTGTGGAGGACCCAAACACAGGTATGAGGCAGGCGCTCAAAAGAACAAAACAACCCCTTTATTAGTTGTACAGCAAAGGAGAAACAGAAGGTGCTCCGGCTGGAGGAAAAGCAATGTCCATGCAAACTCAAAGTTCAAACTCTTCGCGGGGAGGCTCCACTGAGAGTGAATGTCCAAAGGCCCGCATTCAGACTCCTCGCCAGGAACGTGGCGACCTGGGAACCGGGGCAAAAACTCTCATGAGTCTCAATCCACAAAATGCAGGAAAGCTTTAGTCCAAGCGAGTCGGCTACCACTGTGCAGGTGAAGGAGAAACCAACAATGAGCCAGCAACCAGTGCCAGCTGGCAGCCTCCCCAAATCAGCCACTGATGAGCTGATCAGCAACAGGTGTACAGCCACTGCTGGATCCTGGGAACCCGCAACCTCTGCAGGGAGAAAGCAGGACAACCCACACACACCATAAAGGGCCGGCAAGCCGGACCCTAACAATTCACCCAATTTGTTATTTTGCTTTTTCTCCTCAGGCCACTGATCATACCTTCCTTCAGAAGTGCCATTACCACCATGGGAACAGTCCCTACTATGCCAAGCCCAAGAACCCACTGCCAGTCTTTACCGTCTATCACTATGCTGGAGCTGTCACGTATCAGGTATCCAGCAGGCTGGTACAGATGGTCTTCAACATACACACACTGGATGTTGAAAATGTGTGTGGTTTTCCAGGTTCATAATTTCCTGAATAAGAACCATGACCAATTCAGGACCGAAGTGGTGGAGCTCTTTGCCAGGAGCCATTTAAAGGTTTACCACTTCCATGAGACCCATGCAGACAGTCAAACAGACATGTTAAATAAGGAACTTATATGAAAAAAAAAAAATGTCTTTACACTCTGTGTCAGATGGTG
Organism: Pao palembangensis; assembly: GCA_015343265.1. Lineage (NCBI taxonomy): Eukaryota > Metazoa > Chordata > Actinopteri > Tetraodontiformes > Tetraodontidae > Pao > Pao palembangensis. The sequence goes on from CM027084.1 coordinate 5,776,759, forward strand.
TCAGAACTGTTCCGGAAGGTCCAGGACAGGTACCTGCAGCAGAGAGAGTTGGGCTGGAGAGGGAAAGGCCACCGACAGCATGCATCTACCGCCGCTTCACACTTCCTTCATTCGCTGACAGAACTCACCGCTCGCCTAGCGAGGTACGGTCACACCACCACCCCCACTTCGGAGGTGTCATAATGAAGTTGGCGGTTTCAGCATTTGACTTGGTCTCAATATTTATCAGATGCAAAACCACCTTTATTCATTGTCTGAAGCCAAACTACATCAAGGTAACGGTAGAAATTTTACAGCAATTCCATCACTAGTATCTGGTGTTCGTCAGTGTTTAACATGTATCCTGTATCTCATGCCCCACCTCAAAAAAACAGCTTCCTGGGATCTTTGATGTGGACTACATGTTGGCACAGTTAAAGCATGCAGGGATTCTGGAGACTGTTCACATCAGAAAGGAAGGGTTCCCTGTTCGAATTCAATACTCCTACTTCACTGAGAGGTGCTGTAAACATCCACACCTGAACATTTCCTCAATGTTACCTTGCATTTGTTATATGGTTTAGAATTTTTACATCACTAACTACACCTGTAAACTTTTTACAGCAACTTAGAATAGACTTCAGCAGAATAACAATCATTCTAAGTGAGAGTGGATGATTTTCTCATAAAAATAAGGAAAATAATGTTTTGTTCTTCTAGCAATAATAAAATAATAAAAATATTTTTAAACAAGGATATTTTGAAGTTAATTACCTAAATGAAGACAGAATTCAGTGAAGAATAAAAAAATAAATCATAATTCTTTATTTCCGTGTGATGTCAGAGATTCTGGATATATATGAAGCCAAGATCTGTTTGTGTTTTACAGATACAAAGTGCTTCTTACTCTGCGCAGTACTGAGGCGTCAGACAGGGCGCAGACAGTGGCTCTGCTGGAGATGATTGGTGCAGAGGAGGGCCAGTACCAACTGGGACTTACCAAGGTGCTTTCCTAGTCATCCTTGTGACTGAGGAGAAACTCACACCGTGTTCATCAGCGTATATGCCTAATACGTTTGTGCCTGTGTTAGGTATTTCTCAAGGAGCTTCTTTATCAGCAGCTGGAGGATAAGTGGAACAGCACTCAGACTTGGGCCGCCATCACCATCCAGAGGAACATTAGAGGCTTCCTATGCAGGAGGAACTTCAAGTTCTTCAAACAGAAAGCCATCATCATCCAAAGTCATATTCGGGGACACCAGGCCAGGTACAGAGAGTTGGTTGGGTTGTGTGGATGACAGGACTTCTTTCCAATGAAAGATCTTATTAGAGCTACTTCTTCCTTTAATATGCAGCTTTATAAAACTAAAATGTCTTGCTGTTAATGTGATGAGAGTCTTGTTGCATCATCAGGAATAAAACACTAAAGCTTCGTGCAACTGCCATGTTCCATGAAGTCACACATACTTCTCTCATTCACCCTTCTTTAATTACCTTCTTTTAGTTTAAAACTACTTTTATCTAATATTTGCAGCCAATTAATTGTCTAAGCATGAATACTTGTTTATAATGCAGTCACAATATTATCCACTTAAAGTGAATTTAATGTGGAATATGAATTCATCTGTGTGTTACTGCCTTCCATTGCTTATAGGAAGTATTACAGGCGTCTGAAGCAGTCCTTTACCCAGTTCTGGGCAGTGATGCTGATAACTAGAAGCACCATCAAAAGACACCATTGGAGGAAGGTAAATAATGGGAAATTCCTACTCCTTGTCCTTGATTGTGTTTCTTGGCAACCATATGTTGTACTGAATATATGGTGCCATAAAACTGTAACAAGAGCCTCTTACCCAACATCAGCTTCACACAGTGTTAAAGTTTGCAGTGAAATACACCCAGGCTGTCTAAAGGAACAAAGCTGACTGTTTGGGGTCAAAGTCTAGATCTCTTTTTCTTTTCTTATTTTTAATCACCAGGAATTTCTGCTGTTGTTGTCCATGCATAGTCCTCAGTGATGTTTCAATACAGGTAGTTATTGTTTAGTTAGATAGATAGATAGATAAATACTTTATTAATCTCCAACAGAAATTCACATCTAATGTTTAAATTGAATGTTTGGAAGCTGGACAGAAACGTTTTATCTAAATAATCTGTTATTGATACTGATGTAGATACAAATGCACCAGCGGTGGCAAAGACAGCAGTAGAATAACTTACTCACACCTTGGGCAACCTGGAATGTTGGACTTCAACCTCTTTAAGTAAACTTCAATCACCCGCATCTTTTTTTTTTTTTTTTCACCCTCAGCTAAAAGCTCTCTTCCAATCTTAGAGTAGGCTGCTGTTCTTCCTCTTTGCATCAAATATAATAACTGCTTCGTTAAAGCTTCAGTATATTTTAACTAAATATTAAAGGATAATCAGACAGAATCTCAAAAATAGAGATGATGATGTTCTACATAACATTTCTGTGTATGTATTATGTATTATGTATATGCAGATGATCATTTTTCTTGTATTTGTTTTATGTTTCCTGTCACTCACTGCCTGGCAGTTTACTGTTGTACTTTTTATGAGACTTGGACTATGAACAGGAGAGGCTCCTGTTCATAGGTGCTTTATTTTAGCTATTTAGGCCTAGTTCCAGGCCTGGTTCCTCTTGTTTAAATGTGTATCGGAGTTACATATTTCAGACATGTGGAGGGATGTTCAGTATACTCTTGCTTAATTACTACAGCCGGTCATTGATCATTGGTCATAAACTGATCTCTGAATCAAGCTTCTCATCAGAACTAACAAGTACCAATCAAGACCGTAATCTAAGAGAAACATAACGTGCTCTTCAACAAATGTGAAATGTGTGTCTATAAGTTTGTACTTATACCTTTAATGTATAATAATTAGATCTAGGAAATATTAATATTAGGTTCTAGTGGTGCCCTATAATACAATTATGATAAACCAATATGTAGCTTTTACAGTCATCACAAAACTAAGAGAGTTTTCAGTCATTGGTGAACACATCACACCAGCAGACTTAAAATAAAACATGTCTTTTTGATTAGTCGAGCATTGTCCCTCTGAGTTTAAGCAGAGTATGAATCTTTACTTCAGAATCTCTTTCTCCCAGTAGTGACATCACCAGCGAAGCTGCAGACATGCATGCACCACTGCCTCCACCATGTCTGACACACGATGTGGTCTGATGTCCATTTAATTATGACCTCCCGATTACCTTCCCATTGTGTTTATTTTTTTGAACCTTTTATTGTCACTCCCACTGATACTGTATCTGTCAAACAGACACCAAATGCCTTTTTTTATGAGAAAACTGTCTTATTATAGAAATATAAATGCTTGAAAATCTGTCAACATATTTTGGATTTTGGTTGTTGAAGTTTATTATGGTTTCTGTCACAAAACTCAAAATATTTTTTTTGTTTTTCCCCCATTTATTAACTTGAAAAATCGTATCCAGTTTGGATCAAATGGAGTAAGATAAGAGATGACTGCTATTCCCAGTTTCATGTCCAAGACATATTTTCAAAGTATAGAACAGAATAAACTATTAATCCTTCAATGTTCAAGTGCTGTAAATTCTGTAAATAATACAGAGAAATGGAGTATTTTACTCATCGCTGCATGTGCATGAGTAATGTGCACTGTGATACTCAAACTGGTGAATAATTTGTGGAGATCCCTCCTGAGCTGCAGGGATACTTGAAACTTAATGGTTTATTACGTGAGGTGGAGCAAAATGGCAGTGGGTGTCGCAAGAGTATATAACCAAATGTGCCTAAGAATAGGTCTGATTGAACACGGTGTGGACAGAAAAGAGGAAGTGCTGTGCTCAGTTTCTACCTGGATGAAGACGACTGACCGCTCACGTTTGTTTATATCCGTTTTAGGAATTTCATGAGAAGAACAAAGTAAAGGCGGCGACAAAGACTGAATCCAAATCTCTAGGAATGGTGAGGAATTACACCGACCGGTCTATCCCTGTACGGTAAGAGCACAAGGGGCTTCAACATATGCTTCTTATGGCTGTTTTCAGGATGTGGGGATGTTGGAGATCCCTGCTGAGCTGTCAGCCAGACTTCGCAACGCAGCAGGTGAGTGGCACACTCACTGTGGATTTGTTGTTCTTAAATACAGGAAATAAAGTCACGCAACTATTCATGATGTAGTTGTATTATGTTCAGAAATATTAAGACAAGAACATTTTTTCTTTTAACGACAGTCTGAAAGCCAGACTGTTTGCTGTCATTTAAACATGTGACCGGTTTTACATCACGATGTAGCCAATCTGAATCTCCATTGAGAAAATAATTAATCAAATTGTAATTCAACAAACCAAAAACTGTAGGCTAGGACCTGGATATTTACTCAGGATCCATGCTGCTGTGAAACATGCGTAATATATTTTGAATTAGTCTCTCTGAAGTAAGTATTGGCTTAAAGACTTTGACACAATAAAAGAGGTATTTATTTTATTGCACGTTTATCAGCAGGGCTGCACCGTCAGCACCACCCTCGAGAATCTCACTTTTTCAGTGTTGTGTTGTCAGATGGTCAAATCTGTCATGTTAGATTACCTTTTAGCATAACCTTCTTCACAGAAATATACTGTGGATAATATTCTAGAGGATTTTAATTCAGCGTTGTGTAAGAACTCTGTAATCTGCACCTACTTCTGCTGTCATATTTTATAAAATGTCACCTTGTGACTGTCTCCTTCTCCGTGTCAGGGCGGCAGCATGTGTCAGAGGTCACAGAAGTTGCCCCTCCACTGATGAGGGCAGAGCACAACCTCCTCCTGCCCTTGGACATAGACAGACACCCATTCTCTCTTTATGTCAAGTCAGTGTTGAAGGTGAGCAAAGCTGGATCTTTTTCACATGCAGGACACAGGATAAGGTCCATATAACACCTTCCCTTGACGAGATGGGAAAACACAATGGACATTATTTATTGTGTAATAAACACGTGCGTGAATAAGGAATCAAGCCAAATTGAATCCAAATCTTGTTTTAAGTTTGTTTTCAAAATGCAGCATTACACACCATAAAAATTATCTTTTACAACTTTCTCAGGATACATGGTCACAGCCTCAGGGCTACCCACTTCAGAGACCCCTCACCCCTCTGCAACCTGAAAATGCCAGAACTGCCTTGGAGATTTACAAGCTAGTATGCAGCAAAGTTTAGATTCCTTGTTTAATTACTCCCATGGCCATAAATTCACATTTGTTCCTGTTTTATTTATTATCTCCTCAGATCTTGCGATTTACAGGTGAGAATGACATGAGCCCCTGGCAGGAGCAGATCTTGGGTAACTACATAGTGGAGAAAGCGCTAAGTCAACCAGCACTGAAGGACGAGATTCTGGCCCAATTGGTGTACCACACGTGGGGCCTCAATCAAGGGCAGGAAAACCTTAGGGGGTGGCTGCTGCTGGCCTGCTGCCTCAGTACCTTCACCCCTTCACCGACGTTGGACAAACATCTGCTCAAGTAGGTGAAAAGGTTTAGCTAAACCAGATGTAGAATACAGCTCCAGCCAATTGAAATCTCAGTTTTAACGTTGTACCACCTTCAAAGTTTTCACGTTGATTGACATCTTCAAACAGGTATGTGTCAGACCATGGTCCAGGAATGTACCGCTCACTGTGCCAACACAAACTGCTGACCTCTCTGCAGCTGCCAGCTCCAGCTGCCCGACTCTATCCCCCCACTGAGCTGGAGTGGACCGCTATCCAGAGAAAGGGCACCGTGGTTCTGGACGTGCACACATTCAACGGTGCGATGGACAGGAGGGAGCATGGAAGCTGTTTGTGCAAACCCAGATGTTCATCTCAACTATCTGCCTCCATCACCTTTTTTTTTTTTTTCTTTCTCAGATGAAACGCTGACAAGCGAAGTGGAGTCATGGACCACAGGAGAGCAGCTGGCCTCGTGGCTTCTTCTTTGCAGGTAACGCTTCTTTACGTGTAGTGTGTTTACATACCTTCAACATACAACAATGTAGTTTATGACTGTTTATGTGTTGGCATGTCACAGAGGTGTGACAGAGGCTGTCCAGGGCTGGACAGTATCACTTCTGACAGATGACGGCTGGTCAGATCTAGCAGGTTCCGACTTTGTCATGGATCTTCTGGGTGCAGCAGAAGTGGAAGGAATGCCACCAACATGGACTCCCTCATCTAGACCTTCCAGCTACCTGTTTAGCCAAGTAGACAGGTAAGTCTTAATCCATGGCTGCTTTTGGTATTTGAAATAAAGTCACGTAGACCATGTGCGTGTTATGTCATTTTCAGAATGCCAACTACAGACCTGGATGAATACATACCTCCAGCACCTCCCATGCAAGCACCAGGACCGCCTTCTAACCGGCCGTGGAGAGGAGATTATCCACAGGAAGGTAAGGGATTCAAGTTTCTCTTTTTCTTTTGATAAAACCCCATTCTGTTCCAGAGTGGAACGTTTGTTTTTCATGTGACCTTTTTAATGCAGCCACTTAAGGAAGGAAAAAAACCTCCACCTTCAATGTTACTTAATACGCAAAATATGGTTAATCAGTTCAATATGTAAATCATTAACAATAAACTACCTTGATGTTCTTCTTTATTGTAAATGGAGTTCATTTGCAATTCAACAGTCCAAATCCCACTGTTTATTGTTCATACTCTAACTGCAGGTATGGTTTTAACCTCACGAAAATATTTGGATAGTGATTTTCTGCACAGTTAATAGTTACTGCATGACAGCAGTTTAGTGGATTATCCCACAAATTTGCATTCTCTTACAAGTGGTTGTTTTATCCCTTTTTTGAACTACCCACACACCTCGACTTTGAAAAGGCTATCTTCAACCATATTCAACTTCTTGATAACAAGGCCCCATATTGAGTTTTTTTCTGTGCAGATTTTGTGGAGAGTGGCATTTTTGTCTTTTTGCAGCTGTTTAAGTTAATGTGTAAAGGATTATTAAATAGATGAATCAAAACATGAACAAACTTTTACTTTTGACTTTGGTAAATTAAAAGAATTATTGCCTTAAATGTAGGTAACTGATAAAGGTAAAACTAGAGAGTGCTCTGTGTTCAGTCAGCCATCACTAACACAAAAAAGGCCATATTTCTTCATGTATACTATACTATTTTTAAAGTAAATTCAAAGAATTATTGTCTTAAAGGCGTGGGCTTTAAAGGTGAAACTAGTTACTCTGTTCAGTCACTGTAGAATTTAATAAATCTCAGAAGTGGTGGTTGGGTTCTTATGAGGAATGATTGAGCATTCCCAGCCTCATTTTTGAGCTCTTTCTAATTTACAGTCTCCACATATTTGCAGGCCGTGTTCACGGTCGACAGATGGACGATTACGTAGATGACTTGTTCGGTAACGTGTTGGACCAAGGACCCCCTGTTAGTGATGCCAGCAGTCATTGAATTATCCCCAATGTGAAACAGAATCAATCTAATGTTTTGTGTAACATGCGTATGTGTGTAGGACATGGACAGAGTCGCCATGTTACACCGTAGGATGAGAGGAGCCGGAGGGATTGGTCCCATGCAGTCAGGCATGTATGGAGCTGGTAAGAAACATGGATCTTCTGCTCATCGCAGTGATACGCATCATTATGCATTGTGCTCCATAAAATATTTGACAATTTTTTGGGGAAAAAAAAAAAAAAAAAATCAGAAACTTCAACATTAAAATCAAGCAGTAGAAAATAAACCTACATTTAAATGAGATATAAAAAATTGTGAACGTTTTCTTTTTTTTAATCATGTTTTTTGTTTTATGTAAACGTCTGATCGTTCTGGTCTTTAGGTATGCCTATGACAATGCCAACTTATCCTATGGGTAAGTAAAATGAGTCGTTATATCATTGACAATCAAACTTTAAGGCTGGAGAAATTGTGTTGATAAAAAATTTGCTTCTTTGCTCTCTCTGTACAGCAACACCACTTACCCCTATGATGCCAACAATGCCAGGTGATAATCATGTTGTTCTTCAATATGATTATATTGTATAATATTTAGGATAATTCTGGGGAGGAATCTATTGGGATATCAGATCAATAAAGATTATTTTATCATAACAACTAATACTGATGGGGAATCCTATTTATTCCTGCACAGCCATGATGATGCCTCAGGTTCCCATGGCTCCTGATCCCATGCAGCAGATGGCAGCAACTCAGCACGCCCTCATCAACCAGCAGGCCATCCTCATGGTGAGGAATAGAATAGAATAGAATAGAAATACTTTATTAATCCTAGACATGGGAAATTGACTTGTCCCAGCAGCCTCGTCAGTATTAACATATTTACAACATATTTACAGTATAACAGTGTAAATATCAGTGCAAATGAGTGGTATTACTGTACAATGCAATAAATAATTATGACAATGTGCCACATGAAAGGAGCAGCGCATCATTCAGGTTTTCTTCATTTAAAACGATTTTTTTTTTTTTTTTAGTTTATCTGTGTTGTGTTCTGGTCCTTTTAGGCTCAGCAGATGACTATGCAGGCAATGAATCTGTCTCAGCAGCAGACACAGCAAGAGCAGCAGAAGAAGAAGGAGGAGGAGGAGAAGAAGTACCAAAGACGTCGGTCAGAGCGGCGTTCTAGGGAGCGCTCTCGCTCTTCCTCACCTCGACCCTCTTCATCCAAGTCTGACCGACACAAACCACATAAAAAACCATCCACCGACAGAAAATCTGATTCAGAGGTAATTCTCAGTACGATAGTCGAATCTTTTTTTCTTTTTCTTTCTTGGCAAAAAGAACACCACCTTTGAGAAACTGCTCTTCCAGTAATTTTATATTATGGACTCACAGTCAGAACCAGAAGAAGATCCAGATCAACAAGAGCGTCACACCTTCAGCGATAAGAGGGCATATTTTCAGAAGATAGGTGGGTGCCAAGCAACCATTAGTAGTACGGTTCCTGTATTGAAGAAACTTCTAAACTCTGACTGCCTTTAGTCTTTGGTTTATGTCATCTTTTCAATTTTTTAAATACACACAGTATATATATGGTATATACACAGTATATCCCTGTATTTAAAGCTTTAAACAGGACTTCTACTGTTTTGCAGGTAAATCGAAAAAAAATAAATCCCAAACCCAAAAGCCTAAACCAGCTTCCCCCAGTCCACACAGACAGCGCTCTCCATCGCCGCCGCCACCTTCTCCACCAAAACCCAAAAGTAAGATAAGTTTAGCCAAAATCGAGAGATTACCTCATTTTCCGTCTCATTAACAAGATTTCAAATATGGCTACCTTTCTCTCCTCTTTCAGTAAAGCCTCCCAAAACACCACCAGCAGTTGCAGCAGACCCCCCAAAAGCAATGCGTCTTCCACCTCCCACCAAACCAAAGCCTGAGCCCACCTCCAACATCCGAGAAATTATCAGGCAGTTTAACAGCAGACCAAAACCAGAACCCAAACCCTTTCAGCCAGTCAGGTCTGTATGTGTAATTGCTGATTGTACCTGCTGCTGCTTTTTTTTTTTCATTTATTTTATTTATTTATTTATTTTTGTTATTTCATTTGAAATCCACTGATGACATTTTTTCATTTTTTTGAAATCCACTGATGACATTTTTTCCCACTAGAGTTAACTATTGGTCAAAGGTTGAATGCGTGAAAAAGCACCCATGCACTTTGTCCTGAGACATTAAAGTCATTAGCCAAAGATATCAGTGTGCACTTTGTGCATTTGCATTGCATAACAATTGTATAACAAAATGTTTATGTGTGATGCTTTTGAATGAATTCATGCCCTCATGTAAAATCTGTATCGTAACATCAGTGAGATTTGCTTGAAAAGATTCGGTTACCGTGTTTAATATCTGTTTTAGATATAATAAGAAAATGGTTTAATATAGAGGTTGGACTGCATGAACAATGTTAGATATGCAAGATTTTTAAGGTTCAGATCAGCTCGATTGCTGTGTGAGAGAACACTTTTTTAATTGTTTGGTCTTTACAGACAGAAGAGATAATATTGGGGAATAAAAGAAAAATAATAAGGTAGAAACAAAAGGTAGCTGTATGAAATGAAAGTATAAAAGAAATGAAAGTAGTGTTACAGAAACGTAATGTCTGGTTTGTTTCTTTGTCTGAAGACAGCCAGAGATACTTGGAGGGCTCGGGAATAATGGAGTAATGATGAATTAGCAACAACCTTTTTTCCATTAAATGACATCTTTGGCATTTGTGATGTGCTCCACAGATCTCCTGGACGGTTTGTGTGGAACAACAGTGACCCCAAGAAGGTTGCTCTGGCCAAGCTCAAAGATGCAAAACCAACCCCAGGAAAGGTCAGGACAATTTATTTACACTGGCATGTATCTCCTCAGCAGGTCTGCTGTGTGCATCATCTCCATTTCCCCTCTCTGTGTTCTCATAGAAAGAGTTCACACCTCCTCCTGCACCGCCTCTGAAGTCCCCAGGGTCCCCCCCCCCTTCCACCAATGGTCCCCGTGTCATTTCCAGTGACATGCAGAAGAAACAGGGCTACCTGATGGACCTGTTCCGCCCAAAGGACCCCCAGTCCCTTCCACCCACTCCCCCAGAATCTCCACCTCCCCCTCCAATGCATGAAGCACCTGTTCTTCAGGACATACCTGAACCACCTCCCATAGCTGCCCCGTCATTCAGTGGTTGTCAGTTATAGTGTCCAACATTTTGTAAACATGAATTACTCAATTTAAAAAACCGGCATTCATTCGCCTCCGTGTGCTCTCTGTTGATTAGATGTGATGCCAGATGAGGAAAATATTTGCTCCCAGCTTCACCACTTCTCTGCCAGCGTCTACTTCTGTTACACCAACATACCTGGAAAACTGTTCCTACGAAAAGAAGTAAGAGTCACACGCATTTATCGAACCTCTGCAGTTGGATTTTAATGTTAATGGATGTCTATTTCCCTAAAAGTTTCTTTCAGTATAAATCACACATCATTAACAGTCACTGCCATGGTTGAGGAATTCTGACTCGATGACGTGAACTGACTTGATGATCACATGGCCAAAGTCTGACTGACAAATAAATGGTTATAAATACATCAGAGAAAATGCTTAAATGGGGGGTGGAATTGCAATTGAAATAGGTTAAATTGTTTTTGTCAGCGGGATAAACTGTCCTGATTTCACCTTTTGCTTTTACCCATAATGCACTTTTTACTACTACTAAGTTAAGACCATATGACTGCCATATTTCAGTATCCTACTATTATAATTTTACTATGATAACTACTATTATATGATTTCACTAAGCCTGAGTGTTATGTTGGGTTACAGGTGTTTTACCCCAGAGAGATGTTTGATCGGCCCTATATACTCAATCTGCTGTGTGAACAGGTGAGTTTTGCACAGGTGTCACGAATCTTGACCTCCCTGCACTTCACTGATCCATGATTCCTTAGATCATGAGGGACACGTACTCTGACAGCTGTGTGAGGATAAACAAGGAGGAGAGAAAAAAGATGAAGGACTTGCTGGGTGAGATATTGGACAGGCCTTACGTGTGATGAGAAAGAAGGAAGCACAGATCACCGGATAAACATGTTACTTCAACTTCCGCAGCAAATTTCAATGTGGGAACAACCATCAGCACAATCCAGAATGACAGCATGAAGAAGAGGATTGTCATTGCAGCTCGTGACAACTGGGAAAACTACTTCACCCGCTTGTTCCCGGTCAAGGTGAGGGCTAAAAGCAACAGCAAACTGGACACATTATTGATACAAACTGAAATAAAAAGGACTTTTTTTTGCGAAAACAATAAACAATAACACTCTTGGATACACCAGACTGAGCTATTTAATAATGATTAAAAAAAAATCCCATTTGCTGGTACCTGAAGGACAAATCTAGTTTTGTTTGTGAATCATGTCATTAAATATATGTTGTGTGCAGCAAAAGCCCTGTCTAACCTCTCTTATAATGTATGTGTTACAGTCGGACAGTGGTGACACTCAGCTTTTGGGTGTGTCTCATCGAGGCGTTCGCTTCCTGAAAGTGGTCAACGCTTCAGGCATCAACCCCAAACACCTCCATCCACTCAGGAGCTACAGGTGAGGCATAATCACTGCAGTCGTGTGTGCTTGTGTATCAGCTCTGGTGTTACTTCAAATTGAATTAATTACTCCAAAAACAACAAACAACTTTAATTGGTTTAAATTACATCACATATTTCACGTTGTAGTTGGTTCTGCCATCCATGGCGTAGAGCAGTGATGTACACAGCAACACAGATCCGTGTTTGTTTCACCCAATAATGTCAAATAACACACTAGAAACAATAAATAGTTTTGTTGTGAACACCATCATACGTCTAGTAAGATATTTCTGGAATTACAGCAACACATTCTGAGCTTCTGGTTTCTACAGCGCTGCGACAGATCTGTGTTAATGCAGTTTCGCAGATTTGCTGTCCATTGAACTCCTGGCTGCTGACAGAGTTCAACTGGAGCTGAAGGGAGAGAATTTGGTGCTCCAGTCATCCAGAGCGCCTCAGATTGCTGCCTTGACACAGCTCTTCCTCCAGGAAGTCATCAGGGTATTAATCAATTTAATTATTCACTTTTCTTTAGCTATTTAAACTATCCTTAACCAGGCTAAACCCCTGACATCTAGATGGAAGTGGCAGAATACTGTATTAAAACATTCTCACCAGGACCTTAAACCTCCATGCCTGTACTGATGGTATTTTGCATTGTAATGGCTCCTGAAATTTGTTTATATATTGGATTACCAGATTACTGCAATACACAGTTTATGTGGTTTTTTTTTTATCACATTCTACATAATATTTCCAAATTTGTTCTCCTTGTTGTGCAGTATTCTGGTCATGTGGTCGCCTTGAAGAGTTTTACAACAGATGACAAAAGTCTGCTCAGCTTCAACAGGGGAGACGTCATCAAACTCCAAGCAATGGAGGGACTCCAAGCAGGTAAGTTTATTATAAATAAAACAGACTAAATAAATCTGCCAAGCTGGGGTGTTCAGACACAAAATACAAAACCATAAAGTGCAATATATCAGAATCTCCACTTTTTAAAAAAAATCTCTAGTATGTGTCATTTTTAATATTTTGAATAAAAATGCATCCTTTTTAAAAAATAATTATTTCACATCTGTAGATGAAAACTAGATATTTTTCCTCGGAATATTACCCCCCTATTTTTGCCTCCTCCAAATCTTGCTCTTAGATCTTTAACGATCTTGGTACTTCTCCTGATATTGACTTCCACCAGGTTGGCTGTTTGGCACCATTGGGGGGCGCTCTGGTCTTTTCCCAGAGGATGTCACCCAGCCATCTGCAAGCCCAGACTACCATAGTCTTCACCTTACTCAAAGAGATGAGAGGAGAAAAAGCATGAAATCGAGTACAGGGAGGCCTCCGTCTTCAGGTCCCACCAGGAACAGTAGTAATGATGCCAAAAGCTCCCTCAATGGTTCCTTGTATGATCTGGACGTCCCCATTGCCATAACTGAATTTGCCACAAAGTACTTTAGGTATCACCAAAGAATTTATACTCCTTTCGGTTACACAAAAGTAAGATTTAGTTTGATTTACTTCTACATTATCTTTTTGTTTCATAGAGCGGCATCTACAGGCCTACCAGTTTCAGAGATGATTCAACACACACCGGTGAGAGTAATTTATTCATACCAGAGGTGGAAGTTACAAAACTGCTCTCAAAACAGTAATTTTACTTTTATTAAAGTAGTTTATGTGAGTACATTTAAACATACTAATGTAATTTAAGAAAAAGCACCAATGTAGATTGATTGAAAAGAAATGATAAATGGTGAGTGTGGGACAGAGGTGATAGATGAACTGGTTAAGCTATGACAGACAGAATACATAAACTGGTTAAAGTGGGAGAAGATAGAATAAATGATCAGAATAGGACAGAGAGGATAAATAGAGGACAGAGAGGATTAATGAACTAATTATTGTAGGACAAACAGAACACATACACAGAACACAGATAAGTAGGAATAAAATCATAAACTGACCAATGTTGTGTTGTGGTGTACTTATGTATTTTTATTCACCATTTATACTGATTTTTTTTTTTATTTTATTTTTTCAGGCCCCCATAAAGGAGTCCCTGATTTTATACAATGATCCTGAAATCAATAATTTATCTGTCCAGTGCTTCATGAGTGAGTGCTTCTACCATTACATGCTGTCAGCATATGTATACATACATGCCTCACATTAGCATATCTGCGCCGCCTGCAGACCTCATGCAGTTCATGGGTGACATGCCAATGGCGAGGAAAACCTCCCACTCTGACTGCCTGAGGAACATCTTGCTGGTGTGTGTGTGTTCCATTTATAAATGGTTGTTTTTATGTATCTGCGTGTTTAGTCAGAGTTAAAGTGGAGTGTGTGTGTGTGTGTGTGTGTGTGTGTGTGTGTGTGTGTGTGTGTGTATGTATGTATGTGTGTGTTTTCTGTTCAGTTAGGGAAGGAAAAAGAGCTGCTGAGAGATGAAATCTACTGCCAGGTCATCAAGCAAACAATCAACAATTCAAACCAGTGAGTTGTATCATACAATAACATAACGGTTCTCAACACAGCATATTAAATCCCTTTAATGAATAACTATATGTTCCTATATGACTGTTATTTTATGATAAGTAACCACCACCGCTAAGGGTGGTAAAATACAATGAAAATTATGTAAAATGCATTTTAATTAATGCTGATTTATTTATTTTTTAAATCCGGTTGTTATAGCCATGTTTTACTGTATTACACTCACTGTGTCTAAAATGTCACACACTTGTTCCCTATTCCCTACTCACTACATAGGGAGCTGAGTTGAATGGAATATTTAGTAATAGCGTCTCATAGTGACCACGTACCAGATTGACATCAGTGCCCGTCAATTACTAGAATGTTTTTTTTTTTTTTAATGATTAATAATAGCAGTCATTTGTTGGTGTACTACTGTGCCCTTAACAATTAACGTCATGTCTAGCTTCTTGCTTGTGACCACAGAGGATGATGGAATATATTGCTTGGTTAGGGAGATTCAGTCATGCTACTTTTCACAGTCCATTATGGAATGCAATAAGTACACTAAATAAAGTACAGAATTCCTCAGTTACCTTCCTACAGCCCTTCAAAATAGAATACACCCTAGTTAGTGCACTATATAGGGAATGGGAGTGATTTTGGACACGCCAAGGATCTGGATCCAGAAAATGTTTAATGATCCAGAAATGAACATCAAATCCGTACAGTTTAATTCATTGTTGCTATGAAATTATTTAGTCAGTACATAAAGTTTAGACTGAATCCTACAGTCATTTTCAAGCTTCTGTTTGATTTTGTGATTTTTGCCCACACAGACCCAGCTGTATCCTTGGCTGGCAACTGCTCAACCTGGTGACTGGCTTCTTTCCCTGTTCTCCAGCCCTGCAACCTTATTTCATCCAGCACCTGCAGGACACCACTCAGGACAACCAACATAATTATAAAGGTGGAAGAGTCACATGACAGTGCACACCTAGACATGCCAAAGATTAATGATGATAAACACATGAACACAATAAGTGAATCCCTACAGGTCACTGTAATGTTACACAAAGGGAACGGATGTTCATACTCGCATTTTTGTTCTCAGAACTGTCTTCTGCGTGTCTGGATAATTTGGAGCGATCTCTTGCTTTTGGTGGTCGCCGTAACATTCCTTCAAATGCAGAGACTGGGGCCATTCTGGCAAGTTAACTTGCACCAAACCATTAACTGCACTGTTTTCACTGGGTCAAATGGCTTTTATTGGTTTCATGGTTGGGTTTCCCCAGGCTGGCCAGACATCTCGAGATATTTCTATCAAGCTGCCAGGAGGAGTATACTTGTCACTCCAGATTCAAACTTTCGACGTAATAACAATTTATACCAACTTCTCAGTTTAAAAAAAACAAAACACACACACACACACACACACACACACACACATCAAAAGACGTCTCTTTGATTGTCTTTGTCCTATAGGTCGCAGCAGATGTGCTGGCACAGATCTGTAAAAAAATGTGTGTGCCTGAGCTTGAAGAGATCAAGGAATTCTCCCTTCTTGCCAGCCGAAATCGAGGTAATGGATATATGCATTTGCTGCAATAAATGTTTCTTTGAAAAGAATCGACTTGGCACATTTTATGTGCTTTTACTACTTATCATCATACTCCATCATACATCAAAAATTTCTAAGATGTTCTGAAGAAATAAGTCAACATTTCTGACTCAAGATATATCTTAAAAATCAGAAACCAAAAAACCTGAATTCTCGAACTCACACTGCTACAATTTCTAATATTCTATTCAAAGAAGCACATAAGCTGTTAGGCTAGTGCAACATAAGGCTCATGCAACGTGGAATCTATACCTGCTCCGTTTTTCTTCCGGTCAGATGGGATGGTACATCCCCTCCAGGCTCAGGAGTATCTGTTGGATGTCCTGTCAGATGACAGCTCCATCCTCTTGTCCCTGAGGAGAGTGATGTGGAACTGGCCTCTGTCTTTCAATAGTGATCTCTATGTGGACTTCCACTATCAGCAGGTGATGCGGACATTTCTCAGCAGTAAAAAGCAGTTCAAATATACTCCAGCTGACTTTATATGTGTGTTTTTGTAGCTTTTGTCTGATTACCTGAGTGGCCAGCTGATGCTTGGAGGGTCTTCATCAGTCCAGCAGATAGCAGAGCTCTCTGCTCTGCAGCATCTGTCTCAGGGTCGGATGCACATGCCTTCAGTGTAAGTCACACATAAAATCACAATTGTAGATGACATCTGCAACATTTAAAATTGTCTGAGTAAAGTTAATGTGATTTTTTTTTTTCTCTTACGAATAGATGAAGTCTAACTTTGTATTTCTTTTAAGGGGGGAGATAAAAGAGTACCTGCCACCGCAGGAAGAAGTCAGACGTAACATTGAAGAGATCTACACCTTCTGTGTGGGTCAAGTTGCTGCCATGCATTCCCGCACTCCTCAGGAAACCAAAATAAAATTCATTGGTGAGTGATATCTTCCTAATCATATCATTGATAATGACGGTAACGGTGATGACATCTTTTTCTGTCATCTATTGTCTTTCAGAGATTCTGACCACCCTGCCTCTCTTTGGCGCCAACATTTTCTTGGCTCAGAAAGTGAGCCAGCGAGGCTGTCCATCTCCATGTATGATCAGCATTAGCCAGGAGGGGGTGCTGTTTCTTCACCCTACAACACAGGTAACCTCTGAAGACTTCAGTTATATGTTCCCCTCAGGATTTTGGAGACTTTGGCACCAGATGCTTAAAAATATGACCTTAAGTTTTACAAATTTGTCTAGTATATTTCAATAGCCCTGCTAAAAAATATTGCCATAAATGCCTGGTAGAGATAAAAAGATGAAGAAATGTGAAAATACATAAATGGGGAAATGATAAAATAAATAAAAAATAGTGACTAAATAAATGTACATATACACAAATAGCCCAAATACATTGTCCATAATTTTTCACCAGCAATATTTGCCATCAGACAATGTTTTTTTTTGTTTTTTTTTTAATTTGCAGGAGCGACTATTTGTAATTCCTCTGGCAGACATAGAGTCAATGCGTGCCATCCCAGCTAAGAAAAAAGGAAAAGCTCCTGCTGTGGATATTTATGTTGGAAATTCAAGCCGACCCAAAAAAATCACCATAAATCTCCAGCAGGTAAAACAGTTGGAAATTCTTACAATCTTCATTAGAAGATCCTATAGCCAGAATATTATAATTACAATATTTCATGAAAAATGTATTTAATAAATAATAGTCTAGTTTTTTGTATGCAAGTGCATTGAGTGATAAATGTCTATGACATTAAATGTCTTTTTCATGCTCATTACTTTTCGACACTGCAGAAAAATCATACCAATGTTATCAAATGCTAGCTTGTACAAATTAAAAAAAAATCTCCATGTGGAATTAATGGCTAAATAAATGTATATGCTTTTTTAGATATTTTATGAAGCGAACACAAATCAGTACTTCTGATCTAAGTTCTGATCATAAAATGATATCTATACTAATGAACAACATACGGTGATGGCGCTGCTAAGTCTTAATGTATGGTCTTTTATTGTCTAATATTTGATATGTGTAATCTTATTATCTACTTTGTGTTAATGTCTCTTTCAGGGCAAGGAGTTCTGTCACATCCTCTCTCTGATTATAAATGAGTATAAAAGCTCCAGTTCTAATCACCCCTAGGTGCACACCCACATCCAAAAACAATGATGCCTGTCTGTGTTTCTTTGAATTTGTCATCATGATATGAAGTATTGACAGGAGTATATTGATTTTGTCTCCAGTGTTTTGTGTGAGACAAAGTGTTGCCACATATCATAACAGTTGAGATCAGTGTAAATCACAGCTGAATTATTTTGTTGAAATGGTGTTAATGGCATTGAAATTGCTAAGTTTAAATCTTAAGTTCCTTTATATTGAAAGTGAATCATTTTTCAATTTCCTGTAATATAAGTTAACAAATTGTAAGCATTAAAATATTTATGTTTATCGATGTAATGTTATATATATGTTGTTTTGGTTTTTTGAAAGACACTTTCTTTAAATTGTCGCACAAATAAATTTAAAGGGATGAGTTTACCTTGTCTCTCTGAAGTAGTAAGGGTCAAGGTTGAAACAGCAAACATTCCAGAGTTCTGCTAAAAATTATTTGTAGAATTTAACATTTATAGGGTATGGCTGTTGCAGTTAGTCAGAATTACACCAGGAGTTTATAGATACTGTAGTTGCATACTGCTCAAAGAGTCCGCTGATATATAGTGTCACACACAATGCATGCTATTAATATACTGCATATTACTTGTACAGTAAATAAAATATTTTGGAACTCCATCTTTGCAAGTCTTATTCTTATAAGAACGTACTGCAGCTCAGTAAACAAAATAACTACTCTGTTTACTAGATTGTTTCTGTTACCTTAATATTTTACGCAAAAGTGTTACAAAAACAATGCTGTTTTCAGTTTAAAATGGTCAAAACTCAGAAGCTGAAAACATTGAGAAAGTGATGATTTTTAGTATATCTTGAACACTTATCTCAATTTTCATGACTGAAAGGCAGAAATGTAAAGCCTCGTGGAAGATTTACCAAGTGCAACTATTCAAAAAGTATGACATTGTTAATTATTTGCCTTCAGTTGTAAATAATTTATATTATTGTGTAGAGTTTTCTACTTAAAATAAACTCATTACGGTCATGTCACATGATGGTTGTTAGCTGACACAGCTCACTTTTTTAGTCCCAGCTTTAGCGCTTACCCTCTTTAACTCACATTTGTGGAGGTAGATGTAAAATTAAATCTACCAGTCTATTACACTTGCATCATGCAAAAACATTGGACAGTCAAACTTTTGCTGATATGGAGACACTGCCCTCTGTGCTTTTCATGGAATAAATGTAACTAATGAGTTGAGTTCTTTAGGCTTATTAGTAATAGTTTATCTCAGTCTGATACTCTCAATTCTTTTTATCCAATGATTAAGACATAGTGTAGCTTCTAAACATAGAAACTTGTCAAATATTAAAATACAGTTTTGTTTTGAAATTTCAGGTAAATTAAAATTAAGTTTTAAATGTACACATTGCAACGTTCTAACAATATCTTTCAGTTGTTGTCTCTGCAATGACAGTGTTCTATTTTGTTCTAAAATTTCAAAACTCGGAATTTCACCAAATTAACAACAACCATAGCTGATAAATTAAGACTTTATTTCCAGAGAAACATAACTGTATAAGCAAGACATAAGTCAGAAGGTCACCAATCTCTTTCATTTGTTAATGTGTTTGGAATATAATGTATGCTTTAAAACTTTGGTTTTGGTATACTTCAAAACATGTTTTTGCCGGTGTATCACAGCAATTATACAGCATGTTGTCACTAGCTACAGTATATTATATATATAATTACTGTGCAGATACTAGCTGCTTTGGCTGCTCAGCTGAGGGTTCTTATTTCAAAATAGTATCATCAACGAACCTACGTGAAACCGCCGCCCATTTTGGCGTTAGCCAATCATTTTTAAGAGCACGCGGACGTCGACCAATCACAATGCACGGTTTATTCACCAGGCAGAGGGCTTCCCAACATGGCTGCTACTGTACAGTAAGTGCCCAAGAATTACATTTGTATTCGAGGTAAGGCGGAGTTTTACCAAAATAAATCAAGAGCAACGTATATGTTACAGCAGGTACGTTTGACGCCAGAAACTCTCAACCATCATTCTTTGTTGTTTTTATGCATTTTGCATCTGTTTTGGTCTCGCGCTCCATGTCGAGTCGTCTGCTAGCATCTGTCTTTGACACGAGTTTAATGCAGAGGGGACGTTTATGCGATATAGCATAAATTAGATTTATATTGTTTATGGAAATGACTTACATTCTGCTAATAACAAGCATGTATTTCCGTATTGTCATAAATAACGTGCTTATGAACGGCACACGAAGTGTCAGCTTCGACCTTTGAAGCTCATTCTGTCAGGCGATGGGCAGATCAACAATGCGCAAACATGCTGTTAGTCTTAATTAATTGAAGCCTGCAGACATTAAGACTGAAAAGTTTCGCATTTTGCAGGTTAAAACCATAAACTTTACTTTTGGGTATTGAATGTGCGACACCTTCACATAAAACGAATTATAGAATAATAGTGTTTTTTCCCCCTCTTAGGCTGCTACCTTATCTTTAGTCTGTCCAACTATTTATAAAGGATTTAATCAAAAATATTATGAAATGTAATTTCAAGGTTTCACTAGGCTGGATATATAACCTTTAGGTTTGTGTATATTGTGATTCTCAAGGCTTGTGTGTTAAACTTTTAATTAACAGGTTATAAAAGAAATATTTTTTTCAATTTTTTATTTCGTGACTACAAGTAAGTAGGAGGATCATGGTGGACGGTGCTGGTTTTTCAATACTGATCATTCGAAAGTTGTAGATCCCCCATGAAGACGTAGATTGTCAAATAAGTTCAGTATTTTTATCAAAATAATTCAGTATAATCTTTCTCAAACTGTCTTATTTGGCAGCCAGTGCACCCCATCACCCTTCAGTTTGCGTGGCTCTATTCTGTTTGGGTGAGTGCTGCCAGGTCTTTACCAATGGTTACTGCTGACTCTGTAGTTCCCTGAGCTTTCTGTGACAGAGGAAGCTGTTAATATGGTCAGAGTTAGTGGTAACAGCAGTGTGAGTAGATTTAGGGCCTTGAACTGTATTTCAATAGAGCTATTATGCTATCATGTAACTCTTGCCGAACCCCCCCCCCCCCCCCCCATGTAATTGACAGCACACAAAAAATATTGAAAAGCATTTATACTGATTTCAATTTAAGAAAAAAATGACCTTAAGTTGAGTTACGTACACAAAGTTCTACTTGGATGAACACTTAACTTCAAATGAGAAATAAGCTGTTGTTTCCTGCTCCTCTGTCTCAGTCCTTGATGGTGTGTGCTGGGGATGCTCTGTTTACAGTGAGATGAGGCAGGACAAAAGATGTTGCCAGGTGATGGCAAAGACCTCATCTGCCTATTCCTGTTTATAAACTCAAATCTCTTTAACTTTCATATCCACAGGCAGGGGGCTGAGCCACAAGCAAGAGGGTTCGGACTGGGACTGAGTACAGAAGAACGCACAGGACTCTGCCAGGTGCTGTTGGCTGGTTGAGGAGCATGTTGAGTGACTGTGGTTGCCATGGAGCAGCAGGATAAGAAGCAGGTGAGTTAGGTTGCTTTATTGAATTGTTGCTTAAGAAGAAGAGATGTTTACCGAACAGCAAGTGGCTCCTGGGTTTTCCACAACCCCATGTGGCCACTTAACTTTGGATATGTATGTTTTTCACTCTTCAGAAATATATTTCACTTCTTATAGAGAAAATAATCTTTTCTCTATTGTGCATTTATAAAACTGTCGAAGGATTTCAACATTCATCCGTTTCATATAAGTATATACAATAAACATTGTAATATTAGTCATGTTTACATCATTTAACCCATTAAAAAAATGCTGTCGCCAGACTTTTTACCTTCACCATCAAAATTGTGTTTGCAAAAATGTAACTTTGCTCGTGTCAGTCTGTTCATTAGCTCCAAAATTATCCCTCAATCCATCTTTTAACTACTGTGCGCTTACGGGGTCGTGTATCATCATGTTATCAACCCCATTTGTTGGCAGGATTTTGCTAAGACAGCTGGATAGATTTCAGTTCCAGGAAAGGGAAGTGCAGTCAGCGACCTGCTATCGTTATCTTTTTTCCACATTTAATTGTGTTATTCTGAACTTGATATGGTTGTTAAACATATTAGAAGGGTTACGACGTAACCAGCTCTAGGACCCAGAAAATATTCAAACTGCCATGACCTGTGTTTGACCTACAATATCAGTTATTCTGAAAACTATTGGCAATAGACTGTAACATCTGATTTACATGCACATAAAAATCTGAATTGAGTTAGTAAAAAGTAAAAACAGAACAAAAGATTCATTTTCTTTGATTATTATGCAGTTATTTAACTCAAACTGTAACAGAGTATAAGATCAAAGTTCTATAGTCAAAAATTAACACGTAGGACAGATGTTTCAGAACATTACATTGCTGGGTCAACCTAACTTGCAGGAAATGGCCTATTGCTCAACGGGCTCAAAGATGATTGTACTGCCTCTAACAGTATGTGTCAACATGCCCACCTTTGTGTGGAGTTATGTAATATAATTATTAATTCATAAGTCATCATTGCCTAGTCATTCTGCATTTGATATGGTAGACATTTTTTGTGACAAATGTATATTTCTGTTTATGATGTGCAGTTTATATTATTTTGCATTATTTTAAAGGCAGCACATAATGTGAATAACCATCACTTCATCACGTCTGAAAAGCTTCCAGTTCCGTCAGAAAATAAGTCTGACTTTTTGCATTGATGTGTTTAACGCAGTATAACCAGTGTTGACGTCAATACAGTAGTTTGTTACATTAGTCATTTTGCTGGGCTGTTTATTTACATCCTCTTTAAAAACGACAAATAAAAGATCACTTATATCATTGTCATATATCATATACTTGTTAGAATGATGCTAGCCATCCAAGGATATTGTACAAGCATCATTCTCAGCTCTGTGAGCTTTATTGGAGCAGTTGAGGCTTCCCCTCTAGGGTCATGTCTGGAGCTTTTTGTACAGGCTTTGTTACTCTGGGGAAATTCAGAGATATTTATAGCTTTGCTGTGTGGGATAGAGAGCTTGAAATCTGAACCCCAAAGATGCTGGTGTTTGTAAGACTTTTTTAATCGTGACTGAGTAGTGGGAAAGGTTAGTTTCCCGTTAAAAATCACATATCTTTTTTTTTTTTTAAATGTTTGTTTTAGCACAAATAAAACAAAAAGAGAAAAGAGTTCATTCTGTATTTTTTAATTTAATACAGAAGGAACGTAGTTAATAAATCATAGTTACCGTTTCTGAGTGATGGTATAATTAACTATAGAGCCAAGTGGCTTTGATCATTAATGGCTTTGATCTTAAAGGAACCTACTATATTATGTAACCTTTTATTACTAATGCTTTTACTGTAGTGTTGGAACAATAGGCCAACTGCAGATTTTCCCCACTCTGTGTGCAAAAAAATCAGTTGATCACAATTTATGTGTCAAAAATGCAAATTATGAGTCTCACAGTATACAGTAAATAATATTAAAATCTGTTTTTGCTATAAGTATCACTAATTGATGTGTTTTTGTTGCTGCAGGAGGATGCTGGGACTCTAGGGCTATCAACTGGCCAGGCTCTTGTGAAGCTACGGGATCAACTAAACAGCCTCCTGGAGCAGCACCAAAGGACTGCACGTCGGCGGATCTCAGCACAGGTATATTATGCATATTTATTTAACTTTTCTTTCTGTATACTCTTGAGTCCTAGTCTTGGTACATATAAACACAAAGGATGAGTCTAAAGTTTTATTCTAAATCCTCAAGAAGTTTGTGATTTGCCATATTACATCAGCACCTGTTAGGAATGGTGCAAGCAGAACCCAAATGTAGGACAGGACACGCTCTCAAAATTAGACATGATTTAATGGGTGAACACAAAAGCAAATGGGGGAAGACAACTAAAGGCGCTCCAACAGAGGACAACAGGAAAACCAAAAATGATCCAGTGACGTGCGGGACAGGACGCACGGACGAACACGGCTGCTCACCAAACCAAAGCGAAACCCTCACAGCGGGACAAGGCGACCTCGGGGAAGACAAACACACTGAGTCCACGTTCACGGAAGCTAAACGATCCAATACTCGAAGTGTATTTACCACACAGGTGACAGAACGATCCAACGCCGGTGCCCAGGTGGCAGAGCCTGAAATCAGCTGCTGCTGATGGGGAATCTGCCACTGGAGGTTGGGTCTCCTACGCCCTCTGGGGGGAAAAAGGAGCAAACAGAATCTAACACACAACAGAGGACCTGCCCAACCTCCAAGTAGCATCATTGCAGCTGATACACCTTTTACCAGTCCTTGTTAATCATAGATAACCTTGCAGTTTTTTTCCCCTAGTAGCAGCAACCTTTCTGAAAATGTATTTAATTTTTCTATTTCTGTAGCGAGCATTCTCAATAGCAGTGGGAATAAATGCACTACGTCCAACATCCTGATAAAAACATTAACACTTCACATGACAAAGAATGCTGTCGTTTGTTCACATATATTAAAGTTAATGAGAGAATTGGTGATACAAAAATGTTTTATATTCCTATTAAACTTTGTTTTGTAAAATAGATTCACGGGCTGATTTCTGGCTCTGTGAGGCATTGAAACAAATATCAAAGTAACAGATATATCTAAAAAACAAATATTAACAGTTGTCTGTGTATTCATCCAGGTCATAGTTATCTAAGGTTAGATTGCTGCGTTCAACTGGACTTGTTAAGGTTTCCTTGAAGATCCTTTCTATCACTCATGAACAATGCAGTCCTCCACTCTTTCTATCTATAATCCAGAAGTTCACACTGCTTCACAAGACCTAGTGACTCATCACCATGTGACCAAAACTGAAACTAGGTGAACGACCCAGCCAACGACTCTCAGGTGACCACCCAGATCATTAGCACACCTAATGGTCCACAAGGGCTATATTTTTAAGCTCTGCCCTCACTGAGTTTAGAACTGAAGAAGCCTTCTGGAGAGAAGGCGAAACATCTTCAAGGAAACCTTAACAAGTCCAGTTGCACGCAGAGATCTAACCTTGGAAAACATTAACAGTCATTTTTCCAGAGTTTCCATACATCTGCTGTTGCAAAAAATACTTCAAAGATTTTTTTCTTAGCTGAAACAGCCAGAAAAAAATGCAGAAATCCTTGAGGGCCTCTATTCCTCATAACGATAAAAATAAACAAAACCATTCAAAGCATTCACATTGCCTTGCCCCCATGTGAACAGTAAATATGTTATTTCATCTTTATTTGGATAGATCTGTTAATCACTGTATTAATCACTGTAAATAACATTTTATACATTTAAATACCACATCCCTTTTTATCTAATGACTTGATGGCTCTGTCTTGATTTTACAGGCCCAGTGGGTGAATAGCTTTCTTTATCATGGAAACCGCCATTCCTGTCTCCATTGGCCCGGAGCTGCCCTCACTCTGCTGGTTGTACTAGGGCTCTTATGTTGCTATGGCAGCCAGCCGAAGGGCAGGTCGGTGAACAGTCTCATGAACCTCTGTGAGGCACCAAACCTGATTTATTTATATGGAGAAAAAGACTCTTTCTTCTCTGTCTGTTGTCTTAGATGTTTTAGGATTGCATTCCTCTAGAATGGGGTTCCAACATTTTTTAGGTTTGCACTCTACTTTTATAATGACCATGGCAAAATTTTGATTTACCTACAATGACAATTAAGTGGTCCTTTAAAATTCTAATGTAAAAATTTTTTTTTTGATCACTTCAGTCTGAAATATACATATTTATATGTGGTATTTGTTGATGTTTGTTTTTTTGGTTTTAAATCCCAGAAATATAAATTATTAGTATTAAGTTAGCATTATAATTATTGTGTTTTCATAGCTCTGGTATCGAGCTGATGAATTCTACAGCCCTTCTAGTCCTGTTCCTGTTGAACCTGCTGCTGGTTGGACGTCAGGAAAGACTGAAGAGAAGTGAAATGGTCCGACGTCTCAGGGGCATCATCACACAACTCGATGGTGAATTTACAGTTGTCTGATCTCTTTTATACATTTTGATCCTTTGCTTTATAAATTACTCTCAAGGAGATTACTCCTCACAATCTTTCAAGTTCAAAATGAAAAACGATGTTTTTCATTTACTGTCTTTTTTTTCTTAAGAATATTTGTCAGGGTGTATGGATGAAGTCAGGTGGTCTCCATCACTTTACCCACATCTATACACCCCACCCTCGTCATCATGGTCCCTTCACTGGACATACCGTGATTCTCAGTTGGTTAACTTACCAGTCAGCCTGCTGGTGGAAGGAGACATCATTGCTTTGAGACCTGGCCAGGAGGCATTTGCATCCCTCAGAGGCATTAAGGTTTGTTTTTGTTGGAATTAAATATGAATATCAACCTCAATATACGTGCAAAAATAAATCAAATGACTTCCCTCTTAATAGAAGATGAGCTTGAAGTGCCTATTAATTTAATAGAATAGTACTTTTTTCATACCAAACGTGGGAAATTAATTTTTTTTTTTTTTTTTAATGATAGATTTAAATATTTTTATTATCCATTTACTATACCTGCTTTATTCACACTTTGGGTCGCAGGGGTCTGCTGGAGCCTGTCCCAGCTGTCAAGGGGCAAGAGGCGGGGTACACCCTGGATAGGTCGCCAGCCTATCGCAGGGCTAACAAAGACAGACAACCATTCACACCTACGGTCAATTTTGTATTTTTATTATATTACCCTTATTTTCCGGACTATAAGCCACTACATTTTCCCGTGGCTTTGAACCCTGCGCTCTATACCCTGATGTGGCTTATCTATGGATTTTTCTGGACTAAAGGCCTTCAGGGGCATGCTAGCAGGAATTGCAAAAGCGAGAATTCAGTTCAATTTTATTTAAAGTGCCAATTCATAACAAAGTTATCTCAAGACACTTTACACGTTCAAAAAAAGAGAAACAGCTCCCAGGGCAAAGCTCCACACTAAGTAAGCCATTGGTATTGGCGACAGTGGTGAGGAAAAACTTCCCTTTAACAGGCAGAAACCTCGAGCAGAACCAGACTCAGTGTAGACGGCCATCTGCTGCGATCGCCTGGGAGGGAGAGGAGAGATGGGGAGATGATGAGAGAGAGGAAAGGGGGGGATAGAGAGGGGGGAGAGAGACTGGGAGATGGTGAGAGAGACAGATGAGAGGGGGAGAGGAGAGACAGGGAAGATAGAGAGAATGTTGAGCAAAAGCTTCAGGATCCAGGCAGGGCCATGGAGAGGGTTCTGGATCCAGCAGTAGTACCAGGCCTGAGGAAGGTGGAGGTAGGAGATCCAGTGACAGGCTCCGGAAGTGCTGTAAAAAAGATGGAGCATGAGAGCATCGGGGGAGAGGGTGGATTAGTGCTGAACCAGGCATGATGAGTGAGTCCCCCCCCCCCCTTGCTTGGTGTCTATAGACCTCCCCCATCAGAGCCCGAACAGTCCTATCTATAGGGATTGGCCAAAAGCAGGGTTTTAAGTCTACTCTTAAACATAGAGAGGGTGTCTGCTGACCGGACTGATGCTGGTAAGTGGTTCTACAGCAGAGGAGCTTGATAACTGAAGGCCCTGGCTCCATATCTACATTTGGAGATTCGTGGTATAACTAGTAAACCTGAATCTAAGGAACGTAGCGTCTTAGAGGGCTGATATGGTTCAGTTAGATCCGTGATATACGATATACGATGGTGCCAGACCACGCTCAGCTTTGTAGTTTAGGAGGAGGATCTTAAATTCTACTCTAAATTTTATTGGAAGCCAATGGAGGCCAACACAGGTGAAATGTGGGCACGCCTCTTAGTCTTAGAACACAAGCTGTGACGTTCTGAATGAGCTGCAGAGTTCTGAGGGAGTTTATTGGGCATCCTGATAAAAGAGAGTTACAGTAATCAAGCCTGGAGGTAACAAAAGCATGGATCAGCTTCTCAGCAGCATGTAAGGAAAGGACAGGCCTGATTTTTGCAATGTTAAGAAGGTGGAAGTAGGCAGCCCTCGAGATTTGTTTTATGTGCGTGTTAAAAGACAAGTCCTGCTCAAAGCTCTTACCCAGGTTCTTTAAAATGGTGCTAGAGGCAGGAACTAGTTTGTTATGAAAGCCTATATCATTAGCTAAAGATTGTCTAAGATTTTTTGGAC
Organism: Pao palembangensis; assembly: GCA_015343265.1. Lineage (NCBI taxonomy): Eukaryota > Metazoa > Chordata > Actinopteri > Tetraodontiformes > Tetraodontidae > Pao > Pao palembangensis. Next base: position 5,805,152 of record CM027084.1, read on the forward strand.
CGACTAATAGAACTTCAGTTTTGTCTGAGTTTAATAGAAGAAAGTTGTGTGTCATCCAGGAGTTAACGTCTGCAACACAGGATTGCAGTTGTGTTAGCTGATTGTTATCATCTGGCTTCATTAATAACTACAATGGGGGGTCGTCAGCATAACATTGAAAATGTATTGAGTATTTTCTGATCACATTGCCTAGTGGGAGCATATAAATTGTGAATAGGATCGGGCTAAGGACAGAACCTTGTGGAACACCATAGCTAACCTTAGTGAGCATGGGCGAGTTTTGATTTACATGTACAAAGTGATGTCTATCTGACAAAGCAGTTCCATTTATACCAATTTGATTTTCTAATCTATGTAAAAGAATCTGGTGGTCAATAGTATCAAATGCAGCGCTGAGATCCAGAAGGACAGGTACTGAAATACAGCCCTGATCAGCGGCCATTAACAGGTCATTAGTGACTTTTACCAGTGCGGTCTCTGTGCTATGATGTTCCCTGAAACCTGACTGAAAAACTTCAAATAGGCTGTTTTTGTAGAGATAAATGCACAGCTGGCTGCTGATGACTTTCTCCCAAATTTTTGAGATCAAAACCAGGTTGGAGATGGGCCTATAGTTTGCTAAAACCTCTGGATCCAGACTGGGCTTTTTTAACAGGGGTTTGATTACAGCAACTTTAAAAGTCTGTGAGACATCGCCTGATGTCAGGGACACATTAATAATGTCTAGTAAGGAGGTGCCAAGTAAAGGGAAAACTTCCTAAAGTAATCTAGTAGGAATGGGATCTAAGAGATGGGTTGTGGATTTAGAGGAGGAAATGATAGAAGCCAATTGTTGAGGGCTAATAGGGAGAAAGGCTTAGTGGCTTAGTGGTCGTCTCCAGTGTGACTGTATTGATGGACAACTTTGTGGTAGGTGATGCTAGGAGGTCTTGGATGTTATCTCTAATGGTTATAATTTTTTCATTAAATAAGTTCATGAAATCACTGCTGCTTGGATGTGGAGTAATGGATTGCTTGATAGAGTTATGACTCTGGGTCAGCCTGACTACAATGTTGAATAAAAACCTGGGGTTGTTCTTATTTTCTTCAATGAGTGATGAGTAATAACTAGTTTTGGCTGTACAGAGTGCTGCCCTGTATGTTTATAGACTATCTTGCCAGGGCTGATAAAATTCAACTTTTTTTTTTATACACCATTTCTTCTCTGTGTGTGTTGTGATCTTTGCTTTAGCTTGCGTGTTTCTTGAGTGTACCATGGAGCAGACCTTCTTCTAGTTATACTTTTTTCAGAGAGAGGTGCAATTTGGTTAAGCGTACTGTGCGGTGAGCCGACAGTGCTATCAACAAAAGTATCACTGTCACGGCAGTAACGGCTAGTGAATGAGTCCCCTGACACACTGAGCCTGGGTACTGTACTAAGAATCAACGGAACTGCTTCCTTAAATTTGGATATAGCATTATCAGACAGACATCTAGTGAGAATGCTTCTGTTCCGTTTTGTGCAAAACTGTTGTTAAGTGTTCAGTTTCAACCCCATATGCTAACACAAGGTCTAGGGTGTGTGTATAGATAGACGGAAAAGGTGATGCAAAGAAGACACTAATTTTAAGCGTAACTTTTAGCAATCATTTTGCGTGTCGTGCGTACACCCTTATCACATGAAGAAAGCACATGACGAAATGCATATGATGCAGCTTTTAAGTTGAAAGCAATTGATCTGGCTATCCAGGAAGGAAAGAGAGCTGCTGCACGTAAGCTTGGCGTTAATGAATCAATGGTGGGACGTTGGAGACAGCAGCGTGAAGAACTGACTCAATATAAAAAGACAACGAAGGCTTTCAGAGGTAATAAAAGCGGATAGCCTGAAGTTGAAAATGTTCTTGTGGACTGGTGAACACACAAAGAGCAGACTGCTGAGGTGAATCCACCGTGCAAATCTGAATGAAATGAAATGAAAGACTGAGAAGGTGTGTGACGGAGTTTTTCTGAGGCTGGTCAACTCTGACACTGAAGAAGAGGCACTTCAGTGCACAGGGGGAAGATGAATAATTGTCAGTCAGTCAATCAAAGGGAAGAGTTCACCATGAAGAGATGGATTTTATGGACATTCCCAAAATATGTTCTCCCATCTGACTGTTACTAGAATGGGTAAAAAAAAAAAATAATACAAAATATTTTTGTTGATAATTAATCAGATTATTCATCCATCCATCCATCCATCTTCTTCTGCTTATCCGGGGTCGGGTCGCGGGGGCAGCAGCCTAAGCAGGGAAGCCAAGACTTCCCTCTCCACAGCTACTTCATCCAGCTCTTCCGGGGGGATCCCAAGGCGTTTCCAGGCCAGCCGAGAGACAGTCTCTCCAGCATGTCCTGGGTCTTCCCGGGGGCCTCCTGCCTATTCATTAAAACAAAATAGTATAACACCATAATTTAATTCTTTCTTCAGGATGATGAGCATATTGTGTTGGAGCCAGGAGATTTATTCCCTCCATTTTCTCCTCCTCCCTCCCCTCGGGCCAATGACAAGAGGTCACCACAGAGACCCCAGCAGCATCGTCTTTTCAGAGTGGTCCGGACGCCAGTACTGGAAACAGTCAGGTGGGTGTCTAGATTGTTTGTGTGTCCAGTTATACAATTTTACTGTATAAGCTTTACACAACTTCCCCATGTTACTGTATCTTAATCTGTGCATCAGAGATTGCATTAAAAAGAAAAATCACTGCTTTTAATGAATGCTAACTGTTTCAATGATGAAGAGTTAAGATTTCCACAGTTTCAGTTTTCAGAGTGTTGGAACTGGAACTGATTTTTTTTTCACATGTCTACTGTTTTTGCCTCGTGTCTTCTGTTTTACCTCAACAGGAATAGTTTGGACTTTGCGTTATCTCGCCCAATCACAGTGCTGGATAATGAGAGGTTTACAGTGCAGTCTGTTATCACAAAATTCATCTGTCCTGTTGTTCTGGTTAGCAGTAAATATAAAATTTATGATATTTCTCTACCACATTTGACAGAGGTTATTTTTTTAATGTTTTATTGCTCTTTCAATTAAAGGTGGCATTTCTGCTCGTCAACACTGTCCGGTATTTTTGTGATGCACCCAGCCTGACTCCTCCTTGCTACAATTTTATTCAGCTTCAGGTATAATCATCATACTTGCCAAAAGTAAACCATGCTAAAAAGCTAATATTAAAAATAATAATATAATTTGATATACCAGTAGGTGAAAATGACCCATACAAATAATTTCACCCTTATAGTAATTGGGGAAAAAAAAAAATCTAAATTCTTAAGTAAATGAACCTCAGTATTGTGCTTTCATACTTTATCAAATATAAAAAACTTTATTTCACCAGTGTGGTTGACAAATGACATATGAGTTAATTTTGTTTTTATGTTGCTAATGTGAGAACACCGTCTTCCAACAGATATTTGGTATTAATTCTTAATCTAAAATTGTATTTGCAGCTGATGGGCATGCTGCCCATCCTCCCCCTCCTTTTTCCTGTCATGTGGGTGCTGTTAAATTCTTTCGGAGAGGCCAAGGTCCTTGCTGAATTCAGTCGGGCTTCACCAGCTGGTCTGGTGAGGAGCACAATGTCACACACAATATCACACACATACACTCTTTTATTGTAGACTTAACAATAGAGAAGCTTGTTCCCACATCGTCATATTGGCCTTTTTGAGTTTTATTTTCATACAAGCTCCTAAATTTACAAATTACATTGAACATTTTTTTTTGGGAACTTGAATCAAGTAAAAAAAAAAAAAAAAAAATTAGAAATTAGTAAACTTTTCAGAGCTCCAGTCACTTAAGAGGAGTGGATGTGAGTCATGATGTGAGTCCACACTTTAGGGTAGATTTTCACAGCACATACACTATTTCCCTACATACATGCTAAATGTTACAGATGGAGATCCAGTAGCGTTCAAGTTTATTCATCATTTGTAGCTTGAATTTAAATCAGTGTAATAATGATCTACTTAGACCATATTTGATTAGTGAGTTTGTAGGTAAGGTAGTAAGATGTCATTGTCCTTGAGGCAAAAATTGATAGGTGTTTGACAGAAAATTCATTATCAATAAATCATCTTACAATTTGTGTGTGTCCACAATAACAACAATGGCGTAGTCCCACCTTTAAGTGACTTCAATGCCAATATTAGTTTTGGCTGGTACACACACAAACACACACACACACACAGAGGAGATGTATGAAAGGACTCCCTCTATGTTTTAACTGGACTTTCCTCTTGCCCCAGCTTGCTAAATTCTCTGAGGACACTCTAAGCAGCTACACCGAAGTGGTTTCCCCTCAGGTATAACCTCTTCCTGTCTTGCTCCCCAGTTCCGCCTGTTCCCACCACCTGACCCTGCTTGTCTTCACTTGTTGACCACGCTCCTCTGCAACTCCCTCTTTGAAACCCATTTCTGTGAACCCAGCTCTCATCACCCTCCCAACCCCACCCTGTCAGCCTCAGTGTCTATCATATATTTGATTTTTTTTTTAACATAGATAACTTAATCAGCGCGTTTCAGATGACCTCAAAATCCTAATTTTCTTGTTCATTTTCTTTAGATACAATCATTGCATTATAATCCTTTTTTATTTACGTTAAGTTTTCTCTCTTTGATTTTGGTCTTACTGTCTGTGAAATATCAGGCAACATATCTTGACTGAACAGATTTGGATAAAAGAACATGTTCTTGATGTGTCCAATGACACATTACTTCAACATTAGGGATGAAAACTTGAGGTTATTTACATAACCCCAGTTCTCTGAGTAATATGAGTGAGATGTGTCACTATGGGATGTGTCAGCCTTCAGAAGCATTAATCTCATTACGCCAATCATAATTGGCTAGTGAACGTATTTGTCCGCTGCAGGTGGGACCACCTGCTATAAATGCCACACGCAGACATCACCACCTCATTCACGATAAGCACCTCTTCTTGCCCGCCAAGGCAAGAATGGTTGTCTGGTGAGACATCTCACTCATATTACTCAGAGAACCGGGGTTATGTAAATCACCTCAAGTTCTCTTTCATAATACTCACTTGATGTCTCACTATGGGAAATGGTAGCTCCTGTATTGCCAGACAAGCTTGCCATGCATCCACCGACCATCAGGTAAACCCCCCCCCCACTCGTTAAGGGCAACGGAACCGCCTGTGACACACATGGTGCGGAGATGTCCAGCATATAAAACCGGACGAAAGTGAGCGGTGAGGACCAGCTCACTGCAGCACAGATTTCCTGAAGGTCAACTCCCTTGAACAAAGCCCACGATGTGGCTAAGCCCCAGGTGGAATGTGCATGCAGAACCCTCAGGAGGCTGCAGACGCTGACTCAAGTAGGCTAAAGCAATCACCCGAACCAACCAGTGGTGCTGCTTCATAATGGGTTTACCCCTGTGAGGACTGGCCCAGGAGACGAACAGCTGAACTTCTCCTGAGGCTCGCCGGTCTGTGTACATACGCGCGAACCGCCCGCACCGGACAGAGCGCGTAAGACCGTCTGACGAAGCAGAGAAAGCTGCGAGGTCAATGGGAGAACATGAGCCCACCAATTTGGGCACAAATGCCGGATTAGGCTTCAAAATCATCCTCGCGTCTCCAGAGCAAAACTGCGTGCACAACGGGTGCACCGACAGTGTGTGAATGTCGCTGACGCTTTGCTCTCACGCTTTGCAGAGGCCAAAGCCAGCAGCAACACAGCCTTAAGGGACACGAACTTCAGATCACCTCCCAGCAGCGTCTCAAACCGGGCGCCCTTAAGCCCCTCCAGAACCCCAGCCAGATCCCACAGAGGGATGAGCGATCTGGACATAGGGAGAAGCCTGTACGGCTTTTCGATGCGACTGCGCTAGCAGCAGTAAACAGGAACAACAAACATTTATTGAACACACTGAAATGCGTGTTTGTGAACATGGGGGCTGATCTGGGGTTGAGCCTGCCCGCAACAGAGGTCCGGTCGTCTCGTCTCACTCCGGCGCTGCAGGGGACTGTCGGGAGGTGGAGACGGGGCGGGGGGGGGGGCCCTCTTGCACTCTGGAACTGGCCGGTAGAGCTGGGAAACGGGGGGGTCATCAGCGGCATCAAATGTGGAGAGAGGGCCTGTCAGACTGCTCTCTTCTTCCTCCTGGGCTGGGATGAGGCAGCCTGAGCAGGACGTGTTGGCTGGGCTGCAGCTGGAGCCATGGGATGGTTGGGCCAGGCGCGGGCAGATGAAGCGGCCGGCATTGATGCTTCACATGCTTCTGCGGGGCGTGAAGGCCTTGCGTTGCGCCGGCTGTGAATGAGCCAGTGGTTTACGCGGAAGACAGAGCTGAAGTGCAGTCCTTCCCGGAGCTCCTGGAAGAGTTGGGGCGCTCCGGGACCTTCCATGGACCATGGACAGGTCGAGCTGGGAGCTCCAACTGGAGCTGTCGCAGCTGTGTCCCTCCATCCATTCTGCAAGTTGACGCCTGGAGTGGAGGAGGGGAGGCAGGGATCCATACCAGACAGGCTAGCTTGACGTGCTAGTCGTCGGCGGAGACTGTTCATAGTGAAGACTAGGCATAGTCGACACGAGCCGGGGTTGTCTACTGCCTGGCAGGCATGTTCCAGCCCAAGGCAGTTAGAGCAAACTTCGTGTGGGTCCCTACTGGAGATAAGGTTCCCACAACCGCATAAACGAGGCTCAGAATCTCCGTGTCCCTTGGTGCGGGAGTCCTTCTCTACCATCTTCCTGCTGGAGTGCAACGGAATGGCGAGCTAAGCAGTGTGACACGCGGTACAGGGTGTGGGCACGCTGCTGTTCACGTGCGCGGACTGTGGTAGGGTGCCGGGGCACGGCATTCGACCCGTGGCGTAGCAAGGAACGCGGTAACACTTTTAGTGCAAGCGTAACCGGGGACCAAGCACCCATCAAGCTTATTCGGCTCTCTCTGCGGACAGTTGAGCTCACACTCACCATGATGGATGCCAGGAGAGTTTCGGGCAAGAAGAGGTGTCTGAATGAGGTGGTGACGTCCGTGTGTGGCATTTATAGCAGGTGGTCCCACCTGCAGCGGACGAATACATTCACCAGCCAATTATGATTGGCGTAATGAGATGAATGCTTCTGAGGGCTGACACTAGAGGGCGTGCATTCCATAGTGACACATCAAGCGAGTATTATGAAAGAGAACTTTCCAAAGCATCTCACAGACCATGACCAAACTCAATGACACAAAATGGACAACAGAATAAAACAAGTTTTATATATGTTTTTCTGAAATTGCTTCTTTGGCATTAGTACCAATGGTACCAAGTTCAAACTACACTACATTGCGAGATTATTTTTTTGTTCACGCTTCCTGATTTGCTCGCTGCCAAGTGAACAAGAATTTCTTATTGTGTTTATTTAAAAAAAAAAAAAAAAACATACAGTAAAAATGATGGTGGATGATGCAGCTGATTCTCATCATCTAAAATCCCAGAGTAGTATGTTTTTTGTATCTTTTTTACCTTTGTTGTTAGGATCTTTTTCTTTGTTTGAATCAGAATAATATCTTCACTTTAAATATTGATTCAAATTTTGATTTGTCAAATAATCCTTTCAAAAAGCTGCAAATTATTTAGTTACTTATTTAGTTACTAATTATTTAGTTAGTAACTGCACTGATGAGTGGAGTATATTTTTTATCAGATGTCAGAGTTATTTGGATATGCGATCTGAAATACAATGACAACTCTCATAGATACCAATTACTTTAAGATATAGTGAGCATAAATGGATGCACGTTAAATGCCCGTGGTGAGTGCCATTAAACCTGGAAAAAAATTGTTATGTTTCATTTCAGGTATTCAAGTAGATTTATGAAATAATTTAATTTAAACCTGAGGAATTTTTCTCCATCTCAGGATAATTTCGTCACATTTTCTAAACTGCAGTTATGTTGTCCTTGGTGAAACGGTGACCTACAGTCACACTTTTGACATCGTGTTCAGTCTCTTCACGACTTAGAGCTGATGCCTCTTGATTTCTTCACTGAACGCTGGATGTCATGATGTCATTCCACCACCTCCAATGCTGGAATACCTAGGCTAGTTTAGTAACTGATTACATTAAAGATGTAACTTTAACACGACTAGATCTCTTCAAATTCACAACCCTGAAAGAATCAGATCATCAGACTCATGAGAACTGGTTCAGACATACTGTATTTCATTATTGAGAGGAGGATATTTACGGTTGTATTTCCCTCTTATGCTCTGTTCTCTCCTGTGTGTCTATGCCTTTTATCAAGTTTAAACCCATATGTGTAAAATTCATTTTAGATGTTACTTGTTTTGTTGCTTTGTTCCATCCTTGATGACCAGTTGTAAATAGTTCCATTCAAAGGAAACACAGATCATGTGATAGAACGTGAAAATGGAAAGCAAGCCAAAGACTCTTTTTGCACTTTAAACCCTTTTTTTAAATTTATTTGTTTTGATATATCATGTAGCGTGAAGACAGTAGAACAATGGATGACTTTCTTAATTCCACTTGCACTCGTTATGGGGCACCACTTTCACTTACTGGAAGAAATATAAACTCAAGAGTTTATTCTGTACTGAGGGTACCAGTTCTAAGACATTGAGTGCCGCGCCTATATTCCAATTAACAAACGGGAAACCACTGACAGAAAACGACAATTTATTATTATTAACAAATGATTATATGAATGGACAAGATTAAACATGTATAAACTCAACGATAGTTATGACAGAAAGTAGGAATTGAATGACGGTGAGACACTCTGGATTATTCTACCCTAATAAACCTAAATTTAGATTAAAATGTTAGTGAATTTAGAGTCAAAATTAATTTGGTTATTTGAGACCCAGCAAACGACCATCAGACAGTTGATCTTTCTTACATACGGGCAGCTTCGCTCCGATGGCTCCAGAAACGGGTGCAGGCCGCGAACTCTCAGTCTTCCAGGGGTTCCATGCGCTTCAACACCCAGAACTCAAGAGGGCTGGTCCAATCCACCTGCTGCATCACCTGGCCCACGGATACGAGGCGGAGATGCGTCTTCAGGTCTGAGATGGTCTCGGGAATTTTACTCAATTAGACGATCCATTTGGCCACTGGAATGTAGTCTTCGTAGCGTAAAAATAAAAAAAAAAACTTTCAAAAATTGTTTCAATATGTTCTTTGAGGATGCAATATGATAGCGACTTAAGCAATTAATTTCCTACAGAGTTCTGAATCACTACCGTGGAACTTAAACGAGGAGAAATATCTAGCTCCAAAAATTGACGCGAAATTAACAAAAACAAAATACGGGGGTAACGAAGACAAAAGGCAGACAAAAGTGTGGTAGACAAAAAGAAGGTAAAACGCATCGAACAAAGGACTCCTTTTCCTTTATAGTCTTTCTGTCCCCCCTTCTTTGGGTTTGGGCTGCACCCTTACGAATATTCGAATTTTCTTCTCTGTGGAACGAGATCCTCAGATGTTGTTGGAATTTTCTTTCAAAAATCAAACAAAAATATAAAACCCATCTGTCTCAATGTCATGTCTAGTGAATAATTTTGTACATTTATCCTAGACAACGCTATGTTAGTTTTTACTTGTGATAAGTTACAAAGCACATGTTGCATCTACTATGGATTAAATTCCGACCTTCATTTATGAAACAGATGAAACACACATAACAAACACACATAACTACAGTATATCAGTCTTAAGATACGTATACAATACCCAGGGTATCTCATGTGATAATATTAACGTTAACCACAACACATGCCAGGGTGACGAAATAAAGGCTTGAACCTGAAGAACAATATTAGCCAGGTTAATTTTCTTTGATAAAGTTATAAGGGTGTTTTTGACTTTCCAGAGAATTGCGTTCAGATTTCACTCCCTACTGTGTGGTTGGGAGGGAGTATCAAGTCTGGCATCCGTCAGTCGTAAAAGTCAAAGATAGGAATGCAGAACATTGGTGCAAGAACTTAGTGTATACATCTTCATGCATGATTATAACTTTGTTCTATATATATATATATCTATATATATAGATATATATATATCTATATATATATATATCTATATATATAGATGTGTGTGTATATATACAGTATATATATATATAGATGTATGAAGAACAGTAATAAGGAATAATATAAGAAAATAGCCCACAATGTTTATTCAGTCCAGCAAGACCGTTGATCTGAATCCAGCTGATCCGTCTGCAGAGGTGTGAATGGCCTTTTGTCTCAGTGTGAGGTGAAACATCTGTTCTCCATTTGGTCGGGAGATGTGTCCCTTCCTCCCACTTAGGTGTTCCTGGTTCTAACTCTCAGGTCATTGGACGGCCTGGGTGATAGGTGTATGTAAGCACAAGGGATTATGAAAACCAACAACACGTCCATTAGTAAATTCCTGTGGTGATGGTATGAATTTTGTTGTTAGAAGATTCCACAACCCCCTCCTGCTTGTGTCCTGGTGTCTGAAACAGTCATAAAGATAACGATCTCGTGCTTGGTACAAGAAGATCCAGGGGAGAGTTTGAGATGTCCGCTACAATCATTTTTACAGCCAATCCTTTTTGTGATACTCTTATGACTCCTTATGATACTTGTGATACTCTGATGTATATGATACTCTGATGTATATTTGTTTTAGATCTAAAAGTGTGTGTCTGTACACCTACTCATGTGTGCAGGAGATGTTCCGGTGTGTTTGGAGACACCTGGTTGCCATCCTGAAGGGACGCTCTGAGACGCTCTGTTATACATCCAGTCTGTTACACACGTTGGGATCTGTAACTGTGAGTAAGACGGGACTCAGTGACCTATCATTTTCATTGTCAATGTTTACTGAAATCTAGACTCAGATCCAGAATCCAATCAAGTGTGCAACTAAGCGGTGCTCATCCTGAATCCAACATGCATGAAAGATCATCAACAGGAAATAGAAGAACCTTAATTTTTTTTAACAATTCGCTGGTAGAATTTTATAATAAACCAGCAATCTTCCGGTCCCAATCTCTTGTTTAGGGGCACATGCATGACACCATGTTAATAACTACCAGGTATGTTGCTTTAAGCATATTTAACTACATGCACTCAGTTATTAACATGGTGTCATGCATGTGTCCCTAAACAAGAGTTTGGGACTAGAAGATTGCTGGTTTGCTAAAAAAAAAAAAAAAAAAAAAAAAAAAAGGCACCCATGCATTGTTAAAAAAATTACAATTAAAGTTTACTTTTGGTGACTCTCTAACATTGGCCAAACCACTTCATTGCTTACATGTGAGACACGTAAGTCAAATCAAGATCTTGAAATTGAGTCTGTAAAATTGGAAAGTCATATGTTTCAATTGTACTGGGTAGAACTTATTGTGAGAATGTTCTTCTTTAGAGGTTCCAGTTTTGTTGATTCCAAACCAGTTGATTATTTGAAGACTTGTCCGCATATTTCTGTGTAATTTAAACATTTTGTGTAGGTGCTGTGTTGTGTGGACAAGCAGGGCATTCTGTCGTGGCCCAACCCCAGTCCAGAGACTGTGCTGTTCTTCAGTGGGCGTGTAGAACCTCCTCACAACAGCCAGGATGATCTCAGAGATGACCTGTCTGTAAATTCCTACTGCAAAATGGAGATGGATGATGACAGACAGGAGGTATGTAGTCTGTAAAGATGGTTGCTTTAGTTCATGGGATTGTATGCATTTAATTATTTTTAATATAAAATGTCATTCACCAGCTGATGGAAGAATTCATCAGCTGATGTTAATACTGTACTGTAATATGTACTGACGATTTCTGACTGGTATACAGGCCCAGGAGGGGGAGGCTTTGCTCTGTTTGACTACAGAGTCATCCACTCAGCCAGGAGAGACAGCGGAGCCCAGTGAAACATCACGGGACAGATCAGAAGCTCGTTCTTCTGATCTTCGACCTGCGCGTTCCTGCCAGCCTGCACACACTCGTACTAAACACCACTCCGGATCCAACGTGAGTTTCAGCCATGACACCGAGGGAGGCGAGGATGACCAAACACAGGTAAAACCATTGTGTTATACTTATTTGTCTGAATCTGTCTGTCTTAAGCAGCTCCAAGAAAATCTTTTAGATTGTGGTGCACAATTATTGTGAACCTGTGATTAGTAAACTGAAGAAAAAAAATCAGAACATTTCACAGACTGTTGGTTAAGCAATGTTCATTCTTCCTGCCCCAAATTTCAAAACTTTGTGTGGCGAACTATAAAACTGCGGCATCAATTAAAGGTAGGGTTGTTAAAAAAATGTTGCCATGTTAGCACTGATCATCTGAGGAATAGGAATCCAGTAAATATTCCATCAGTCTCGGATTAATTTAAAGCACAGCAACATCTAAATGGATGTCCAGCAGTGAGTACATTGTAAAATTCTTCAGTGAGTTGAAAGAATTTTGTGCTGTGGAGCAATGTTTGAATGACATCAAGTATTTTCTGCCCCATATTGTATGTTTAGGACTTTACCATGGGCTACTTAGAGGGAGAGGCTGAGGACTATGTGTGTGACTACCACCTAGAGATGCTTAGTCTGTCACAGGACCAGCAGAATCCAACCAGTATCCAGTTCGATGACCTTTCGTGGCAGTGCCACCTGCCATCCCTGAAGCCCCTAGGACTCAACATCATGCTGAACCTGTGCAACGCTAGTGTCACCCAGCAACTATGTCGCTTCTCTGACCACCTGTCCAACCTAGCTCTGCAGGAAAGCCATGGCACCGTGTTACCGGTTTATGTCCCGTGGGGTCTTTGTGAGCTCTCCAGGCTAATAGGTCAGTTGTTTTTGTTTGTGTTGCATCAGGAATTATCTCACATACAATTCCTTTAGAAAAAGCCAACATTTCCAAGTAAATGAGGAAAAACTGCATTTGTGGGTGGGATTGGTGGATCTGATTGGGTTTTAAAGCTAATCAAGCATTTTGTAATTTACTTTCTCTGATAAAAGTATTAAATAGCATGCCAACTTTTTGATGTGTGGAATATTTTTCCTTATAACACAAGCACTTTAAAAATTTTTTGTAAATGTCTGTGTAGATTCTCACTCATCCAGGTCATGGTTATCCAAAGTAGATCTCTCTGTGTCAACTGGACTGAAAGGTTTCTTTGAAAACATTTCGCCCTCTCTCCAGAGAGCTTCTTCAGTTCTAAGTTTGCTGGGGCAGAGCTTGAAAATATAGCCCTGTGGACCATTGGCATGTTAATCTCTGAGGACCACAGCAAAAAAAACAAAGGGAACCTATTAAATATTAATGGACAATAATCCTTTTTGTTGTGCACATTTGGTTAAGGATTCACCCCTGGTGCACGTGAGCTCTTTAAACAGGAGAACCATCTGGCCCTCTACCAGCTGCCATCAGGCGAGAAAGCAAAGGAATTCACCTCCCGTCACCTTCACTGCTTCACCAAACGCCAGCCTCCCATCTCCCACCTCATCTCGCTATTTGTACGAGACTCTTCATCCAGTGAGTCTATACATTCTTGACTTTGTGAATTGATTTAATTTTATTTAGCATAATGCACGTTCCAAGATGTCTTTGAATATGTGAAATACTAGCTCGTCTTTATGTATTTACATAAACTTACTAAATCATCTTTATTATTATCATTTTCACACTGGTGTGGATATACCTATGGAAAGGTCACCCTCAGTATAGGTTTAAAATAAAGAAGTTAATGATTCAGTGTTGAAGCCATTGACAATATGGATGGGAGGAAATATCTGAATGATATTAATCATATCAGTAATGGCCCATAATCCAAATAAACATTTTGTGGAGTTACAGCTCTGACCTCCTTGGTTTCGCTAATAGATTATGTCCAGATGCTGTCACACGGCTCAGCTGACCTGATTTTGGAGGCCTGCACTGACTTCTGGGATGGAACAGATATCTATCCCCTCTCAGGCTCAGACAGGTGCAGGAATAGTTACACACCATCCATATTTGTGTCAGTCTTTCCATTTGCGTTCCTGTTTTTGCATCACTTGCTACCTCTCCTGTTACAGAAAGAAGGTTCTGGATTTTTACCAGCGAGCCTGTCTGTCAGGTTACTGCTCAGCATTCGCCTACAAACCCATGCAGGTGTCCTTGTCTAGCCAACTGAATGGAAAGTGTGTGGAGCTGGCTCCTGGTCCCTGCTTGTTCACTGGAGTGGAGCTGCCCTCCACCACTCCCATCAAACACAGCTCATGCAGAAACAGCTGGAGTTCTGATGGTACTACGTACTCTTAAAACTGCAAAAGAATCTCTGCTCAATAGCAAATTTTAAGTTAATTTTCCATTACTTGTCCTCCATAATATCCACAGAGGGCATAGGAGAAGGTGTGGAACGTGAGGACTGTGTCCAGGCCCTCAGTGGGCAGATTTTCATGGGAATGGTGTCATCCCAGTTCCAAGCAAGGCTAGACACAGTGCGGCTCATCGATGCCCTGGTGACCGCATGTATTCGATTTGTTTACTTTTCTATGGAGGATGAGCTCCGCAGCAAGGTAAACACATAGAAATATGCTAATACTATCAAATATTAATATTTGATATGTCTTTTGATTACACTTTTTGCATTTTCTGACACTATATATGTCTGTTGTCCTACTCTGATGCCATTCTTGTGGCTGATAAAAGCTTGTTATCCACTTTTTGTGCATTATAAATGTTTAATATAAAAAAGTAATGACTAACTGCTATAAATGTATGATGGCAGCACCAGTACATGAAAATTGTGACTTATGTAGATAATGAAATTTGTGTATTTGCAGGTTTTTGCAGAGAAAATGGGTTTGGAGACGGGCTGGAACTGTCACATCTCTTTAACTCCAAATGGAGACAGTCCCTGTGTTGGAGCTCCATCCAGCCCCAGTCAGGGATCTCTGCATGAAGAGCTGAACCAAGGTGCCTGCTGATATTTGTACAAGCTATTTGCAGAGCTGTTTGAAATTTGTATTGACATGAGCTTAGCTGTTCTCTGCAACTGCTGTTCTTGAATCAAGGTTACGTTAGTCCAGCCTTCTTAGCACTGCACCTGTAAATATCATTAGGAATGATTGGACCATTAGCCATTTGACCTCTCAATATACGTTGTATCACAAATCATGTATCTTAGAATTGTCAAGCTATGGAATCAGGATGGTTGCACACACTGTGTAAGTAGCCAGACAAAAATGGAAATACTCCAGTTCGTCACACCAACTCGAATTTTACTACTAGACGAGTAGTCTAGTGAACTTGGTGAAGTACTTTTACTGTAAGGGCTTGAGATGAGGACCAAACATAACTACTAGAATGCTATAGGGGCTGCTTTGAAACTCACCATCGTTGTCTCTGTGCTTGACGCAGATTCTCGAGATGAAGCTGAAGGTCCACTGCTGCCAGAGGAAGAAGCACTCTCTGACATGGCTAGTTTCCAGCCCACAGACAGCGATGTGCCAAGCTTTCTGGAGGACTGCAACAGGGTAACTGCACCATTTATTTTTACTATTAGCTATTTTGTCCCTCCTGGGCTGCCACCTTATCGTGGTGGAGGGGTGTGCGTGTCCCTATGATCCTGGGAGCTCAGTTGTCTGGGGCTTTATGCCCCTGGTAGGGCCTCCCATGGCAAACAGGTCCTAGGTGAGGGACCAGACAAAGTGCAGCCCATAAAACCCCTTATGATGAATAAAACATTTGGTGTGAAGTCTCACTTGCACGGACGCGGGTCACCGGGGCCCCCTCCTGGAGCCAGACCTGGGGGTGGGGCACGCTGGCGAGCGCCTGGTGGCCGGGCCTTTGCCCATGGGGTCCGGCCGGGCATAGCCCGAAGGAGTGACATGGGACCCTCTTCCAGTGGGCTCACCACCTGCAGGAGGGGCCAAAGGGGTCGGGTGCTGTGTGAGTTGGGTGGCAGCCGAAGGCGGGGACCTTGGCGGTCCGATCCCCGGCTGCAGAAGCTAGCTCTAGGGACGTGGAACGTCACCTCTCTGATGGGGAAGGAGCCTGAGCTGGTGCGTGAGGTCGAGAAGTTCCGACTAGATATAGTCGGCCTCACCTCAACGCATAGCAAGGGCTCTGGAACCAGCCTTCTTGAGAGGGGTTGGATTCTCTTCTACTCTGGAGTTGCCGACGGGGAGAGGCGGCAGGCAGAGGTGGCGATTCTTGTCGCCCCCCGGCTTAGTGCCTATATGTTGGAGTTTACCCCGGTGGGCGAGAGGGTAGCCTCCCTCCGCCTTCAGGTGGGGGGACGGATCCTGACTGTTGTTTGTGCCTTCGGCCCCAACAGCAGTTCAGCGTATCCACCCTTTTTGGAGTCCCTAGAGGGAGTACTAGAGAGTGCTCCTTCTGGGGGTTCCCTCGTCCTCCTGGGTGACTTCAATGCTCACGTCGGCAGTGACAGTGAGACCTGGAGGGGCGTGATTGAGAGGAATGGCCCCCCTGATCTGAACCCGAGTGGTGTTCTGTTGTTGGACTTCTGTGCTCGGCACAGATTGTCCATAACGAACACCATGTTCAGACATAAGGGTGTCCATATGTGCACTTGGCACCAGGGCACCCTGGCCCGCAGTTCGATGATCGACTTTGTAGTCGTGTCCTCGGACTTGCGGCTGCATGTTCTGGACACTCGGGTGAAGAGAGGGGCGGAGCTGTCAACTGATCACCACCTGGTGGTGAGTTGGCTTCGTTGGTGGGGGAGGATGCCGGACAGGCCCGGCAGGCCCAAACGTATGGTGAGGGTCTGCTGGGAACGCCTGGCAGAATCTCCTGTCAGGCGGAGCTTCAACTCCCACCTCCGGGAGAGACATTGGGGGACATTGAGTCCAAGTGGACCATGTTCCGTGCCTCCATTGTTGAGGCGGCCGTCCGGTGCTGTGGCCGCAAGGTGGTCGGTGCCTGTCGTGGCGGCAACACCCGAACCCGCTGGTGGACACCGCCAGTGAGGGATGCCGTCAAGCTGAAGAAGGAGTCGTACCGGGCCTTTTTGGCCTGTGGGACTCCCGAGGCAGCAGATGGGTACCAGCGAGCCAAGCGGGGTGCAGCTGCAGCGGTCGCCGAGGCAAAGATCCGGGCGTGGGAGGAGTTCGGGGAGGCCATGGAGAACGACTTCCGGACGGCTTCGAAAAGGTTCTGGACCACCATCCGGCGCCTGAGGAGGGGGAAGCAGTGCATTGTCAACACTGTGTACGGTGGGGATGGTGTGCTGCTGACCTCAACTCGGGACGTTGTGGATCGGTGGAAGGAATTCTTCGAAGACCTTCTCAATCCCACCAACACGCCTTCCAGTGAGGAAGCAGGGCCTGGGGAATCGGAGGCGAGTTCTCTTATCTCTGGGGTCGAGGTAGCCGAGGTTGTTGAGAAACTCCTCGGTGGCAGGGCCCCGGGGGTGGATGAGATCCGTCCGGAGTTCCTTCGGGCTCTGGACGTTGTAGGGCTGTCGTGGTTGACACGACTCTGCAACGTCGCGTGGACATCGGGGGAGGTACCACTGGATTGGCAGACTGGGGTGGTGGTCCCTCTTTTTAAGAAGGGGGACCGGAGGGTGTGTTCCAACTATAGGGGGATCACACTCCTCAGCCTACCGGGCAAGGTCTATTCAGGGGTACTGGAGAGGAGGGTCCGTCGGATAGTCGAACCTCGGATTCAGGAGGAGCAGTGCGGTTTTCGTCCTGGACATGGAACTGTGGACCAGCTCTACACCCTCAGCAAGGTCCTTGAGGGTGCGTGGGAGTTTGCCCAACCAGTCTACATGTGTTTTGTAAATCTGGAGAAGGCATTTGACCGCGTGCCTCGGGGAATCCTGTGGGGGGTTCTCCGGGAGTATGGGGTGTCGGGCCCCCTGATATGGGCCGTCCGCTCCCTGTATGACCGGTGTCAGAGTTTGGTCTGCATCGCCGGTAGTAAGTCGAACTCGTTTCCGGTGGGGGTTGGACTCCGCCAGGGCTGCCCTTTGTCACCGATTCTGTTCATAACTTTTATGGACAGAGTTTCTAGGCGCAGCCATGGTGTTGAGGGGGTCCGGTTTGGTGGCCTCAGGATCGGGTCTCTGCTTTTTGCAGATGATGTGGTCCTGTTGGCTTCATCAGTCCGTGACCTCCAGCTCTCGCTGGACCGGTTCGCAACCGAGTGCGAAGCGGCCGGGATGAAAATCAGCTCCTCCAAGTCTGAGGCCATGGTTCTCAGCCGGAAAAAGGTGGAGTGCCTTCTCCGGGTCGGGGAGGAGATCCTCCCCCAAGTGGAGGAGTTCAAGTACCTTGGGGTCTTGTTCACGAGTGAGGGAAGAATGGAGCGGGAGATCGACAGGCAGATCGGTGCGGCGTCTGCAGTAATGCGGACTCTGCACCGGTCCGTTGTGGTGAAGAGAGAGCTGAGCCGAAAGGCGAAGCTCTCGGTTTACCGGTCGATCTTCGTTCCTACCCTCACCTATGGTCATGAGCTCTGGGTAGTGACCGAAAGAACGAGATCGCGGGTACAAGCGGCCGAAATGAGTTTCCTCCGCAGGGTGGCTGGGCTCTCCCTTAGAGATAAGGTGAGAAGCTCTGCTATCCGGGAGGAGCTTGGAGTAGAGCCGCTGCTCCTCCGCATTGAGAGGAGTCAGATGAGGCTCGGGCACCTAGTTAGGATGCCTCCCGGACGCCTCCCTGGTGAGGTGTTCAGGGCACGTCCTTCCGGTAGGAGGCCCCCGGGAAGACCCAGGACACGCTGGAGGGACTATGTCTCTCGGCTGGCCTGGGAACGTCTCGAGATCCCCCCGGAAGAGGTGGACGAAGTAGCTGGGGAGAGGGAAGTCTGGGCTTCCCTGCTTAGGCTGCTGCCCCCGCGACCCGACCCCGGATAAGCGGAAGAAGATGGATGGATGGATATTTTGTCCCATTTGGTCACTGATCAGATATACAATAAATACCCATATGTATTATTAAGTAGAATATTTCTTATTTCTGCTTACTGCAACCAGTTCTTTGCTCTTTCTTAGGCCAAACTACCTCGTGGTATCCATCAGGTTCGGCCTCATTTGAAGAACATTGATAATGTACCTCTTTTGGTACCTCTCTTCACTGACTGCACTCCTGACAGTGAGTATTTTACTTACTTTTTTTTCTTGTCCTCTTCTGGGGATATTTTATAACCAGAAATCGAGAACAGAGTAGTGTTCTCTCCTGGTGTAGAATGGTGTTGACCATTGACTGTTTTCTTTTTAATTTTTAATCATTTAAAGCCATGTGTGAGATGATGAAGATCATGCAGGAGAACAGGGAGGTAACATGCTGCCTGGGAAGCTCAGCCAATTTCCGCAACAGTCGTCTGTTTTTACAAAGTGATGTCAGGTCTGTACACATCAGTGGTTAATCATGGTTGGTTGATTGACTTTTAAATTAAGAAGTTAAAGTCAGATGGACATTCTGGCCTGATTGAACCATTCCTTAAATATTGAAGAGTATTAAGGATAATTTTCCAGTTGAATCAACATTTGGCTAATCAAAGGACAATTGTCCTCGATTGTTCTATTTATGTTCTTTAAAATACCAGTTTGCTGAGTGCACATTCTGCTGTAATACCTGAACAGCTAGTGTTCTTGGTATAATGACACCCACACTGTCGAAATTAAATTTCATTTTGTCAGTTAATGTCAATTAAAGGAAACCTCTTGGCAAGTGAGAAAATGTTATACTCTTTAAAATGTCTATAGACAGGCCTGTCCCAAATATTTAGTCTACAACCAGGCTGGGTCCAACTCAAAAACACCAATGTAACACTGCGTAACATTTTGTCCACAGCATTGCTCTTGACCCTCTGTACCCATCCCAGTGCTCATGGGAAACTTTTGGCTATGCCACCGGAGGAGGGTTTAATGGCGACACTGAAGGGCTTACTCCTCTGAGACTCTCTGGACAGCTTAATAGTCTTGGCTGTTCGGTCATCTTCCACCAAGGAGACAGTGTCAGCATGGTCAAGCTTATTGAGCAGGTTAGACAAAGACAGACGCACTTGGCAGCCTGTGAAATGGTTCTGAGTGAATTTGTCTTTGCTTGAACCCATTCCAGGCTCGACACACTACCTACGGCATTCGCAAGTGCTTCCTTTTCCTCCTGCAGTGTCAGTTAAGTCTGGTCATTATCCAGGTGAAAGCAAATTATCAAAACTGATACTACACTGGATGATAGATGTTAACACTGAGTTGAAAAAAATAAAGTATCTGTCTGCAGTTCTTGGCCTGCCTTTCTCAACTTCCTCCTCCCATTACCACCACCGACATCTTGTGGCTGTCATGCTTCACCTGCCCTCTGCTAAGGTATGCACGCGTATATCCGCTGCAGCCCTGTAATACTGGACTCTAATATTGTCTGACTGCGATCTTTACAGTGTGTCACTTTTGGGAAAGCCACCAGACACCACAGCCATGACCGTTGCAACAGGGAAGAACTTGAATGCAATACCAAGGAAGGTAGTTTCAGACGACAAGCCGATATTCTACTTTACAACAACTTCATACGTTCAAAGGCCACCGAAAGTCGTGCCCCTTCACAAGTGTGACCCCAGGAAAACTATCATAAAAACACTCCTTTGTGTTTTCTGCGCAGACCCAGAACTACTTCCTTGGCTGCTTCCTGTTGAAATTCGCCCTGACAGTCAGTGCCTACCTGTTGGCCTTTGGCTTCACGCTGCAGGAAGTCTGTCAAGGGAGCAGCAGCTTCATTTCAGCTGACAACACCACCTTCACCTGCCTTCACATATTCACAGCCAGGTAGGAGATGTGGTGACCCGATGTTTAGACCCATCAAAGGGTTGTTTCTGTTTGATCTTTGTTTTTTTGTGAATGTAGCTCATCAGCAAACGCTCCTCAATGGTTCAATGAACTGTCAAATGGCCTGCTACTGACTCAGAAGGTTATGGCAGGGTTCCTTGCCTTACACATGGGTAGGGAAATCTTCAGAGTGTCTGTTTTCCTTTGTCGTTTAGATGTCAGATGTTGCCTAAGTCCTACTCTTGTTTTTTTTTTTTTTCTGCAGTGGTGATCTCTCTCAGCTACATCCACCGCTCTCAGCCTCTATGGAGAAAAAGTCCATTCAGTAATAGCTGGTGGTGTTTGATTGTACCTGTTGTGTAAGTCAGTTGTTCTGATCATCATATTTAATACAGGAGTACTCCACGTCCAGGTTCTATTAGTGATTAAAAATAATTGGTTATTTTCTCCTGGTGATCCTCTCCTTTGTGTACATGCAAAAATGTTGTAGGTCTGCTTTTCTCTATTTATGTTTAAATTAAAAAAACTGCCACAAAGACTGATTCTTGGGCTTTTCTGTCTTTCAGACTGTGTGCCCAGATTTTCCAGGCTACGGTAGATTACCAGTTATGGCGTCACCACAGCAGCCTCCTGCCATTTGGCCTGGGCGACATACCCCTGATGGCCTGGCTATTGGTATCTCTGTCCCTAATGTTGGTGGTCGTGCTCAACGAAGTGGTGAAACTCCACGAAATAAGGTATGAAAGCAGCCACAAGACCAAGCTAAAATGCACAAGTATTAGTGGTAAATTGACAATAGCAAACTGGTTATATTTAAGCAACCAATGGGAGCGCAACTATTATACAGAATCGAGTGCTCTAATTTGATCACATTGATCCTTTTAGGGTGCGCGTTCGCTACCAGAAGAGACAGAAGCTGCAGTTTGAGACCAAACTGGGTATGAACTCTCCATTCTGATGTCTGTTTCGAGTCAGTCCTGAAAATTGGGTGTGGGCCAGACCACCTCTAACACTTCAGCCCAGAGGTGCTGAAAATCAGCAGGGGGCGCTCTACCAAATGTAACAATAGGGGTCTTCATATCGCAGAGCTATAAGCTCCTGGGGCTTCTTCCCTAAAGTAATGTTTATCTGAATGGCAGCAAAAAGTTTTAACGCAATCACATCAAATGATTGGATAAGAACAATAAAGGAACCAAAAAAAAAGACCCACCATATATTTATTTATTTTTAATTTTAAAGGCATGGAAATGTTTTGTGAAAGTATTTATCACTTCTCTTCTCCAGCTTTAAGAATTTTTTGCATGCTAACTATCATTCCTAGAATGGTCCTCATCCCAAACAGTTAAACCCCATTGATGTACAGATCAACTTAATCTTAAATTATTGGAAGTACAGTGTATTGTTTTATGTTGTTACATTAGTTTATTTTGTTTAATATTCAATGTTTGCCAAAAAAACAAAACCCCAAGAACACCATTTGTTCAGTATTAAATTCATTTGTAATTTTCATAGAAAAATAAAACAAATGAATGTGCTGTTTTCTTGGTGATACACATACAATCTTTTCTAAT
Source organism: Pao palembangensis (assembly GCA_015343265.1). NCBI lineage: Eukaryota > Metazoa > Chordata > Actinopteri > Tetraodontiformes > Tetraodontidae > Pao > Pao palembangensis. The sequence goes on from CM027084.1 coordinate 5,827,448, forward strand.
CAAGAAGTAGTCCTTTCCTTGGCCACCAAGAGTTAACCTTTTCACCCATATCTTCAGTTTTTCTTTCATTAACTTTAAAATGTTTGTCATGTCCTTTTTTTAATGTTTAACAATTATCACAACACTGTTGCTGTAGTCGACGCTGCTATTTCCTTTCTAAGTTCTATTTTATCTTTCTCTTATTTTCTCAATCAAACAGCTTTGTCCAGTCTTTGATTTATCCAATCAGTTTGAACAATAACGCGTTAAGAATGCACTCGGAAGGCTAGCCACACTAGCTACTCATTTAACTACTGGCTTGTTAATTGGCTTGAAAAATTACCTTTATTTCTTACTCAGCAGCAGTTGGTAAATTAATGTGTTTTAAAGTTAAATTATTCCTCAATATTGAAATACTGTTTTATGTCTAATGCTAATAGTATATCCCTGTCCACCATCCCAACTACTTTTCAGACATCAATCATTTTATAAATATACAAGATTGGCATTATGATATGGGCCTGTTTGTTCATTGGAGCTTGGTTCATTGAAGCCAGTTTTAAGAAAAATGGTACAAAAAATAGTTTTACAAAAACCTTTTTTGAAGTTGGATACATTTTTCCCAGTTAAGAATTATTCTTATATTATACACAATAAATTGATTTGAAAAGAAAAAAAAAATGCATTTAATAATGATCATCTTGGGGCTTTGTTTTAACAAGATTTTCGGTCACTTTTAAGGTTTCCACAGGAAAGATTTAAATGCGTCTCTGAAAAAAAAAAAAAAAAAGAAACATTACATCTGCCCTGCCCAATGGAGATTTTATTTTCTCCATGTGGAGATTTTCTGCTTTTTTTTTTTCCTGCAATCTGGAAAATAGTGGAGATAATGGCAGTTCAAAATTGGCATTGTTTTTAAGATGGGGAAAAAAAAGAGTTTGTGTCAGCTTTTGTCATTCAAATACAAAACATTCAAATACATAAACACAAATACAACACTAACCTGGAAGAGAGTGATTTGTGGTTCATATTTAATTCATCTTGTATCAAATCTCCATTTTAGTTATTATAAATGTGATGTGGCCGATCTGCTTTTACGTGTAAAGAAACAAATGCTTCTCTACTCTGTGTACGCTCAATACACATTAGTCTAGAACAGAGGTGGGCAAACTAAGGCCCGGGGGCCGCATGTGGCCCGACGAACTATTTAATCAGGCCCGCAGAGCTTTCACAATAATTTCTCCAAAAAGCCAAATGAAGAGGGTTGTCAGCTTGATTGGTTAGAAAAAGGTTCAGACCCCCCCTTCACCTAGCATGCTAACATGTCCTCTCAAGAAGGTGGGGCCAAACATCATTTGGAGCTTCATCATCCATCTCTAGCTGGACCAATTTACAGGCTCTTCAGAACATTTTCTCTGTCAATAGTCCATCAAGCAGGATTTTTAGTTAACCTCTGATCCTCATTTGGGGGGTTAGTTTCCTGCACCACCTGGCCGGCCCCTTCATCAAGATCTAAAACCCAATGTGGCCCTTCAGGCTAAATAATTGCCCACCCCTGGTCTAGAATGTGCCAGCATGCTTGTTCAAAGCCACATAGCTGGGTGGATGGTGAATTTATCCAAAAATGAAAGTTATTTCATGTACTGGTGTGGAAATTGCATACCGGAGGTCTGTGAAAGGTGCTTCATATCATTCAGTTGCCTTCTTCTTCAGCCTGTCTGCCTGTTTCAGACAGAAGCTCAGGATACTCTTCACTTTTTGGGTAGAACTATTAGTGGAACAGCTGCGGCTGCAGATTTTCTCTCCAGATTTTCTATATCTTGTGCCAGCATGTTTTAGAGATTATCCTCAAGTGACGTTCAGTCAGATTAACTGTGTGCTGCTTTAGTTTGAATTCTACTGAATCTTTCACCAAATATACAGTATGTCGTGATAGAGTTTAACGTACCGATGAGGATTTGTATTGTCTTTATATGAGAATCAAGTCTGATTTGAATAATATCACACAATGTTTACTATAGGAATTTAAATGTTTTAATTCTACCCTAAACACACTTACTGTCAGTCAGATGCTGAGAAACCGCTGAGCTATCACCTATCAAAAATGATAATCAGGGTTTGCTCTAAGTCACCAATATGCTGGCGTAACTGTCATTATTTCTGAGAATTGATCACCAAAACAATGATTATTTTGTTTAAAAGTCACTGATCTGTTTACTTTAATTTAGTTTGGAAATATCTTCCACTCACTGAGCTTTAAAAATGTCACAGAACATTAAAATGATCAAGTTCTTTTTATTTGAAATAATTAAAGTTACTTTTTCTTAATTACACGGGTTTTATGACATTTTAATTTGAAGTTGATATTCATGTTCGGATTTTTCTTTTTTTTTTTTTTTTAATAACATCAACCCAAAAAATATGTTTTCATTATGTCATGCATCACTATTTGTTTAATTCTTTTAAAATACAGTTAAAAAGAATACTCTTTTACAAGCAGTATAGGCGTGTAAAACGGTGCAAAAGCACAATCCTTGCAATTCTTGTTCAATGGCACTTAAGCACTCATGATAATCAAACCTGATAATGAGGGTTTTGAACAAACAATGCAAGAGAATATGTGGACGATGGAAGATGTCCATGTTTTGTACTCCACGGACTAGTCTGCACAAGGACGCTGTCGTGTATTCTCATCTTGGTTCAGTGCCGTTTCCTGTTCTGGTCTCACTACAACTTGAAGTTTTTTTCTTCAACACTGTACGTTGCCAGGTGACTGGTACAACCAGCAGACTTGATGCTAGGTATATTACAAACGATAGCACATGCGAGGGCCTCTACCAGCTGATGTTCAGGCTCTTGTGGGGAGTTAATGATTGTGGTGTATGTTACCAAAACTCTTAAATGTATATTTTGTACTTTTTTTAAATGTCTGTTTAGGGCATTTTGACAAAATTGATTGTGTATTGATTATGTTATAAATAAATAAAATCACTATTATTTATGATGGCATGTTTTGTTATTGGCATGCAAACAGTAGGTGTGTAAGTGGAACTAAACATTTATTAAACATGAACAATTTGCGTCCTAATTTTAGTTTTAATAAAGACAACTGGGTAGCATAATGTTACAGGGATCAAATTAAAGTGGCTCCATTTTTTATAGTTATATTTTGACTATATATGTTCAACATTATATACTGATTTGTATTTTGTAGCAAGTTTCTGTTCAAATGGTCATATATAAATTGAGTAGATGTCTGTGATAAATATAATGTATTTTAAAACAGTATCTGAAAATTAATCTTAAAGTTTGGATTAGTCATCTACAAAAGGTATGCAACGTGTGAAGTAAAACACCCCATAATTATCATTAAAAAATGAGCGTAGAACTTCCGGTTAATCTTTCAAAATAAAACATTTTCTTTTTTTTAGGGCAAATTTCTGTGCTTCACAAATGTAAAAAACATTTTTAAGGAAACCCTTTTAATATATATTATATTTATTTAATAACAGGGTTTTTTTCACAAGGAAAAGAATTGGAAGTGAAGTGAAACTGGAACTTTATAAACAAAAATTGGAAAGGGCCAAACAATTTACATTTTTAGGTCTATGGTTTGTGACATGGCCTGTACATATTCAGAAAGTAATAGACAAATGTAAAGTTTTAAATATTATGAGGTGTGTGGTTTGTAATGAGTGGGGGGCAGACAGAATGTCAGACAGAATTCAATATCTGGCACTGAGACCCTGCACAGGAGTATTCAAAACAACCCTAATTGCAGCTCTGCAGGTAGAGATGGGAGATGCCTCTCCTACTTCGAAGAATGTAGCTATCCTTAAACCATTGGGTTAATCTACAGGGGCATGAACAAGATCATCCCACATAGTATGTTTTAAAGCCTTGCTGGGAAAAGGAAAAGAAGAAAGTAAAATACTTTGGATGGACAGCAACAGAGAAAGCAACAGAATTCAAAATAGACCAACTAAAAGTGAGTCCAATATTTCCACTATCAGCAACAGTTGATGTGACGCTATTAGGGAAAAATAACAATAGAAGCACAATATATAGACAGTTATCACAGTTATGTACAGATTTACACAGCAAGAACTTTTGTCATTCCAGAATTTAATGTCAAAGTAGAAAAGAGTCAATTTCAGTATACAGTACTGTTGCAGGATTTTTTCCTACATCTTGGCTGGGTGGAAAAGCAGAAGGCACCTGCCACCTGTCCGTGTCAAAAAGTGACGCAGAGCACCAGAGGTTGTCTTTTTTTCAAAAAAATGTCACCCAGAATTTATTGAAGAAAAATACATCAGCCAAATGGAATCAGAAAAATTAAAAAAGGCACGAGGCAAAAATATAGTGGTGAATCAAACCCCAAAAAGGTCAGTCTGGAGCAGAAGTCGTCATCACAGTCGCTTTTGGTCTCTGAAGCAATCGAGCGCTCAGCCCGAACCTGTCTTGCTTCTCTGAACCTGGGATGACACGCTCTGCCCCCGTCGGCTGCCGACAGCTTGCTTTTTGTACTCCTGAGAGACCCCCCCGCATAACAAAGCATACAGTCAGGTTTGATTGATACTGTCCAGGAACAAACGATGTCTGTTTCTCATTCCTCAAGGACATAGAGCACAGAGGCCCCAGATAACGTGATGAGTTTAAGCTGACCTACTAGGAAATCACAGACAGGGCAGAATGGGCCAGCTCACTTGGTATCTGTACCTTAAACACAGTATTTGTTCAAGCTTTGTATGAACCATCTGCTGTTTTAGGTGGTGTTTGACATACATAATGCACACATAGTTATTGAAACTTCAGCGGAAGTTGTTTAACTGCACATAATGACTCAGCAGGCTGTTGATGACCTAATAAATGACCGCTTTAAATAATACACACAAGCACATTGTCAGCAGTTATGATGATTGCGTTTGGTCATACAAGAGTCATACACTAATCATAAGAGGAGTCACATAGGAGTTATGAGCAAGCTAGAATTTTATCATTATTATATTTATCATTATAATAGCTGATTAAGGCTGAAGCTTTGACAACTCAGGGTTTTAACCATAACATTAAATTTTTCCTTTTCAATACAAATGTTGGGGAAATGTTGGCAATATTGTTAGCGTTACAATGGGTAGAGGAAATTAAACCACTAAGAACAATAATTTGCTCAGATTCCAGTTCTTCATTGGTTACTTTACAGTATAGTCATTCAGAAGGTAGAAAAGACATCCTAATAGAAATTCAACAAGCACTTTTCAGAGTTCAGATGATGGGCCTGTCAGTAGTTTTTCTATGGGTACCAGAACACAGTGGAATAATAGCGAATGAGTTAGCAGACAAGAAAGCAAACGAGGCAACAAAGTACATTAACATTGATTTAGTAATTAATCTCAGCAAAAAAGAAGTGAGGGATATTGTCAAACAGAGAATAAAGGAAAGGTGGCAAAAGCAGTGGGAGGAAGAGAGGAAAGGAAGATGGTATTACAGAATACAAAGGAAAGTTGGGGAAATGAGAGCAGAAAGAAACAGAAATGAAGAAAGAATAATATCAAGAATGAGATTTGGACATACAGGTAGGAGTAGTTGCTTGAAATTCGAAAAGGTGGAGCATATTTTCAGTGATGCCGGTAACGCGTTACTTTGTAACGCGCTACTCTAATCTGACTACTTTTTTCCATTACCTTTTCCATAGAAAAAGTAATGGAAAAAAATAAATAATGTTAGTATTTAAAAAAAATATTTTCAAATTGTAGATATTGTGACCGTGCTCTTTCCAAGCGCAGATGGCATGACCGCAGTGTTTCGTTCCATCATTACACAATTTAATAGTAGATTTAAAAATTGGTTGTTACGTCTTTTACTCTAACTTAGTTACTTTTAAAATTAAGTAATCAGTAAAGTAACTAAACTACTTTTTTAGAAGAGTAAACAGTAATTAGTAGTCTGATTATTTTTTCCATGTAACTGTGGCAACACTGCATATTTTATTTGAGTGTGAAAAGTATGACGCAGACAGAAGGAATTTGATCAAGAAATTTTAAAAGTACTAAAAGTCAACTTAGTGTAGAAATTTTGAGACAAAAGTCAGAAAGAAAGGAATTTCAAATAAAAAATGTTTCAGTATTTAAGAGAAATAAAAGCCCTGAGCAGGTTATAGACACCTTTTGTATATAAATTAGATTGAGAGAAAAATCAGGGTCCACACTCCACATCAGTTGATGGCGGTAATGCACCAATTTGTTGTTTGCCAACCGCCAAGAAAACCAACAAGGAAGAAGAAGAAGAAGAAGAAGAAGAAGAAGAAGAAGAAGAAGAAGAAGAAGAGGAGGAGGAGGAGGAGGAGGAGGAGGAGGAGGAAAAAAAAGAAGAAGAAGAAGAAGAAGAAGAAGAAATTGTAGTTTAATTCAGGAAACTTTACAGGTGTTGCTGAAAAATTCTAGAGTCAAGGTCTGTAAGTGTCATACATGATACTATGCTTTCCACCACACTTGTTTAATTATTTTCACATTTAAAAATGTGAGCCTGTATGCACAATGTTTTTTTCCAGCTAAAGAAGTATCATTGGGTACTTTTCCAGCTAAAGGCTTGCCTGGATCTATCCACTAGCGGTAAGCTAGTGTTAGCTTGAATAGCCCGGTGGAGGGTATGTTTGCAATTGTATTCATCGCTTCTCCAGAAATAAAACACATCGCGATGGTTTCTAATACAGTACTGACATCTGAGAGTGTTGACAGCGCAGTTGTTCACAATGACAAGCCAAGGTTATTTGGCTAGTCGGACGGATACGTTCAAGACTCACTAAAAATGACACGAATTAAAAACATTTTATGTTGGAAAAACACATGATTTATCTGAGTACGTTTTCCTCCCTGCAAGAATTCGTTTACCTTTTTTTGCCATATAAATAACATATTTGGACATGATGTCACAGATAATGTTTCTGCTGTTCCGTCAAGAAAAGAAAAACATAATAAAATCATAATAATAATGATAATTTATATGGAGTGTAGTTTAGACTGATTTACTTATACAAATAAATTCGACTTCATTGCAAATCAGACTCAAAGAAAATGAAACATTAACCACTAAAATAAGGATGACGATTGGAAAACAATTTAGACCTGGTAGTCAAATTTTGAGAAACAGATTTTCTTACAGTCCCTGTGTGTTAATGGCAGGAAGTAAATGTATTTGAACCTTCTGTGAATTTTAAATATCAGATGATTTAAGAATACCAAATCACTCATCACTGGACCCTATCTGAGCATTTGGGATTTCAGTGTCCTGCTCAAGAGTACCTTGACAGTGCTCCAAAAGTGTCCTGGCACCTCTCCTGCTACCAGCACACCTTCCAAAATGGGAACTCTAAACATGGGAAAGCCTTTATGTCATGACTTGGAAAGTTTATCCTTTCTTTTTCCTCTATTTATGTGTGTAGTGTTGAACTTGGATATAAACATAAAAGACCCAGACCTGGATTCAAGATTTGTACATTAGTGTCACAAGATGGATGTGGAGGTGTCCAATTCCCATGTGTTTCTCAACCATCCTCCCAGAGCCTTCTTCTCCCAGTGAGACACGTCCTTGCATGGTGCTGTTGTTTCCTCCTTGCTTTTGCTTGGTCTCACAGGTTCTCACATTTAGCTTACCTCTGGTGATATTCTGTTTCTGTGTCTGAGATGTTGGCTGTAGCTGTTTGACGAAGACATGGATGCAAGTGATGACTCAAGGCTGCTGCCGTCCTAAATGTTTAAGCATTTAGGAGAGTATTTCTTGCCTGTGTGGCTGCTGGTTGCTTGGAAATTGATCAGTATAAACAGTGATGGTTTTTTGATCCTACTTAGAAATAAATAAACAGAAAACTTGTCAGTGAAACTGTATTCACCACTGCCTTTAAGATGTCAGAAGTGATGCAGATTACAAAATCAATATTAAACAGACTACGGGACAGTTCACCAGGTCACATCAAGCATCTTAAACTAGATGGGAACTTAAAGACAACTGCAGCAGTAGATCTAACAGTTTGGGATATGAGGTTGCACAGATCATGACCCCCCATGACCCCTTATGAAGACGACCATATATGGTTCCAAGCTTCCCTTGCCCGGACGCGGGTCACCGGGGCCCTCTCCTGGGGCCAGGCCTGGGGGCAGGGCACAATGGCGAGCGCCTGGTGGCCAGACCCCATGGGCTCCCCCATTTGCCCATGGGGTCCGGCCAGGCACAGCCTGAAGAGGCAACATGGAACCCCCTTCCCGTGGGCTCACCACCTACAGGAGGGGCCAGAGGGGTCGGGTGCAGTGTGTATTCGTTGGCAGCCAAAGGCAAGGACCTTGACTGCAGAAGCTAGCTCTAGGGACGTGGAATGTCACCTCTTTGATGAGGAAGGAGCCGGAGCTGGTGCGCAAGGTTGAGAAGTTCCGATTAGATATAGTCGGCCTCACCTCGACGCATCCGGAACCTGTCTCCTCGAGAGGGGTTGGACTCTCTTCCACTCTGGAGTGGCCGATGGTGAGAGGCGGCAGGCAGGGGTGGCGATTCTTGTTGCCCCCCGAGTCAGTGCTTGTACATTGGAGTTTACCCCGGTGAGAGAGAGGGTGACCTCCTTCCACCTTTGGGTGGTTGGGACGGGTGCTGACTGTTGTGCCTATGACCCTAACAGCAGTTTGGCGTATCCACCCTTTTTGGATTCCTTAGAGGGAGTACTAGAGAGTGCTCCTTCTGGGGGGTTCCCTCGTCCTCCTGGGTGACTTCGACGCTTACATTGGCAGCGACAGTGAGACCTGGAGGAGTGTGATCGGGAAGAATGGCCCCCCAATCTGAACCCGAGTGGTGTTCTGTTGTTGGACTTTTTTGTCCATAACGAACACCATGTTCAGGCATAAAGGTGTCCATATGTGCACTTGGCACCAGGACACCTTAGGCCGCAGTTCGATGATCGACTTTGTGGTCGTATCATCGGATTTGCGGCCGCATGTCCTGGAACCCCGGTGAAGAGAGAGGCGGGCCGTCACCGATAACCACCTGGTGGTGAGTTGGCTTCGATGGTGGGAGAGGATGCCAGTCAGACCCGGCAGGCCCAAACGTATTGTGAGGGTCTGCTGGGAACGCCTGGCAGAGTCTGCTGTCAGAAGGAGCTTCAACTCCCACCTCCGGGAGAGCTTCAACTATGTCTTGGGGGAGGCGGGGGACATTGAGTCCGAGTGGACCATGTTCCATACCTCCATTGTTGAGGCGGCCGATTGATGCTGTGGCCATAAGGTGGTGGTTGCTTGTTATGGCGACAATACCCGAACTGGCTGGTGGACACCGGCGGTGAGGGATGCCGTCAAGCTGAAGAGAGAGTCGTACCGGGCCTTTTTGGCCTGTGCGACTCCTGAGGCAGCAGACGGTTACCGGCAAGCCAAGTGGAGTGCAGCTACGGTGGTCGCTGAGGCAAAGACCCGGGCGTGGGAGGAGTTCGGGGAGGCCATGGAGAACGACTTCCGGATGGCTTTGAAAAAATTCTGGACTACCATCCGGCGTCTGAGGAGGGGGAAGCGGTGCACTGTCAACACTGTACAGTGGGGATGGTGTGTTGCTGACCTCAACTCGGGACGTTGTGGATCGGTGGAAGGAATACTTCGAAGACCTCCTCAATCATGCACCTTTTAGTGAGGAAGCAGGACCTGGGGACTTGGAGGCGGGTCCTCTTATCTCCGGAGCTGAGGTTGCCAAGGTGGTCAAAAAACTCCTCGGTGGCAGGGCCCCGGGGGTGGATGAGATCCGCCTGGAGTTCCTTAAGGCTCTGGATGTTGTGGGGCTGTCGTGGCTGACACGTGGGGGGTTCTCCGGGAGTATGGGGTGTCGGGCCCCCTGATAAGGGCCACAGAGCTTGGTCCGCATTGCCGGTAGTAAGTCGAACTGGTTTCCGGTGAGGGTTGGATTCCACCAGGGTCTCTGCTCTTTGCAGATGATATGGTCCTGTTGGCTTCATCAGTCCGTGACCTCCAACTCTCGCTGGATTGGTTCGCAACTGAGTGTGAAGCAGCTGGGATGAGAATCAGCACCTCCAAATCTGAGGCCATGGTTCTCAGCTGGAAAAAGGTGGTGTGCCTCCTCCGGGTTGAGGAGGAGATCCTGCCCCAAGTGGAAGAGTTCAAGTACCTCAGGGTCTTGTTCACGAGTGAGGGAAGAATGGAGTGGGAGGTCGAAAGGTGGATCGCTGTGGCGTCTGAAGTAATGCGGACTCTGCACCGGTCCGTTGTGGTGAAGAGAGAGCTGAAAGGCGAAGCTCTCAATTTTCGTTCCTACCCTCACCTATGGTCATGAGCTTTGGGTAATGACCGAAAGAACAAGATCATGGGTACAAGCAGCCAAACTGAGTTTCCTCTGCAGCGTGGCTGGGCTCTCCCTTAGAGATAGGGTGAGAAGCTCTGCCATCCGGGAGGAGCTCGGAGTAGAGCCGCTGCTCCTCTGCGTTGAGAGGAGCCAGATGAGGTGGCTCGGGCACCTAGTTAGGATGCCTCACGGACGCCTCCCTGGTGAGGTGTTCAGGGCACCTCCTCCGGTAGGAGGCCCCCAGGAGAGATTATGGAGAGATTATGTCTCTCGGCTGGCCTGGGAACGCCTCGAGATCCCCCCAGAAGAGCTGGATGAAGTAGCTGGGGAGAGGGAAGTCGGCTTCCCTGCTTAGGCTGCTGCCCTCACAACCCGACCCTGGATAAGTGGAGGAAGATGAGATGAGGTTGCACAGATCAGTCACCTCCCACTCACATATAACTGTGAAAGTGTGATGTCTGTTCAGGTTTTAGTTTTTACATGTCACAATCAGTTGATTGAGATGTTTTATTTGGAAGATGGTAGCTTAGCTATTTACAGGATGGAATCACATTTATCAAAAGTGAAAATGTTTAAAAGCTCAGCGTGTGTTTTGAATTCTGGCTGGCTTACATCGCTTTGTTTGCTGCATGAAGCTCATCAAGCCAATCTACCACGATGGTCATAGGCGAAACCAGCCAAAGCATCCCCGTTACTCTCACATTTTCCAGTTGCTCTAAAAAAAGTGTTGTGAAGACATTTACAGAGCCTTGCTGAGTAAAAAATGTACCAACATTTGCAGGACAACTGGAAATGTTACAGAGGTGTTACAGTTACAGAGGTGACCTGTCAAATGAATACTAACCGAATATTTTTGTTTTCAGGTGGAGCATTCCGGTGGGTGCACGTCGTATCATGGATGCCATGAAGGATGGTCACAAAAGTACCCTGACCTCAGGTAAAATGGTGGCCCTAGCCGCAGGGCTCTCTGTCGGTGCCACAGTGGGCTACATCGTCTATCGGCATATGAGTGGCACCAAAACCAGTGAGTGCCACCAAGAGGGCTCAATGACTGTCACTCTATCTGCCATGAGTTTGTGATCATTGGTGGTCTGTGCTGTCACATGATGAGCAGGTCAAGGACCCAGTATCGAGGTGTCGAAGATGACTCTTCCTTTAGAGGTATATAGAAACATATCAAGATCCCAAGGCAAGTTTTTGGACATGGTGAGTCATTTTCTTCCAGAAAATATCTTTTCATCTGTAAACTGACTCCTGTGTTGTCTGTCAATGCTCCTACATCTTTACGCGAAAAAAGAAGATATTGGAACAATTACTTATTTTGAGATACTCCAACAGACACAAACTAAATTCCCGCTGTTCTGTTTTATTTCAGGTGACCCAGAAATCCGGCGCTCATGTGAGGATTTCCTCAGATGGAGGGGAGTCTGCATGCCAGAATGTGTGTTTCCAGCTGCATGGGTCCAAGGAGCAGGTGTTTTTGGCTCGTTGTGTCCTGCAGAACCTGGCCATCGACTGTGAACCGGTGGTGGAGGTTTTGGAGGTCCCTCAGGCTGCATTTGGGCGCATAATTGGTAACTGTAGAGTTTATTCATTCTACTCTCTAGTTCAGCACAAACACAGATCTTATTTATAGATAGATAACTTTGTCTGTTCTAGGTAAAACAGAAATTTGTCTTTTGTCACGGCTTTTGATTTAAAAACACACATTTGGGCATTAAAGACAACTCCACACAAATACAATGGTTAAAAACACAGTACAGCGGGTAAAAACTAAAATAACTAAAAAGAGTGGAGTCTATTTTATGTTATTGAGAGATGTTCAAAGACCTGAGCTTCCTGAGCAGGTGGAGGCGCTGTTGAGCCTTTGTGTGCGCAGAGTCCACATGTCCACACACAAAGGACAGGCAGGTGTCCCTCTCCATCCCCAGGTATTTAAAACTCTCCACCTGCTTCACACCCAGACTGTGGACTTGCAGTGGTTCAAAACAGGTCTGGGTTTTTCCTTGAAGGTCCACAGAAGAGCTCCTAAGTCTTTGATATGTTGAGCTCTAGTGATCTCTAAGTAAATGTTTGGACCAGAGTGTGGATTTCCTGTTGGTACCGTCTCAGGGCTTGGGTGTCAGTGATGTGTGCCACTAAGGCCACGGCGTCCATTATTTGTGTGTTTCAGGCCGTGGAGGAGAGGGATTAAAACTGATAACCAGAACCACGGGGGCCAAAGTTTCTTGTTCCAAAGAGAGGACACAAAACCCGGGTGCAAAGGGGACTGTGACAATCAAAGGGACCAGGGAGGAGGTAAAACAGGCCAAAGTGAGTAAAAGGCAATCCTTTGGATTTGTGGCATGTTTTTATATTTCAACAACTATTAAATATAAGTATAATTACATATGCAGGAGCTTATTGTAGAAAAGGTGAAGGAGGACATGACTGTGAGGGCAAAGATCTTTGAGTCATCTGCTCAGCGACAGAAACGTGGCCACCCCGCTGTGAGTCAAGGCCCCGAGGTCACAGAAAGTGATACTCCAGTAGGCTTGAACAACAACATCCCCAGCAGTCAGACAGAGAAAAATGGACTTATCCATGCCAACGGGACCACGGGAGAGGAGCTGACGGAGGAGCTGACAAGTACCCACACAGATGGCAGAGGTGAAGAGGAAGAGAGCGTCTCCACAGACAGTCTCTCTGAAGTGTCCAAATTTGAAAGTAAGATGATATTCTAAGAACGTCATGATGTTTATTTTATATTTTCCATACACCTTGAGAAGTAGTTCATAACTTTGACTCCAACCATTTTAGATTGTACACTTTGTAATTCAATGTCAGTTAAATAAACTGATGATTGAAATCCAATATTAAATGTTATATTTTTAACTCTGTGTTTGCCAGTTCCCAGTCCAGACCTAAGCTTTCAGCCTGACGAACATCTGGAGGTGTACGTGTCTGCCAGTGAGAACCCGAACCATTTCTGGATCCAGATCCTTGGGGTTCGCTCCCTCCTGCTGGACAAACTGACAGAGGAAATGAACCACTTTTACAATAACAATAGCGTCACAGTAAGTATGACTCATCCAGTTCTTCACTAAGATTCCCTCACATTTCTTCTTTTCTCAGAGTTTGGTTCAAACTTCATCTGCCACACTGACTTGTACAGTCATGTTGCAGCCCAGGTTCTGCCTTACATTCTGACATGAAAACCTACTCCAAATGTTTATATCTATATATTCATGTGTCTGTCATTGTTTTGTACATTTAGAGTCACCAACATTTTTATAAACAACTCCTTTAGAAAGGAAAAGCTGTCAAAAAAAGAAAAAAAAAAACATACTTGTAAAGTCACATTTACAGTAACAAAATGTAAAAAGTGGGTTTTGACTGTAGTACCCGACCGCATAACTTTGTTGAATTTAGAAGTTGCAATTTGACCATTTGGGTCTTTAGTTGACCTGATTTTCTCTTTTTTTAGGAACACCTGGTGGAGACCGTCGCAATGGGAGACATTGTGGCGGCTCCGTACAAAGATCATCGGACGTGGAACAGGGCCAGAGTTCTCAGCGGGCTAGATTCTGGACTCGTGTACCTGTATTATGTTGACTTTGGCGACAATGGGGAGCTGCCCAAAGACAGCCTCCGCCACATGAGGTAATGGGGAAAATACTGATCTGGCATGAAGTATTAGCAGATTTCAAGACTTCAGGTAACTCTTCCCCAAGTAACTTTTGGACATGCAGTCATTTCTAAAACAAACTCTGTCATGTCGGGTAATGTCGGCTCTTCTGATTTTTTCACTGAAAACAATATCAGCAGAGGGACTTCTCTTGATGTCAATGATCGCCAAGCTAAAGTGCAACAAACCAGAGGTTTAGATAGAATGGAACCAAATAAAATGGTAAATATTGGAGTTAGAAAGTACCTGAAAGATTTCAAAAGTAATACATTTATTTCTTTTTAATATTCCACATCCTTCTATATCTTGGTCATATTAGTATTTCCCAACACTTTCTCCAGTCTGCAGCCTGCTCACACACATCAACCTGTGTGAGGAAAAGGTAGGCTTTCAAGGGAGAACAGGGAATGAGAAGAAAAGTAGGAAGATAGGACCACAGCTGTTAACTTTCAGTGTTAAACAGAGTAGAATAGAATTTCCTCAGAAAAAACATCCGACTTCCAGAGCAGTTACTCCGAGAGAACTGTGCCTGGTGCTCTCGGGGTTCTTCGGCTCGTGATGGATGGGGCATGCCCCTTGTTGATGGTACTTGGCCATAAACCTTTAATAAAAATGCACTGTTTTTTTTATTAAAAATTTTATGAACACTAATAAATAAAGGCCTCCCACATGGGATTAAAAATATATTTTAATTTTGACTATACTGATATGACTTCATGTCTCTCGTCTGTGTAAATACACAAGTTAAAACCAGCACCAAATACAATACGGTGATAGGACACAGTAATATTACAAATCTGCCTCCAGCATTTGTGCTGACCATTCTGTGCTTGTGACTAAGATGTCTGCCACACAGAATTTATCTCAGAAGATGTCAAAGATGACCAATTCAAGGCCTTAAACTAAAAACATGCTCTCCTCTTCATCAAACCTTCTGCTTGTGTGTGTATGCAGCTGAGTGTCAGTGCATCCTGCAGGTTTGGCATTAACAGCACTTGCATTTGCTGCATTAACAGGAGTGACTTCCTCAGCTTGCCTTTCCAAGCTATTGAATGCAGCTTAGCAGGAGTCAGACCAAAAGGTAATTTTATCACACTTAGAAGATGTGATCAAAACAGCTTTGTATTAGAAGATGTAAATTCAATGGTGTTTTTCTCTTGCACATCATGCATTGTTTGTGATATTTCCTCCCAGGAGATGAGTGGACTGAGGCAGCTCTGGACGACTTTGACCGACTGACATATTGTGCATCCTGGAGACCTCTGCTGGCCAAGCTCTGCAGCTACTCTCACTCTGACTTGTCTTCCTGGCCCAGTGTCAAGCTCTACGACAACAGCGAGGGCAAGGTCAGGAAGAGCTCATGTAATCTTTTATTATGTTTGTTTGGTTTCTCATTCTGCCACTTAAATGGATGTGATTTCTAGGAAATAGATATTGGTGAGGAGCTCATACGCTTGGGCCATGCTGTCAGTTTCCAGGAAGTGGTGAAGGGGAAGACTGGGGGTAAAAATTCTCGCAGTTTACAGAAAATGCTGGTGAGTCACAGAAAACACTGTGTAACAACAATGGTGAAGATAATTATATGTAACACTGTAACTGAAATAGTTGTGATGGAGTTATCTGCGGGACCGGCTGATTCACAGCTGACATTTATGAAAGGTTCTCCAATTTAATGACATCAAATAACTAAATCTGAGATAATGGTGAAAACCATCTAGAACGCATATCACGATATTATTAACTAAAATATCACCGCCATCAATTCTCTTTGACAGGTAGACCAAACATACTTGCATGCAGATAAATGGCCATTAATATCGAACACTTTATGCACTTATGTTGATTTTCCTGAGCTACTCATTGTGGTCAAACAACCTTGTGACCTTGACAGTTAGTTGCACGCTACCATTGTGAAGTTGTGCATACTTTTTGTGACCACAACACATGAATTATTGTATCCAATTTGCATACATATTATTTGATAATACAAACAATAGAAAATAGATAATACTACCAACAGATAATACAATCTTAATTCATCATTCACATTTAAAGTTACTTTCCTAAGTTGACTCTTCTGATTAAATTGGTTGTATATTTTGGAGGGCAGGCATAACCTGACGCTACATAGCTATAATACATTATGTTGCCTTACATCAAACCTTCTTGCCTTTTGATTATTAAAAACATGAAATGCTTCTTTGATCCTGATTTTGATCTGTCCGATTGATCTGCTCCTTTGATTTGTATGACCTCGCAGAAACTCCCCACCATCCTTTTTTTGCATGAGGTTGCCCTCTGCGGGTCTGGAGTGTCCACTGAATTTTGTATTTGAAGCGACAAAACAATGAATTTCTGTCCTTAATTATTTATATTTCCTTTTGAATTTCACATAAAAAAAACTGTTTGTTTTTTATGTAATCTAGTTTCTTTCAATAAACCTCTAATTAAATGTGCAGCTTTATTACAATGTCTTGACTATATTGAAAGAATAATGGGTCTTGCTCTTGTTTTTCAGGATGATGTCATGGGAGCATCGTCAGAGCTCAGTCTGTCTTGTATCAGTTTATCTGGTGAGTGAGGCAAAGGTGTAAAAGCCTAATTTAACAAGAATTCCTCCCTTTTACATGTTTTATTCTTTTGTGGTGTGTGGGGTAAATGAAGGCGAATGGCAAGAAATTGAAGATTGGTTTTTTGAGCAGACATTTTTATCCTCTACATGTTATCCACTCTTCCTGAGGACCCCGGACCTGCATAATTTCAGGCCCTCGTCTGCATTCGCCCACAGTTTTGCTCAGTCAGGCTCCTCCTAAAGTACTTTGACTCACTTTTGTTGATTACACACATTGGTGCTTCTCTGTTGAATTTATGGACTCTGGTTCTCTACCAACCTTCTGCACTTTGTAGCTGACATTGAAACCCATTTTCTCTTTTTTTTTTTTTTTTTTTTTTTTTTTTAATATGGAGAACTAAATCTTTGCTGCTTTGTGCTTTCTTTCTGTTCCTCAGAAGCCACTTCAATCTCAGAAAGTGTTGATGATCTTGTAGAGGATGAGCTTCCTTAAGAAAAAAGATACACCCAAACATTCAGGTATTGAAGTTTCCTAAATAAAAATAAATTCAGATTTGCCATCATGCCTATAAAAATGTGATTTCTCATTTTCTCCATTGCTGCAAGAATTTAGGTGAGGTAACAGGGATCTTCCCTGAACAAGCCATCAATGCAACCACATAAATCCTCATGGGGAAGCCTTGCCTTACCTACTTACTGAGTAACAGTTCTTCCAGTAAATTATTATTCTATTCCTTTTTCAGTCAAAAATTTCTTTCTTGTGTTTTGCATTAACACTCCTCTTTTGCTGTTATACTTCTATGTGCTGTTACAGTGTTTAGTGCCAAAAAGAGGAACAAAACTATAATGTATTATTTTTGCAAAGCACTGTGATATCGGAAGGCAGCTGGTTCTTCTTTTTCTTTGTAGCTGTTTGTATTTGAGATTTTAGTGATCTATATGCAATCAGCCTCTCAGCTTTCTGTATTGTAAAACTGTATTCTTGAATGTGGTTCTCACACGGCTAGTTTGGAATCTATTGCATATTAAGTAAAGACAGAGAAGGAGCTTGTCTATGAGCAAAGTGCACTGAGGGATAAAAGATTTATTTTCTGTCGGATAGTTTGCATATTTTACTTTGAAGTGTATATTTCAAAATAAAGTTGACAAAGAGCAAAATATTGTGTGAAGACTGTCTGTTCTTAAATTAATAAATTTGTGTTTATTGGTTTAATAGGGTAATTTTGTGGCGTTGTTGTGAATATACAGTAATCAGGCCATTCATTCTTTTCCATTAGAGTCCACTGTTTTGTTTCTGTGGGTCGATGACCTCCATTCCAGATCCACCAATCACATGAAAGTAGGTTACGCTCGCACATGCGCACAAGAGGCGGAGTAATTTGTTGATATCCTGCTTGGTAGTATTTATTTAGACATTACTGTTTCCAAGTCAAATTTCTCCCCATCCCAGGGGTGGGTTTTGTATTTGTCAGCACAGTTAAATAGAATTTTTTTCTTTATGAAGGGCTGATGGAAGACACACGGGATTTGGTAAGTAAAGTTGAAACATTTTAGGGCCACATAGGATTTGATTAGGCTAGCGTTCCTCCTTTGTTGTTATCTGTTTATGGTAGCTAGCCAGTGGGGCTGCTAGCGTTTATTATTAGAAAATTGCCCACTTCCAAAATAAACCAGCAAGGAATGGAGCTAAAATAGGCACAGCTTAATTTTAAATTTATATGCGGGTGTGTAGGTTTACTACGCAAATGAATACAGCTAAGGTTTTACGAATTGAAACAGGAAAAACAGGTTTCCGCTAGCTAGATGTGCTAAAGCTAGGTTGCGTTGGGGCTTGTTTTAACGCCTGTACTGCAATCGTTTTGCGAATTTAACATTTGGCTTTGTGCATCTTTTTTTGCATTTTATTTTCTTTGGCTACATAGCTTTTGTTATTGCTGTCTGTTAAAATACCCCCTACGGTGCTCGGAGCAGGAAGTAGGCAGGTCATTTAGACTTAGCTTCTTAAAGTTCCATATTTTAATATTGCTCCAGATCCTGTGCGTCTACAAAAAGTATAAAAAGGTTCACTGCCACAAATAAGATAAAGCAACGCTTTTATGTGCAACTGTTTATACCGAATTCCAGTTCTAACTTCCTTAGCTACATATTCGCTAAGGGTATATTGTTATTGCAAAATACATTTTCTTCACTATTATAGTTTGTGCATATCTTTGACATTATCCTTAACCATTGAATAAATTAGAGCACATCTTTATCTTTTTGTTCAATCGTATCGATTAATTTATTTTCATGCAAACCAAGTATAACTATAATTCTGTATGAAGTGGTCTGTGCCTTTGACATAGGTTATAATATAGTGGTCTTTGATGATTATGACATTAATCATTTTACCGCGAGAGTTGATGTATTGATTTGGGATGGATTGAGTGAATGTTACCATACCTTGACAAATGATAGACTAAAACAAAAGCTTAATCTGATGTTTTACAAAGCAATGAATCATTTAGAGTGAAGTCAAATTAGATGCATGCTAATTGATTCTTTTTTATGACTGTAAAGGCTGAACGAACTCCACGTTCAGAGCGTAAGCGGAGAGATTCCTACGGGATGTTTGATGGCTATGACATTGACAGCTGCAGTGAGGAGTCAACCAGCAGCTCCAGCTCAGAAGACAGTGAGGATGAGGTGGTACCCTCCATTCCCACTAGCTTGCCCATTATCAAAAATAATGGTCAAGTGTACACCTACCCTGATGGCAAGGCTGGAATGGGTCAGTATATTTTTGTACCGTCAAAACAGCCTGACAATTGTAGCATCATGTTGTTTGTAATATCAAGAGTTGAAATGTGTCCATTCTGTTAACAGCTACATGTGAGATGTGTGGAATGGTTGGGGTACGTGATGCTTTTTATTCCAAAACCAAGCGCTTCTGCAGTGTATCCTGTTCCAGGAGTTATTCCTCAAATTCCAAAAAGGCTAGCATCCTCGCAAGACTCCAGGTTAGCGCATTAAAAAGTTAGTCAAAAATAAGTTTAACATCAACTTATATACAATATTTCTTAAATATATGTGTATATATATTTCTTAAATATATGTGTATATATATATGTGTGTGTATGTATATATATATATATATATATATATATATATATATATTTTTTTTTTTTTTTTTTTTTTTTTTTTTTTTTCCAAGGGAAAACCTCCAACAAAAAAGGCAAAAGTCTTACAGAAGCAGCCTCTTATGGCAAAGCTGGCTGCCTATGCCCAATATCAAGCAAGTCAACAGAACCAGGCAAAATCAAAAGCTGGTATGTCAACAAATAGGGGAAGTTGTTGATGGAGTAAAATGATTCAGATTGCTTTCTATTTCAGCGTACTGCATCTTTACCTTGCTTTATGTTTGTGCGTGACAGTGACCCCTGCAGAGAGCTTCGACTGGGGTCAGTATATCTGTAGCAATAACACGGCTGGAGCGCCAGTCAGCTGTTTCAAACATGTAAGTGAACCGCGGTTAACTTGAGTCGTGATTTACTCTATGATGCGCTGTCATATTTAACATCTTTTCTACTTCAGGCCCCTATGGGGAAATGCTGGGGAGACATAGAGGAAGGAGTACGGATCGAAGTGGTCAACACTGACACTAATCTGTCTACTAAAGTGTACTGGATAGCAGAAATCATTAAGCTAGCAGGTAAGAGTGGGGATATATTATTTTGATTTGTTCCTTCAACTTCTGCCTATTGTCTGTAAGCCTATTTTAGTATCATTATATTTAAAAGGTTCTACACCTGTTGTGTAGGCTGCCCCATTGGCTGACAAGTTCCTCAAGATAAAAATATCTCAGCAAAACTCAGCCATTTGTGTTGTTTTTTGTAACCACTGGCTTAAAATGTGTGAGTGTGTGTGTGTGTTATTTGTGAAGTTATGCAGAAAAGTGGGGGCGGCAGTGGGGTGGTTTATGTCATTTTTTTACAGTCTTCCCTTCCACATTAATCATGAACTGATGATACTAAAACAGTAACGCAAAACACTGCAGACCAGTTCGTATTCATGGTGTTGTAGTTTGCTGGTTTCTTTGACAGGTGTCAATTGGTAAATAATAAAGCAAAATACTGTTATTTGATATAGTGTTTTTGCTAAAAGCCCCTTCTGCTGCAGGTGGGCAATATCAGGAATATTGTGTTAATAAATTTTCATAGATATTCTCAGAAGTTGGGTTGAAAGGGAGGCGCTGCCATGTATGTGTGTTGATGTTGAACATGTTGAAGCCTGCAGACTGTCGGGAGAGGATGATCTGCCCCGATTAGACGTTTGGAACTTCTAGGAACTTCTTTGAGTGTTACCAATTTATTTGCACCCTTGATAGTTTATTTAACAGCATTCTCAGCCCACATATCGTTCATATTGTGCAATGGCTCTCAGTTTGGAGCAAATTCTTTGTATTGTGATTAGTTTTTTTTTTAATCTTTATTTATTTTTTTTTTTTTTTAGTATAATATCAGTGAGCATGTGTCCAAGGTAACCATCGGGCTGTCATAAACATTACTTTTGCACTCAAACAATTTTGAAACACGTTTGTAGCGTTAAAAAGTCACAGACAGCCCAGACATCTCATGGAAGTGTTCGACAGAATTGCAGGTATCAGTTAATCATTAAATTGATTGATATCTGAAAGCAACAGAAGCTAATTACACAGAACTCCTGCTACAAAAACAAATCAGTGTGTCAAGTTGTGTCTGTGATTAACGGATGGCATTTAGAGAACCAACACTAGGTGGCGATATATTACCTCAGCCTTTTTTCTGTTGGCTATAATGGAGATAAAATTTAAACATATTCAGAATGCGCAAATTTGGACACATGTATGTATAACAGGCATTTAAGTGTTAGGCATTCATATAGACAATATTAAATACTGACTGATGGTAAGGCTAAAGATTTGGCTTTTTCTATGTTTAGGGGATTTCTCTAATTAATTAAATATAGTTATCACAGGTTAAATGAAGTGAATGAATGCTGTTTAATGAGGACAGGATAAACTACACCACTATAGCTTGTATTTAAATCATATCTTAAATGTTTGAACTATTTAAATTTCATCTTAACTTTCTGTCTGTTTTGTGCCCATTGTTTTGCTCCCGTGGCTCAAACACATATAGAATAGAAATGTTGAATGAGTGGAACACTCAAGAACAACATTTCTTTCCTTTTTTTATATCTCTCCAATTAATGATCACCCATGGACTCGGTCAACAATTTTCAGCCACACGAAAATGGCTGAAAATCTCTTTTGCCGCTGCCGCAGTATTACTTTTGTCCTTGAAAATATGCGCATTTTCAGTGTACATGGTCATGAAACCTTCCATCTCCAATGGAGAGAAGTGTGATGATCAGGGTTTTTTTTTTCCCACTTGTTGCCACGGTGAATCACGTTATCTGCGTTCCATTGATAAGGCTTTTTAGATCTCCGTGCATGAGCATAACTCTGAATCAGAGTTAATTATACCAACTCTTAACACAGGTTCTGAAACCGAAAACTCTGAGGTGGACATTACAGATTTTGGCAGCCCATTCAGGTTCGAACTCCCGGGTTTTGAAAACTCTTTCTGAAACGGACCCCAGGATGGATTTGAGCGCAGCAGATAGCACAAATGAGCATTAGAAGTGACAAACACTTGTCACTGTATTTTTTGACTCTGTTTTCGGCTTAGATCTGTTTAGTGGTGCAGGGAAGACCAACCACACAGTGGTCCACTAGGAATGCAACATGGGAAAGAAAAGCTTGTTTAAGACTGCACTGTATTTGTGTGATGGAGTGGAAGATTTAGACAGATGTGGCTGTTGTGCTGGGCTAGATCCAGTGAATGACTGAAGGTGCTATAACAGCTATATGCTAACAAGGTCACTTCTCTCCCCAAGATTACTGGTTTATGTTGACCTTGTTCATCAGATACTGATTAAAAAATCCTAACCTGTCTGCAAATTGTTATTGTTTTCTAATGTAGTCCTCCATTTTGAGATTGCTAGCTTTAGAGGGAATCATACGTAACTCCCAATTATTTATAAAAGCATGGGTTGGAAGGTGATTTACCAGGTTGTTGTGACTTTGATGGGTTTTTCTGTTTGTTGCTTGCATGAAACCTGTGGGGGCAGGATAAAATCAAAATTGCAGCTTTTAGCATTGTGAGACAAGATGCCTCTAATTTGTTTTTCAGCTAACAAGTCCTGAGTGCTGTATTTGTTTTTGTTGGGTGTTCTCTAGGAAATGACTCCCTCAGAGAGGTCTCAAATAACCAATAATGCAATTTTTTTTCTTTTTATTTTAGCCTCAAGGGATAGCGTAGACAACAATCTGCCCATTCAGTGTTCTTTCCATGTCAATTATGATGTTCTGTGTCTATGAGAACATGCCATAATGTTATCCAAAGTTGGATCTCTCTGCGAGCAACTGGGCCAATGACCCGGGTCATTAACATGCCAATGGTTCACAAGGGCTACATTTTCAAGCTCTGCCCCCAGCAAGTTTAGAACTGAAGAAGCTTTCTGGAGAGAAGGCTAAACGTCTTCAAGGAAACCTTACAGTCCAGTTGCACGCAGAGAGATCTAACTTTGGATAACTATGACCTGGGTGAGTGAGAATCTACACAGACATCCCATAATGTTACCACTCACTTCTTGATGGTCTCGTTTTTTTAATGTTCAAACCATAACCTTCCATAGTGCCTTGCTTCATTGTAAACCTAAAATTACACCTAAGACCAACAGGGTTTCATTAAACTAGAATCCCCCAGGAAAGACAGAATAAAAGACATAACACTGTATTTGCTTATTTTAACAGCAAATCACTAGATTTGATTAAAAACGTCCCAATGTATGGGCGGGACCGTGTCATGGTATGGTTGTGTCACTGGTTGCGGTGTGTTTTTTGTGCTGTCCAGGCTTCAAGGCTCTGCTGCGGTATGAAGGCTTTGATGGTGACAACAGCAAAGACTTCTGGTGTAACCTCTGTATCCCAGAGGTGCACCCAGTGGGATGGTGCGCTTCCAGCAGCAAACCACTTGTACCTCCCAAAAGTGAGCCACTGTTCTAGAATCAATGCACATATTGTAGGATAGCTACTGGTAATAGCTGCTGATGTTTTTTTGTGATCTGCCCTGCAGGCATACAGCATAAATACTCAAACTGGAAAGCTTTTCTTGTGAAGCGTCTCACTGGAACTAAAACACTGCCACCTGACTTCAGCTCAAAGGTAAGATCCATGAGTACTAACGCCTTTAATTTTGAGTCATTTTGAATCTGCTTTGTCGAACCTAAACTCAGTTTTAATTGTGTCCGTTCTGTTAATGCTTTTTTTTTTTTTTTTTTTCCCACCATAGGTACACGAGAACCTGCAGTTCCCTTTCAAGAAGCTGATGCGGGTAGAGGTAGTGGACAAGAACTACCTGTGCCGGACACGGGTGGCGCTGGTGGAGGAGGTCATCGGCGGTCGCCTCAGGCTGGTCTATGAGGAAAGCGAGGACAACTCTGATGACTTCTGGTGCCATATGCTCAGTCCCCTCATCCATAGCATAGGCTGGTCCCGCAGCATTGGACACCGCTTCAAAAGATCTGGTGAGTTCCGCTCCAATTTCCGTGTTAGATACACGCTGGTCACACAAACTGTTGATGAAAAGCATCATTTTTCATGGGTGTTTTTATTCTTCTGGTTATCTGTGAGAATTTTACTGGGGAAAACTCAGAAGGAAAAAGAACTTTTTAAGTCTAAACGCCAAGTAAACTTTTTCTGTTGATGCTTTTTCTGGCCATATAACTTTAAAAAAAAAAAAAAACCCTGAATGTGCATGTCAAATATTTGCCTTCAAATTATAATTGGATACAAGTCTTCACACACAATATGTTATAGTTACAATCAAGATCAAAGGCCTTCTGATGTTAAAATAACTATCCTAATTAATAAGAAAGTCTGAGAAAGTTGCAGCAAAGATTAGGTTGCTTTCCAGAGTATATGGTGCATTATTGTGAACCATCAATTTTATATTTCAGATGTTTCCAAGAAAATGGAAGGTCAAAGTGATGCTCCTCCACAGTACTTCCAGAAGGTAACGAAGAACAGAAACTTTGTGTTGTTAAGACATCATCAATTCTTCTTGGACAAAATGATTCAATGTGGTTGCGGCTTTAATGGTCTGAGAACCCACTGGAGACCGTATTGTTCTTCAAACATTCCGCATGTTGACAGTTGGAGGAGAACATTTTAGCCTGATAATGTTCAGCAGTTGACAGACAATAAAAACAGCATCCTGGCAGCTAAAGTCAAATGAATTGTGGTGGAAATGCATAAATATATATGATTTAGTTAGTGTAGATAAGAGGTTAAGACTTTCTATGTGCTATGTAACCAATAACAGCAGGGCTAAAACCACATCACCTAAAATACTTTGCTGGTCTATTTCTCTGTCAGGTGAAAGATGTGGACCAGAGTGGGGAGTGGTTTAAAGAAGGGATGAAGCTAGAAGCCATTGACCCCCTCAACCTCTCAACTATATGTGCAGCCACTGTAAGAAAGGTACAGGTGTCTCTCCTCATCGTCCACTTCTTTAAAGCACCTTAACTCTACTTTTACAGAACGATCTTTGTTTCCCTCCAGGTGTTGGCAGACGGGTACCTCATGATCGGGATTGATGGCTCGGAGGCAGTGGATGGGTCAGACTGGTTTTGCTATCACAGCACATCTCCCTCCATCTTCCCTGTTGGCTTCTGTGAAATCAACAGTATTGAACTCACACCCCCCAGAGGTACTGTAATACAGCTCTCTAATAGAAAACACTCACTTTGTAATATGCATATTAATCATGTTACAAAGATAAGGTAATGTTTAAACCCGAATAGAATAAAACTTATTATTGATATGTTAATTCTGGTCCTGAATAGCTTCACATCATAAATTTGTAACCCTTCAGTGCAGGTGACTGCTGTTTTACCTGTTAACTTTTTTGGTACAACGTTTTAACAAAGGAATTGAAAGTTTTACACCAGACTTGATTTTGATAGTCACCATAACACAATATTTAAAAGATTGTGGGAAAATAAAGGAGAAAAAAATGATAACGTCACCCATGGCATTAATAGAACAAGTGTTAATGGTGTTATTGTCTATCCTAAACATATATGTTCTGTTTTGTTGTTTGGACAAAATGTGAAAAAGGACTAGATATAAGAGCAATGCACTGCCTGAAGCAGGACAGGGTAATGTAACATGGTAGCAGATGCTAATAAAATGCTTTTTTTTTTTCCAAAAATAAAACAGTGATATAAACAAATTTGCATCTAATTTTTTTATAAAGAACATCTTTCATTCCCAGTGAAGTAAGTTGAATAATGCCTTCCGCGCTTCTCCTTGTTCTCGTCTGCAGGGTATGCTAAGCTGCCATTTAAATGGTTTGACTACCTCAGAGAAATGGGTTCAGTAGCTGCTCCTGTCAAGCTTTTCAACAAGGTGAGATTTGTTCTGGGGTTTTCTGCTTTCACTGTGTGTCATCAATTCTTAGTTTACTCTCTAATATGATGGGGGTTTTCTTCAAAATGTATTCATTTGCCTGCATCTAGTTGTCGTCTTTTAATAGAAAAGAGTAGCCCCCGTCACCCCTCTGCCTTGTGTTTCCGCAGGAGGTGCCCAACCATGGTTTCCGACTGGGCATGAAGCTTGAGGCTGTCGACCTCATGGAGCCACGTCTGGTGTGTGTTGCTACGGTGACGAGGATTGTGCACCGGCTACTGAGAATCCACTTTGACGGCTGGGAAGATGAGTACGACCAATGGGTTGACTGCGAGTCTCCCGACCTCTACCCTGTGGGCTGGTGTCAGCTGACAGGCTACCAGCTCCAACCTCCAGCATCACAGAGTAAGAGCAAACAACATTTTAGACTTTTCTACAGAAACAAGACCATTTTCAAACCACGCAAGAGTTAGTCAAAGAAGTATTGGCAGCCATTTTTCTTAAATCTACATCTTGTAGCATTAACTGGAAACATTAATTTAGAAATAACTAAATATTGATGATGAAGATGTGTACATGTTTTTATTATCTCCTATGTGCTGATTGTTATCTAGGCAACAGGGAAATGTCTCAGTCCATCCCCAAGCAGAAGAAAAAGGCTCCACAGTACAAAGGACAAAAGAAAAGTAAGTATCAAATCTGCTGACTGGCCCTTTTCCCTTACCTTCTCCTTATCTTGTTCCTCTTTTTGTCACCAGCTGCGCTTTTGGTGAAAACTCTCGCAGACTCATTTGTTGCGTGGTGGGTCAGTTTTTAATGCATGACCTTCTCACAGCGCACGTCACTTCTGATGTTTAAATGCAGCCATTTCAGACCGGAAAGTCAGGATTTGGGTTGACGGGTTCAGATCGCAGAAGCAGATGCCGAATTGGAGCAGTGTGGTTAAACACATGCGTTTCATTTGGAAGTCTGCAACTGCCAATAATGCCACAGCTTTAATAGCAAATTCCCTTGAAACTGGCTGTGCATAGACAGTTTCCCTTGAAACTAGTTTATTTGGTGTGTTTTTAGTAGAGGAAATGTCATCTGAAATTCTAAAATGATTTATGTGATATATTATGTGAGTGGGCACAAAAGTGTCAGAAAATGAGAACTAAAATTGGCAAAATCCAATTTAGTGAGTATTATGATGATGAGAGCTAGGGGAATATAATTTCCACTTAAATTTTCCCAACTCAACCATAAACAAAACAGCAAATAAAAATAACACGTAATAGTTTTGAAAGCAAGTAATCATCAGATAATATTCATCATAATCTGCTAAATATTATTATTATTGGCACAGACTTCCATACTATGGTCCGGTTTCTTCAACGTTTGGGTTTTGTAATGGTGCATCTGCTCTCTTGGGTCTGGCGGTCTGATGACAGCGTACCAGGGGCTTATTCAGACACAAGCATCAGCTGCTCGGCCGAGACTCTAACATTTTTAAACTTTCCTAATAATCGTCTGAAGGTCCTGAATACATTTACGATGAAGTGAACCCGTTTGTAGTAAGCCCCTGGTAGCTTACCCAAGTCTGGCTTGGTGTTTAGAAAGGAAGATCCCAGTTGGTCGACGGCCCTTCAGTGAGGCCGGCAGAAGGAGGAGCAGCTTCTCAGGGGATGAAGAACAGAGCCCACCCCCTTACCCTGCCCAAGGGCCCGCACGGCCCCGCACCCACCTTCACCAAATGCAGAAATCAGGTACAGTTCCACTAATGATAAAAGTGGTGTGGCAGTGAGCCGGCAAAGGCTCTGCGCTCTTTTAAGAGGAGTCTCCCACGTGGGGCCTCACTCTGGACCTGGATGTTGATGCTGCTCACTCTCAGTGTTCATACATGAATTTTTGCCTCATGTCATTGGTTTAATTTGCAGGAATCACAGCTGGTATTAAGCGACTGCTGTGTCTACTTTGATGCAGCCGTAACCAACCATGGTCTGGGTTTTTCATCATTCATCATTACTTTCCTAACAAAAAAGATCAAGGATGTTGTGAATGTTGACTCTGTATAGTAAATAGAACTCACAGGAATGGATAAAGTGAGTTTTTGTCAGA
The DNA here is from genome assembly GCA_015343265.1 of Pao palembangensis. NCBI lineage: Eukaryota > Metazoa > Chordata > Actinopteri > Tetraodontiformes > Tetraodontidae > Pao > Pao palembangensis. The sequence continues at coordinate 5,855,582 of CM027084.1, forward strand.
GACAGGATTGGCTCATGGAGAGTAAATATCTTGTAAAGTGTACTGAAGCGATTGTCTGTGCCTAAACGTATCAAATTGAGATCCTCAGCACAAGCCATGTTAGCTGAAATGCATGTTGGTTTAACATGAATACATTTAGTAAAGATGGCGGCTCCAATTGTGATGTGCTGAAGGAGGAGGAGGAGGAGAAGCACGGCTGGCTTACGGCTCCTCTGTTTCTGTCCCCTCCCACAGAGTCTCTCCTCCGCATGAAAGAGGAGCCGGCCGAGGTGGACGAGTTTACCTTCTCACAGGGCACCTCTGACCAGGAGAGCAATGGCTCGGGCAGCTACTATATCAAACAGGAGCCCTAAGGATGAGGTTGGGAAGAAGCAGGACAGACTGTCACAGAACATCCCCGGTCAGGATTGTACATGTGGAACCTCTAATGTGACGGGAACAATGTACCTTGTAGCCACGTGAGCGCATAATCACAACACCTTCATGACGGAGGTGTTGAAATAAGGCACCCAGGGCCAAGCCAGGGGTCACACACACGTTTGGGCATTCTCTCCATAGCTCCCTCGGGTGCCACGGCATCGGAGCATCCCATCCGGCGGTGGGAGGGGGATATCGGACCTGATTCTAAACAAAATCCAAGAAAGAGACAACAGTCCTGCTCTTCAGTACCACAGTTCCCTCTGCTTCTGCTACAATCTGGACCATGCACCGAGACCTGTTGAAACTGTGAGAATCATTTATTAAGCCAGGTCTTACATTTGATTTGTTTCGGTTGATTCGTGTTCCGTTCAGCCATCTACTGCAGACTCTGGCAGTCAGATGAACATTTTTGTTTATATTTTTTTTGACCATTTTCTTCAGAACAATATGGCCAGGTAACTTTTGTTAATATTACTTGAATTTCTTTCCCCGTGGGTTTGTTTTTGTCCTCATGTATCTGTTGCATTTACATTTACTTAGTGGTTGTGTTGGAAGTCTAATGTGCATCGCTTCGTCAAAGTGACTTTAATCATAGAGAACGTGGAGACCTATTCATATAGAATCACAAAGTATAGCTATTAAGGATCTGACCTGACAACAATGCTGCTCAGAATTTGCATTATTTAGATTCTTCTAATGTTACTCAGCAAAGTTCCACAGCTGCATTCATTCATTTCCAACATTACAGACGACTAAATGGAACAAAACCGGTTCACAGAGCCGCAGGTGTTTTTATCAGAGACAACTAAAGGATCACTCCCTGTGCTGCAGTGGTCCCTTAAGAAATGTTACTAGAAGTAAGAAGTAAGTTGGGAAAAGGTTCATTTTTTTTTTTTTTTTTTTTTTTTTAAAGAATTCTAGGTTTAATCTTTTGCAAAAGTACTCCCTTGCCCTGTCTAACAGGTGATTTTTAGACTTTGAAATTGTCTCATGGAGACACATGACAGAGCGATGCCTTTTAACTGTCGCCATCAGTAGCTGTTTCTGGTATTTCTTGCTCTACTTTTACACATTCAAAATATGTGAAAAAAAGAAAAATGGCCGACCATGTGAGAAACTTGAACCCTACCATTTCTTGTAGCCGCTTGTTGACTACTTGCACACAGTAAGGGGTTGCCTGACGTTTGGATAACGCCGCGTGTGGCTTGAGGGACCGATGGCAATAAATTCTTAAAGTGTTAATTGCAGAAAAGAAAGTGAGCTCAGGAAGAGACGATAATCTTTTTTGCATTAAAACAATAGCTTATACCATGAATTAAAACAAAAAAAGTAATGTAATGTTGAACATAATGATGAAGCTGTGGAGATTAAGAAATAAAAACAGCAACGTATAATTTATGGAATGTATTTTTAGCGAGCAGCAGGGTTTGTTGCATTCAAGAGAAACCTTACTGGTATGATGGGGTACACGTTATTCCCAGCGCCCAGCCCTGCCGTTGTGGGCTGTGGCCTGTTCAGCTTGGTTGTGGACGAGGTGTGCAGTGGCTGCTGGCAGATTTATCACTCGTTTTTTGTTTTAGTTTTGTTTTTTTGTTTTTTTCAGAGTAGCGATACAGCAGTGAATTTTGAAATGCAGATCCAAGCGTTCCTGCTCTGCTCTGGACCAAGCCTGCTGTATTTCTGACCACAGTTATCTGTGTGGAGTTTGCAGTGTGCCATTACTTGGTAATTATTTAACAAAATCAGTTTAATTCACTGTGAAGTAAAACATTACAAGAGTCTCACAAAACATGGCTCACTTTACAAACTTGTTTTCCATGTTGCTGCATTCAGCCCTTTTTCGTTTTTTTTTAAATGTTATTTTTTTAAATGACAGAATTATTAAAGCACATCAAGCACAAGATTTAAAGAGTTGGCACAATATTAATTGTCTTATTTACATAGAATATCAAAGTAAAATTTCAAACAGTATTTTTTTTAAACAGATGTCATCTAAAATGTAATGTTTTTGATGGTAATTTTAATTCCCTTCCTGATGAATTACTTTAAAGCAAATAAAATAGAAGATGTATTTATCTATTATCAGAATACTGGAGACATGGCACACTCAAACTCCATACGTGAAGTAATTGTAGCATCAAACACCAGCCCAGCCAAGCTATTCTCGTCTCCAAATGTGACAGAAAGAATATGTTGCCTGTTTTATTTGGGTAACATGCAAAGCGTTAGTGTTTTGCATTCCGGTTGTCCTGTCAGAGCCATACGTATGCAAGCTAGTTTATGATTCCGCTGAGCCACAGAATAACAGGTTTGTTGTAAACAATGACACATGAACAGTGCACTGCTTTTCCAAGGGTCAGGGTAGCATTTACACACTTAAGTGGCATAGAGTATATGTCTATACATAGATCTATATAAATATATCTACATATATATTGTGTGACATATATTGTTCATGACTATGATGGTATAAAGTAACAAATTATGATTTGTCAGAAATCCATGTTTTGTTGTGGAGAAGGTAAACTTTCATTCTTCTTAGCGCGGGAGTTCTTGCAGCTGTTTATCTACTACCTCTTGATGCTAGCCACGTTTAACTAACACGCGCGTGACATAGACTTGCTGTGGTAGCATATGCAAACGAACACCTAAACGACCCACTTGAAGACTAGACACCAAACCTGGAGAATTTTTAATGCTGCACATGAGGTAGTCTATTGATTTTAGAATAGCAATAAAATAGATCCCATATAACTATTATTATATGTGCTGTTAAAAGGTACAGCACCGTAGTGATCACTACATAGATACAATTACTATGAGATATGGTGAAGCAAAAACTGTAAAATGAGATGCAGAGCAGATATAAACGTCAGTGACCGCGATTTCTCTTTATACCAGTAAGGTTCGTGAGTGAATCCTCAGGAAGTTTCTGTTTTTCTTTGGAATGAATGAAGCACATGTACTCATCGCGTAATCGTACCTGTGATCAGTCCTGGATACAGTCGATTCTGACTTTGTTTCTAAAAAAACCTATATGCTTGATATTAAATCATGTGTTCATTGTTGTCAGCAACAGATTGATAAATGGAGACTAAACCTCCTAATATAATTATAATGGGCCCTCCTGTTGAATTCTAGTTGTGGAAAACATGTCACCACAAAAGGGTAGATCCAAAATGTGTACTATAGCGCAGCAGGAGAACTAACACACACACACACACACACACACACACACACACACACACACACACAAATGCAAACAAAAAAGAGCCCCCTGGTGGCCAATCCTGCTGTTTAGAAATCTAATTGGTTGGGAGCAAACATTAACTTAAATGTATCATCTTGTCATTTTTAAAATCTTGTATTCAGCGACAGTATTCAGTCGCTTCCCAGGTTGTAACTATTGCATTGTTTTATCTCCCCATTCACATCTTTTTGTCTACTTTGGTGTTAAATTTTACACTTGAGCAAGGAAAAAAAAGACTTGAAAGCGTGTTGCATTTCTCTAGATTTGTTTCTGTTTATTTGGAATGAACTCAAGTCAGATTAGGATTAAAAAAAAAAAGTCCAGCTGACACACTGAACTTTTCGACCACATGAGCAATATCACAGAATGTGTCAATCATTTAAAGCAGACTCGTTTCATTAAGGCTGTCTTTGACTTTTCTTTTCATTATGGATGCAAATCAAAATACTCTGACCAAACTGCATTAATATCTTAGTACAAAAAGGTTTATGGTCTAACTGCTGCTACTTTCCTTCGGATTAACCCCAAATAATCAAATGCACAATCGACAATTTGTGGATTTTCTGTTCCTCACTTTACCTTGTAGATATAAATTGGTCTTGTTTCACATTCGCCCCCCCAAATCTGAAGGTAGAGCAGTTTCTGCTCTGCTCACAGGGGGTAGTTGTGTACTTTAAGTGTATTTGGAATTTTGGTGAATAGAATGCATTGTGCTGATGTTGTGCTTGGGCTTTTCAGTTTCTGTAACCCTCATTGGTTGTTTTGTCTTTTTTTTTCTGCTCCTCCACTGTGATGGGAAAAGCATGGAAGCTCATTTCTGCCAAAATGCGGAAAGAAAGCAATTTAATAAATCAATATTTTCAATCACATGCGACTATAGCTTAAAAATAAGTCCAGTCCAAACATTTTTAATTTTTTTGTTTCACTTTGAAAAATCAAGTGATGCAATAGTTTTTGATTTAGCTTTTTTTTTTTGGTGTAAATGGGCTTCCAATGGGGGACTGGATTGTAGTTGCAGAGTACTCTGAACGGTGAGGATTGAGCCAAGGTCGTAAATATCTTTTTTCTCTTTTGGATACTAACACGGGTCTTTTGTATGTACTAGTGCCCCCACCTCCCCCATCCCCTTGTTATATTAAGTAAACAATTATATTGTGGTGCTATATATATATATTTGATAAAATGACTAAATGTATTGGGATTGCTATTGTCTGAAAATAATTGTGAGTTAAGGGTTATGGTGAAAAATTTATTTTGGATACAAGTTTAAAAAAAATGTTAATAGTTCTAAATCTATTCATCTGAATTAACACTGTCCCCTTGAGGTACATTATTAGATTGCATTTGAAAGTTTGTACATCTTTTTGATAGTGTATACCAGTTTTCTTTCATATGCTAACTTTGTGCTGTGATCAAACTTTGATAGACTTTGTAAATAAAGCCAAACGTTTGGATCATAATACCAGTTGTGAAAAATGGCTTCTTTGTTTACGAGCTTTGCATACTGTTTTTCGCATGGCTGGATTTTTTTTTTTTTTTTTTTTTTTTTACACTGAATAAAAAGGCTTATTGATGGAATAGTGTGACAACTTTTTGTACAAGTGTGGGAAATTAATACAGATCTTTGGGTAACAATTCAGCACCCTTGAGATTTGAACTTCTGCTCTTCAAGCGCTGAACTTGAGTAGATCATTCTGAAGAATTCCTCTCAGTCACAACTCTCAGGCTGATATTGGAACCACATACTCATGACACCGCTGCTACCATGTTTGACACATGGTTCAACACAGATTGTGTGTTCTTCTGTGACATGGCCATATCTGCATTTGCAACATTTTAAGAACTTACATGCTTAAATGGAAAGTTTCCAGAACATTTCATAGATGTCTAACCAACATGTAATGTAAACACTATGTAATCCAAGATGACGGTTTGTGTTTAATGAGCAAAATACCAACTCAGCTGGTCAGCATAGGCATATAAAGTGGATTCAAGACAATTAAGTTGAAATGTGACTTTTATTGGAAAGCAGATCAATTTGAAGACATCTTAAAAAGGAATGTTTCTAATGGAATTAACCTGATCCAAATACAGTATAGCAATGGGACAGACTGGAATGTCATGTTGGAATGGAATGCCAACTTTCCTACACTACAGGCAACACAGGAAAAATGAGGCAATGGTGTACTGGTTTGCAAACAGTGGGAGCACCGCAGCAAGAGCAGGTGTGGTTCAGTAGAGCCAGTCCAAGGCACAGCTCGTGTAGTTGACTAGCTCCCCTTCCTGGAACCACAGGGAGATCTCCTTGTTGGCACTTTCTACAGAGTCACTGCCGTGGATGATGTTCCTGTGAAAATGAGAGCGAAGCAGTGTTTTGGTGGAAAAACAACATGGGTGAGTTACTATAAATAAAACAAAACTCACTTGCTGACATCAATGCAGAAATCTCCTCGGATGGTTCCAGGATTGGACTTTGCTGGGTCCGTTTCACCGAGCATAACCCTGCCGGTCTTCACCACACCTTTGCCTTCCCACACCTAAACACACAAAGCGTTCAGACGGATGTCCCAGAGTCACACTAGCGTAACACCGTTAAACCCCAGCAGACTTTTTTTTTACATCACTTTAAAGGGACATGAAACAGTAGTTCTGGGAGTAGGTTGTCTATTGCTGACTGTCTCCTTGGCGCCGTCTCTGTCCGGAGCCGCAGCACCTCCACAAAAATTGCTCTCAACCCTCCGTCTCGTCAGTGGCTCAAAGGCATAAGCCTTTGGATTTAACGTCCAAAAATGTTCACGTTCTGCCTCGTCCTTCGACATTTAGTTGTTCGTAACCTACGTGTTCTTCTATGTGACCGTAACCCAAAACCAATTCAGTGACATAGGCAGTGATGTAAAATAAAGATGGTGGCGAGTATGCCCCCAAAACGTCCCGTAATTACATATAAAAAGTGGATTTTCTTTAAAACAACTGATTAATCAGATGTTTTATTTCAGCGTTATGCTTTAAAATATGTACATCTATCTTATGGTTAGCATTTGTTCTAGTGTTTCATATCTCAACTTTATTGAAAAGCATCTGTAACGTCCTTGTTCTGTTGAACGTGCTCAAAATAATACAAACTTAGATACGGTGTTAAACTGACTGCTTTTACAATTTAACTTACTGAAGCTCCTGGTTTAACAAGCTCACTATAGCACTTTATTTACTGTGGATTATTATAATTATTTTAAGCAAAAACTTAGAGATGGGGGAACAAGATACCTAGCAGAGTAGACGCCGCATTGATTAAAGTTCTGAATCAGCCTTTACACAGAATTATAAACAAAGTGTGTTAGTTACCAAACTTCTCTCAATCATGGATCACGCTGATTTCTGTTAATTGCTGCTAATTATCTTTAGTCTTAGCTTGCCGTTTTCAGTCTGCTCTACGGACTTTTAGCATAGACCAGATGTTTCCTTTGGAGGTGCTGCAGCAGCAGCATTGTGCTGTTACGCTAACGACATCTTACAATAGACACAGTGCACTGTGTTTTCTTTTTAATGTTAAATTCTTTGCAATCTGCGCCTCGCATTGATCTCCAGTGACGTACCAGCAGCCAAAGAAGTGACCGCGTTGCGCAACAGAAATGATGATCCGTACCTAACTCGGTGCGAAGTATAGTGAACTGAATTTAAACGAAGCTTCGACAATTTTTAATCGAAGCTTTTTAGTAATTGAATTACTCAAATTATTCGACTAATCGTTTCAGCCCTAAAATTAACATTTGCCACATATGACTGAACAGGTCAGGGCTGCTGTGGCAGCAAAATGGGGGCCCAGCACTATTAGGCTGGGGTCGATTGTTAAGCCCGACTTTCAGATGAGTAAATGCTTCAGATGCAAACACTGAGAAGCGGGGTCTTGGAGATGGGAGCACATCTCTACAACCAGTGCACATAAGATATAACAGTAGCGTGGCAGCTCATGTTGGCTAAAGTCGTTAACCTTGTAGCAGAGGTGCCTAAACCTTTGTCTCGCAGCTTAAGTGGCATTCGTGCAACTGTCACAGTGGCCAAGGCCAGCCAGGACAAGCATCGTGCACCTACATACCAACATAGGGTCACACGCGCTCAGAAGGACAGGAAGCTTGTATAGATTAAATCCCCTCCATCTTCTCAATAGATTTATACCTTGAGATTACACATCAATGCGCACTTGCAAGACAAGTGAATTATGACTCTGCTCCTGGAGAAATCTCTGCAGCAGAAATTTGACTTCACACAAAACTGCAGTTAAATGTTCCATGCAGCAGTGTTTAGGGTAAAATTATGTAGTATTTAAAAAAAAAAAAAAAGTCAAACTTTGCAGCGCACTGAATTTAATGCTGGTAGCAAGCCAAGATCTAAACAAGTTATGCTAGACTCTTCTGTCAGGGAGGTGGAGCCAACCATTAGATTAGCGTTACTTTGAAGTCTGAACTAAGTTGTATATTTTAGATTAGTTTACAGAAAAGGGATCATTGAATGCCAGCAGCACCTTTTCAGCCCAGCAGATTTGTTTCAAGTGTGCTGGAGAGTCTCTTACCATAGCAACCACAGGACCAGAGCTCATGTACTTGATGAGTTGAGGGAAGAATGGTCTGTCCTTCAGGTCAATGTAGTGTTTCATCAGCAGGTCTTCACTGGCCTGCAGTGGGAGACAGCCATTAAACCACAATTCAGTCTACCCCAGTGATATTTTTACAAAGGTACAAGTATATTCAGGTGCCACCAAAAAGTAGGCATCCGTTACAAACACTACCCACAAGATCTTTCAAATCTTACACCAGGGATCATTAGCAATACCATCTATGAAAAACCTAATTAAAGACAAACACCAACATTTATGCAGCTCATACTCTTCACACTAAACTTTTTGTTAAATATGTGCAACATGTGGCTTGAGTCAGCAGTTCCATGGACATCTAAATCTAGAATATGATATAAATAAACATACTAAGCCTAGAGTTTTAAATATCCTGTTAATGCATAAAATGATAGTGCTAGCTTTCCATTTTTAATACACATTTAGGTCCAGATCAGTTTAAATTCAATTGTGAGAGTCCGCATTCTGACAACTCTGGTGGTTAAGCTTCAAATTCACAACTTGCTTTTTTAGATTTACAAGAGAATGAATCCAACTTGACAATGTTTCTCTTGGATGTTACATCAGGAGACAGTTTATCTAATCAGTCAGGCAACAGTCAGGAATAGACAGGTGGACTAATCAGCTCAGGGGTTTAACTCTTCCTAAGGGCTCCAAAGGTGTATTGAAGGAAGCGTTATAAAAAAAATTTACAAAAGCTCACAGGAAGTCAAAAAAAAAAAAAAAAAAAAAACCTGCGCACCTGAACCATCTTCATGCCCACAAGTTTGAAGCCTTTCATCTCAAATCTCTTGACGATCTCTCCAATGATGCCCCTCTGCACGCCATCGGGCTTCACGGCAATGAAGGTACGCTCAAGCTGGGAAGTCATGATTCTGAAACAAAACAAAGATTAAAAAAAAAAAAAAAAAAACATTAGAAAAAAGAAAAAGATCCTGCAGCTACAGGGAATCACTCACAGATGTCTCTGGCATTTGGCACAGGCAGCAGTGGGGTCGGCTGCTGAGGGCCCCGACCCCATTGCAGAGAGAAGCCAGACTGCACACGCTTGCATCAATGTTGAGCCAACAACAGACACCAAACCTGCAGCACCACCACTCACTTCTGGCCACACCTACTGGGATTTAACCAGCCTTACCAGTGCACTGCAAAACTTAACTAAGTGGCGACACCACAGAAGTTCAAGCATCAACAAGACGACACTCATGGGCCAAATGAGTTTAAGTAAGAGCAAAAAAGATAAAATAAAATACAGCAAGTTCATAGAGTTGGTGCTTATAGATCTGCTCTTGTTTTGAGGCTTCATACATCTTCAAAGTTCACACCATAACCTCTACCTTCTAACATCAAAGCTAGAGCAGAGGCAAACATTTAAATTTGAGCGGTAATTTAACTTCAGAATGCGTCAACTCTGGAGGCCTGCAAAAAGAAAAATCCTATCAAAACCACCTTCCTGTGATGTCTTGTTTCCAACCATAACTCTGGCAGTATGCCAATTAAAGTTGGCATTTTTTTCCTCCAACCTCCTTTTTACTCCACATTATTTGTCTGCAATGAAATGAAGACATTTTAAAAAATATATAATCCATTAATTGCTGGAGCAGACTGTTGATGCCTTCACTGACTGCAGTGACATAAAACCAAAAACTGGTTCCCCTTCCATCACTTCTGGTTACCTCATTACAAGACAACTGGTGTTCCGTAAATCCTTCCTATCCGACGAGAATTACTACCAAGCCTCACTGCGCATGCGCACAAGACATTACGTCATTTATCGAAGGCATTTGCCTACCAGACAGCTGTTCTGAGCGAAAGCGGTGTTTAACATTTTCTACTTAATTTAACCTAATGCCGATTTCTAGCTTTTGATTGAGTCTTTAGTACCTGTATACAAACGTTCTACATTATTTGAAAATCATCCGTAGCCATCCATGTGTGGATAGTTTAAAACAACCTATTTTAAGTACATCTGTGTTAAAGCTTACTCTAATGTGGTTCGTTTTACTGCAACATGGTTGCAGTAAAGCATATTCTGACGGGGTAATTTTCAATGTCAGAACGTTCTGCATACATCTACGTTTTATTTCAGACGAAGTTACTCAGTGTTTGAGCGTCACACTTGCAGAAAAAGTTTATAAATATGTTTAATTTCTTTTTAATCAATATAATCGAATTTTTTTCTACTGTATTGCTGCTGCTCTTCTAAAACAGCGATGACAAAAAAGAAACCGGAAGCGCACGGTAGGATTTTCTGAGGGGACGTTTCGCGGAAGTAGGAAATCTCGACAGAACACCGGTTCTACTTTGTTCCCATTTACGAGATAAACCTTACCAGACACCCAACGTACAACCAAGCGATGCAGAAACTTACGCAAGGTAGGGTATTAAAGAAACGCCGACATAAACGACAGTAACATGCACACATGAACGCATCTATTAAATTTTGCCCTGATGGACAACTTTACGACACGTCTCCGTCTGCATTTGAAGTGTCAAAGTCAGAGGAAGCCCGGGCAGATGAAAACAAGGCCAACTTAAATCAGATGCAAAACCACTACCACGGGCCCGAAGCGTCATTCGCAGACGTGATCTTTTGTCCACCCTGCGACGGAAAACGTTACAGGGAAATTCTTTTGCAGAGCCCAGACCGAATTGGTTGAACAACAGCCGCTTTCCGAATATTCAAAAATCTATTCCAGAGATTGAATTTATGACCAGGACTTCCTATAATTGTGATTACAAATCAACGCCACACGTGTTGGAACTTAACAAAAAGCATGAATCGCGAAATTCAAATACAGCCGCAAAAATGAAATCAGCTTAAACAACTTTCGTGGATTTGTTGTATAGCTACATTTAAATAACGTAACGTAGTTAATAAAACGCTGTAATTACCGTGATTAGAGCGCCAGTGTGGTGAGAAACGACAGGCAATGACTATGGTTGACGTGTGAGAAGACCGAGGAGGTGTACTCGGCCGCCTTTTATAGATACGATGACGGGGCGACGGCAAGTCACAGAGGACAAAATAGAGAGCGAGGGAAAACTCCCTGCGCTCCTTTCCAGGAATCTTACACAAATATTTCTAACATTGATTAAAAGGCAGACTCAAACACAGAGAAATGATTACTATAAACTTTGATAAATAATTAACAACAAAATCTTTAAAATTGCAATGATGTGTGAGCTAGAAATAACACATTAAAACGGATTGCAGAGTATTAAATAGTATCTGTGTATTCAAATGCATAATCCCTTATTTATTCAAGATTTAAAAAAAGAGCTTCGGTAACAATTTCCACAGGAAAAAAAATAGCACATTACATAATGTGTACTTAGAAATATGTAAACACTGATTAAAAATCGCTTTATTATTTGAATTCTATTTTAGTGATTCAAAAAACCTTTCACCACATTTATTTTAGTCTTGGAAAAAAATCTTTAAAAAAGTAAAGTTTGCTAGTGTTTATTTTTCTTTAATTGATTTCCTTCTCCTTCTCCCCCTCCTGGGCTCCCACCTTATCGTGGTGGAGGGGTTTGCGTGTCCCTATGATCCTAGGAGCTCAGTTGTCTGGGGCTTTATGCCCCTGGTAGGGCCTCCCATGGCAAACAGGTCCTAGGTGAGGGACCAGACAAAGTGCAGCCCACAAACCCCTTATGATGAATGAGATAATTGGTCTTGGGTCTCCCTTGCCTGGACGCGGGTCACCGGGGCCCCCTCCTGGAGCCAGGCCTGGGGGTGGGGCATGCTGGCGAGCGTCTGGTGGCCGGGCCTTTACCCATGGGGCCCGGCTGGGCTTAGCCCGAACAGGCGACGTGGGACCCCTTCCCATGGGCTCACCACCTGCAGGAGGGGCCAAAGGGGTCGGGTGCAGTGTGAGCTGGGTGGCAGCCGAAGGCAGGGACCTTGGCGGTCCGATCCCCGGCTGCAGAAGCTAGCTCTAGGGACGTGGAATGTCACCTCTCTGATGGGGAAGGAGCCTGAGCTGGTGCGCGAGGTTGAGAAGCTCCGATTAGATATAGTCGGCCTCACCTCGACGCATAGCAAGGGCTCTGGAACCAGCCTTCTCGAGAGGGGTTGGACTCTCTTCCACTCTGGAGTTGCCGATGGGGAGAGGCAGCGGGCAGGGTTGGCGATTCTTGTTGCCCCCCAGCTTGGTGCCTGTACGTTGGAGTTTACCCTGTTGAACGAGAGGGTAGCCTCCCTCCGCCTTCGGGTGGGGGGATGGATCCTGACTGTTGTTTGTGCCTATGGCCCCAACAGCAGTTCAGCGTATCCACCCTTTTTGGAGTCCCTAGAGGGAGTACTAGAGAGTGCTCCTTCTGGGGGTTCCCTCGTCCTCCTGGGTGACTTCAATGCTCACGTCGGCAGTGACAGTGAGACCTGGAGGGGCGTGATCGGGAAGAATGGCCCCCCTGATCTGAACCCGAGTGGTGTTCTGTTGTTGGACTTCTGTGCTCGTCACAGATTGTCAGGTGAAGAGGGGTGGAGCTGTCAACTGAGTTGGTTCCGTTGGTGGGGGAGGATGCCGGACAGACCTGGCAGGCCCAAATGTATTGTGAGGGTCTGCTGGGAACGCCTGGCAGAGTTTCCTGTCAGACGGAGCTTCAACTCCCACCTCAGGGAGAGCTTCATCCATGTCCCGGAGGAGGTGGGGGACATTGAGTCCGAGTGGACCATGTTCCGTGCCTCCATTGTTGAGGCGGCCGACCAGTGCTGTGGCCGCAAGGTGGTCGGTGCCTGTCGTGGCGGCAACACCCGAACCCGCTGGTGGACACTGGTGGTGAGGGATGCCGTCAAGCTGAAGAAGGAGTCGTACCGGGCCCTTTTGGCCTGTGGGACTCCTGAAGCAGCAGACAGGTACTGGCGAGCCAAGCGGAGTGCGGCTGCGGCGGTCACCGAGGCAAAGATCCGGGCGTGGGAAGAGTTCAGGGAGGCCATGGAAAACGACTTCCGGACGGCTTCGAAAAGATTGTGGACCACCATCCAGCGCCTGAGGAGGGGGAAGCAGTGCATTGTCAACACTGTGTACAGTGGGGATGGTGTGCTGCTGACCTCGACTCGGGACGTTGTGGATCGGTGGAAGGAATACTTCGAAGACCTCCTCAATCCCACCGACACGCCTTCCAGTGAGGAAGCAGGGCCTGGGGAATCGGAGGCGGGTTCTTTTATCTCCGGGGCTGAGGTAGCCGAGGTTGTTGAGAAACTCCTCGGTGGTAGGGCCCCGGGGGTGGATGAGATCCATCCGGATCTCATCATAACGTCCTTAGGGCTCTGGACGTTGTAGGGCTGTCGTGGTTGACACGACTGTGCAACGTCGCGTGGACATCGGGGGCGGTACCACTGGATTGGCAGACCGGGGTGGTGGTCCCTCTTTTTAAGAAGGGGGATTGGAGGGTGTGTTCCAACTATAGGGGGATCACACTCCTCAGCCTCCCTGGCAAGGTCTATTCGGGGGTACTGGAGAGAAGGGTCCGTCGGATAGTCGAACCTCAGATTCAGGAGGAGCAGTGCGGTTTTCGTCCTGGACGTGGAACTGTGGACCAGCTCTATACCCTCAGCAGGGTCCTTGAGGGTGCGTGGGAGTTTGCCCAACCAGTCTACATGTGTTTTGTGGATCTGGAGAAGGTATTTGACCGCGTGCCTCGGGGAGTCCTGTGGGGGGGTTCTCCGGGAGTATGGGGTGTCGGGCCCCTTGATATGGGCCGTCCGCTCCCTGTATGACCCTTGTCAAAGTTTGGTCCGCATCGTCGGTAGTAAGTCGAACTCGTTTCCGGTGAGGGTTGGACTCCACCAGGGCTGCCCTTTGTCACCGATTCTGTTCATAACTTTAATGGACAGAATTTCTAGGCGCAGCCATGGTGTTGAGGGGGTCCGGTTTGGTGGCCTCAGGATCGGGTCTCTGCTTTTTGCAGATGATGTGGTCTTGTTGGCTTCATCAGTCCGTGACCTCCAGCTCTCACTGGACCGGTTCGCAACCGAGTGTGAAGCGGCCGGGATGAGAATCAGCACCTCCAAATCTGAGGCCATGGTTCTCAGCCGGAAAAAGGTGGAGTGCCTTCTCCAGGTCAGGGAGGGGATCCTCCCCCAAGTGGAGGAGTTCAAGTACCTCGGGGTCTTGTTCACGAGTGAGGGAAGAATGGAGAGGGAGATCGACAGGCGGATCGGTGCAGCATCTGCAGTAATGCGGACTCTGCACCGCACCGGTCCGTTATGGTGAAGAGAGAGCTGAGCCGAAAGGCGAAGCTCTCGATTTACCGGTCGGTCTTCGCTCCTACCCTCACCTATGGTCATGAGCTTTGGGTAATGACCGAAAGAACGAGATCGTGGGTACAAGCGGCTGAAATGAGTTTCCTTCACAGGGTGGCTGGGCTCTCCCTTAGAGATAGGGTGAGAAGCTCTGCCATCCGGGAGGAGCTCGGAGTAGAGCCGCTGCTCCTCTGCATTGAGAGGAGCCAGATGAGGTGGCTCAGGCACCTAGTAAGGATGCCTCTCGGATGCCTCCCTGGTGAGGTGTTCAGGGCACGTCCCTCCGGTAGGAGGCCCCCAGGAAGACCCAGGACACGCTGGAGGGACTATGTCTCTCGGCTGGCCTGGGAACGCCTCGGGAACTCCCCGGAAAAGCTGGACGAAGTAGCTGGGGAGAGGGAAGTCTGGGCTTCCCTGCTTAGGCTGCTGCCCCCGCGACCCGACCCCGGATAAGCGGAAGAAGATGGATGGATTGATGGATGGATTGATGGATGCATTTCCTTCTCAGCTCAAAACAATCAAATGAATGGGTTGTAGATTGGTCAAGATTTCTTCCTGTTAAAAGGGAGTTTTCCTTGCCACTGTGTTTACTTGGGGGATCAGGCTCTGGGTTTCTGCCTCTGTAAAGCACCTAGAGACAATTCTTATTAAAAGGAGCTATACAAATAAAATTGAATTGAATTGAATTGAATTGAATTGAATTGAATTGAATTGAATTGAATTGAATTGAATTGAATTGAACTGAACTGAACTGAACTGAACTGAACTGCACTGCACTGCACTGAACTGAACTGAACTACCCCAACTGTGTCTGCAATATTATCTCAGCAGTGCAACAATATGAATAGAGTTGGCAGTTTTTGAAAGAGGCTGTTTCTCATTAGGGTTAATACATACACGTCAGTTTTACTTCAAAGGTATCAATAACAATATGTTGTCTCAAGGTGACTGACTTAAACCAGTTTTCTAAATTCACTTAGGCAAGCACTACATGCAAAGGTGACAAGTGAAAACTCCCATTAATGGAAAGAAAACTTGAGTGGAACCCAATTTATTGGGGAGCCCATCAGGATGCCCTATGGCCTTTGAGGGTCTTGTAATATCAATTTCTCTTTATTTATATAGTGTCTGCCTGACCTTCCTTTAACAGGGAGAAACCTTGAGCAAGACCGTGCTCATATTGGGGTACCGCCCTGCTGATGGGTAAAGAAGGAGGAGAAGGAGGGAACAACAGATAGAGGAGAGAATTGACATACATCATACAAATACATTCTTCCCATTACGCAGAGGAATCAAAGCTACAGCTTAGCAGGTCAGTGGGGTCAGAGGTCAGCAGGTCAATGATTGACTGTGGGGTTGGCGTTACCTGTATGGATACAGAGAGAGAAAGAGGAGGGGAAAGAGCTCCACAAAAAACTATCAAAATTAGGATTTTGAAATATATTTGTGATTTCACATGCAGCCAATGAAGAGAAGTTAAACTGGTAAAATGTGATCTCTTTTGCTAATTCCCCCTAGTCCTCTTGCTGCAGCAGCTGGGTTAATTGGGTAATTTTAAAGAATCAGTCAAGATGACCATGTGTAATTAAATTACTGCCATGCAGCGCCAAATCACCATGAGACAGAATATTCAGATCTTATCATTTTTATGTAGGTGAAAGAAGGAAGTCTCAGTCACTTGTAGGTGTGCTGGTGAAGTACGACCCCAAGGTTTTTCCCTGTAGTGCTGGAGGCCAGAATAACGCCACCCAGAGTAACAATAAATTCAGAAAGGAGATGTCGGTGCTGCTGGAGACACAATGGCCTCAGTTTTGTCTAAATTTAGAAGTAGAATTCAGTCAAAACCGGCCTTCCTTCTTCAAGCTTTCTTGGAGTCTGATTAGGTGATTTGTTTAATTCACAACTGAAAATGGTCTGCTTAGCAATGGAATGCTGTCTTTTTTATAATGTGGACTAAAGGAAGTATCAATAATATAAAAATATTGGTCCTACTAAGAACATGCAGGCCTTGAAGGAATACAGTACATACACAGGAAGGCAGAGCCCATTGGACAAACACAGGTGCAGCACATTACGATGGAGCAGGTCATCTTAAATGAGCCGTAAATATAGGTGCGTAGGTGTAAATGTACAGAATATTTAAAAAATATACAACCACAATTATATCCAAACAACACAACAGTCACCTGATTTTTGTATGTAATCAGGTGTAATTGAACCATGAGCCTTACACAAACTTCAGTTTTAAATTGTGGACTGGCCTGCTGACTGGCCCCTACTGACCTGATCAGCTTCAAACTTTTTTCCTCTGTGTAATTAATATATACACATGTATGCGTCTATTCATGTATTGTCTCCTATTTCTGTTCTCTTCCTCATAAAACTGCTGACACCGTCATAAAAATCTGTGTTCAGAATGCTTTTACGCGTTTTAGTTACAGACTGTGAGTCCCTTCATGCATGGATGAATCTGTGGACTCATGGATAAAATTATCCACTCTCAGAGTTATGTAAATTTATTATGTTTCTCACATGAAAAAGCACAAGTGAACCGACTGACATCAGCTTATGAAATGCTGCTTTTATGAGTGCTTAAAGGGTTGAAATCCACACCTTAATGGCTTTAATGTCAAGGCTTACACAAATAAAATCAGTGGTCAATGTATAACATAACGGACATTAATTTATTCTGTAGTTATTGTTTTTATTGAATTTCAAAATCCATTTATGAACCTTATTCTGTGTAGATGCAAATAGAAATTTCTTGGGTATGGACTGTGCATTATATATGGATGAGGAAAGCAATTGCATATTAGTACATGAGCCATATTACACCATCACCTTCTTTCAAATCCCCCAGAGAGATATAAACAGTCAACCTTCTCTCCTGCAGCACTTCCAGGAGCCAAAGCTCCAGGAGAACCAATGGTGAGCTAATCTCTGGGTGTGTCTTCAACTACCAGTCCTATTTTTACTTAATGCCAGGATTAAACCATCTATTTGCTCCTTCTCTTTCTCCGCTGAAATGCTCACACCAGCCTTATAATCTTATTCAATTTTATTTTTATTGCCCTCCCAGATAAGCACAGTGGCAAGGAAAAACTCCTTTTTAACAGGAAGAAACCTTGAGCAGGACCCGGCGTACAAGGGGGAACCATCCTGCTGAAAGCCGGCTGGGTAACGGAGGAAAAGAAGAGAGAAATAGGACAGAGAGAATACAGAGAGAGAGAGAGAGAGAGAGAGAGAGAGGGAGAAACAATCATAGAATCATAGAAATACAAACAAAATACAATCATAGAAATACAAACATATCAGACATAATATACATAATGCATATATATATATATATATATATATATATATATATATAATAACAGAGAGCTTAGCTGTGCGGAGCGAAAGAGACAGAGCGAAGTATAAAACCCAGAGGATCGTGCAGTTACTAAACCTTTACCAAGATGCTTGTGGACTACTTTGACAAAAACAGGATTGGTAAAAAGCTAACAAGAAATAATCAAAAACAGTAAATCCACCGCAGCAAACACCAGAAGAAGTGAACGAGCAGAATGGAGCAGAAACAGGAAGTGACGCGATTCATTCGTGTGACGCGAAGCTCCTCACTCACTCACTGCAGCATGAATCTTACCATCATCTGTGTGTGGATGTGTAGCATATCAGTCTATTCCACACTACCAGACACGCGGTGATACAACCTTGCCGCTTGCAGTTAGAACGAGATGTGCTCGTTCTTCCCTTTACTATGGTAGATAGAACAGAAACAAAATGATGCAGTTTGTGGAAAGGTTCAATTTGTTTAGAATGACTTCGATTGCTTTTTTTTAAGAAAAGAATAGTGCCCAAGTATACTGAGTGATTTTAAGGTTTTTAGGATCAGCCAGGGCTACAATAGGAATTTCTCTAGAAGGCATTGTGATTTTCACTCAATAACTCACGATAACAAGCTCTCTTGACATGAACAATGATCGCCTTTGCATCATTTAACATTACTGTCACATGTGAGAAATCTATCTTACTTTACTTTAACTTTTTTTATTTTTTTCATAAAGCTTCTACGTCATTGTAACAGTAACAGCATAATAACTGGCCAGAGACATCGATTTCTACTTCAGCCTGAAGACTGGTGCCTGCGTGAACAGTGCTAAACAAACACATATCCTCCTCCCTTATGCATTCCTAAATTCCTCAGAGTGCATCGAAATACAGCAGCCTTTTAAATGTAAAATTTTAAATAACAGGTGTTAGCTGCCCAGGAGCGATTGTTATACAACAAAGATGTGACAGGCATTGTTTCAGGACTGATTTGGTTATGAGAGCATACTGCCACGGTCCATTGCCTTGGATGGTGTGCAGAATCCACAGAATT
Organism: Pao palembangensis; assembly: GCA_015343265.1. Lineage (NCBI taxonomy): Eukaryota > Metazoa > Chordata > Actinopteri > Tetraodontiformes > Tetraodontidae > Pao > Pao palembangensis. The sequence goes on from CM027084.1 coordinate 5,874,513, forward strand.
CCACACTTCTAATGTGTGAAAAAGAGTTTAATGAATTCATAATTTAAAAGAATGTCGAAAGGTCTCACCCACTGGTGATTCAGTCAGGTAGAAAAGATCTTTGCTGGTTGCTGTTCCACATGGCCATGTATAGAATCAAGTCCTCTCCCAAACCCTAAAGGTGCCAGCAACCATCCATCACTGCAAGCTTAGCCCAAAACACCAAGTTCAAAAGTTCAGCTACTCTTGTGATTTATAGACTGAAGATGGCAAACTAAAAGTATACTAAATTCTGAGGCACTGACAAGGCCACTGAATCACTGCTGCTGTTTGGGTATGGAATAGCCCCATAATAAACCTACTGTCAGACCTTACTGGATTTTCCGAATAAAAAGCTGGACATTCAGCAGAGTCAGCCATACGGGTCTCTGTCCTTTAATGGAAGACTCGGCACAGCAACATGTGTTTGAGCTGGTGTTTCAAATGATTTATAGAACAAGATGAATGCTATATTTTTAGTGATGGACAAAAAGTGAATCTTTTCACCTATACACATATCAGAATTCTGATATTAAAAAGCTGATTTTTTTTTTTTTCTTTTGACAAGGTGTCCAAAGCGTCTGATTTTAAATAGAATTTAATTCAAATTTTCAGAAGGCAGCATGACCGGTGTTGTTCTTCCTTTATTCCAACAACCCTTTCAGTCCTGGAGCAGGTCATCAAAATCAATTTTCGGTTCATATCTTAACAAAGCTCATTCAGGAAGTACACAGCATCTCAGTGAACATCATCATTCTTCATTTGCTACTGTTGATGGTGCATTCATGTGTTTCTCCCTGCCTGAACCATTTCAGTCCATCATTAGATCTTCCACACAGCCGCCAGTCATAAATCAGCACATCAGTGCATTCGGCTTGCAGCATTATCGAGACTCCCTCTATTCCCGATGAGCTAGACATGTTGTACTGATATGCATTTTGTTGGGGTGGTAGGAGCTCAGTCTGTAACACACTGGTCTGAGAGGTGAAGGAATGGAAAGTTGGATAGGTGTGTTGCTGCGTGTCCCTCTCCTCTAATCTATAAATCAGGGCTTAATTTCATTAACTATGGGTTTTTCTTCAGTAGTTTTGTGGTTCTCTCTTTCTTTCTCTCACTTTCTGTCATTCTGTCTCACTCTCTGTTTCCTGTCCTCTCTGTATATACTGTATCTGCAAGTATTGCTTCCACCAGAGATGTTCACTGAACTTTGGCCCCAATGACAGGCCTCAGTGGTATATTCGATGTATTTACATGAGTGATGTCTCTGATTGTTCCTCTCCTCTTTCTATCTTCCCCCTTTCTATTCAAATTCCACTCTTCCTCCTTATTTTTCAGGCCAACAGTGTGATTGCCCTATATGAGCCTGCACCTGCTGAAGGTTTCCCCCTATTAAAAAAAGACTTTCTAATTACCACTTGTGTTTGCTTGGGGTCAGACTCTTGTGAAAAGCATCATAGGACAATTTAACAGCTACTGTCTATAACATCCTGATAGGAATTTAGGAAAGGCACACACAAAGCTCTTCCTCAACAGTTTAACATCAGCAATTTTATATGCATATACTGTAAACATCATTTCTTATATTCAGTTACATCTCCTAGATAGTTGTTTTGTTTAGATTCGTGATTTTAAATTAACACAGAAAAATAAAGATGACAGGACTCAAAATATATTTAGTTTTCAATTTAGTTTAATGTAATGCTTGAGTAAATATACTGACTCATATCTTGTATCCCAGGATATGCATTACATACATAAACCCCGGCAGCAACACAAATCACTTAAGAAGAATTATGGAAAATATAGTCAATAGTAAATAAATAAGTATAACTTCAAAATCAGATATTTTACATGTAACGTCATACATTTTTAAAATTCAATTTAGGCATTAAGGTCTAAACATATAGACTCTGCCAACATAAATCATGGTCTTCTGTAGCAAACAAACACAAATAAGCAAATAGTCAAATAAACACTCAAGGTTGAAAACAGAACTCCACCGTTAGAGGGCACTGTGGCAGCACGTAAATTCTCTCTCGCTCAGGTTTTTTCTCTTCCTTCTCCCTGTCTGTCTCTTTCGCTCTTCCTGTCTTTCTCTCTGATTCTCTGTCTCTCTCTCTCTCTCTCTCTCTCACAAACCCATCAGATGCACTGAAAGGCTCTAAGCCTATTGTGTTCTGCTGAAAAATTGTTACAGTGGAAAAATCCACCCTGAAATGAATTTTTGTCACACTCCCTCTGAAAGTGCATCCAGAGAGGATGAAACTGAAGCCCCGTGAGGGTCTCTGATGTTTTGTTCCAAGGAAATGAGAGTTTTTACCCCAACTCACATGATAATCACACGAATCTTTCCCCTTTGGTATACATGCAAGATAAAGATGAAGCTGCTCTGCTCTGAGGAAGCTGAAGTGTTCCATAATCTAAGGGAGTGAGATAAGGTGTATGAGGCCTCATCGCTGAAGCATCACACACGCAATTATTGCCACAATTTGCAGGTGAAGACAGAACCTTTATGTTTGTTTGTGTTTATTGAAGGTAGTGATGGCATATAAGGAAACAATTCAGTAATTGTATCAACTACTACATTTAAATACTGAGTGTGTATCAAAAGGAAATATTTATAGAGCATGATAGGGCCACAAAAATGCTTCATTTGGAGGATGTGATTTTAGATTCTGATGGGCAACAAACTCTAATATGTTCTTTTTAAAAGTACAAAAAATGCTCCAATGCTCCAAAATATTTTTTGTGAACTCTTGTTGAGATTAAAGACTAATCTGATATCTTCCGTCAAGACCTGTCCGTCCTGATTAAATTACCAACAGAATCACTGATAAAGGGCAATTGTGATGGACACCAACTGGGTTTGACTTATCATCGTCAATGTGAACCAAGCTCTCACTCCTACTCTACAGCTACAAAATCCCAAGTAGCAATGAGCCAACCATCATTTGCTATTGGCGCAACCTCCTGAGTGTTGCAACATTAACCAACCTAACCAAGCTTGCATCCACCCATAGACTGTATATAAAAGATGGACTTTCAGACTTCCGGTCTCAAAAGTGAAGCCAATGCAGAAGTGACTTTAGGTGCAATATTCATTCAAGTTTTGTAGTTTTTTCCACAACTCATAATGTCAACAGCCAAATTTCATCATCCTAAAATTATATGATCTGATGGTCTTCCTATCAGAATATCTAGGAAGAAATATGCTTTTTTTTCTCTTAAATCTGAGGTTCAACAATTAAAGTTCACCACCCATTCTCCAGCAGTCGGGTGCAGATTTTTCCATCAAGACTGAATAGAATTCTACTGTAATTGGAGCCCTCACCAGTAATTCCCCAAATACATTTATCAGACATTTTAAAATGTTCTTGAAAGCAAAGTTATACAATATAGAGAGAACAATCTAACAGGCAACAAAATCCCTCTAGTACTTCTCTATTTTGCTATTTTTGTTTTCCCACTGGATGTGATCTTCGTTCTGAACTGATTAGCTCTCCTGCACCCTATGTTTCTTGAGGGGGAATTTGGAGAAACAACTGGAATTCTGTAATCATAAAATATGAAAACTATTTATCTCTGATCAGACAAAGAAAAGACTGCTGTGAGCACAATTTACTCTGGGTTGCTGATCTCCCTCATTAACCTCCTTCACAGTTTGTAAACATAGTTTGCTCTTGAAGGAACAGTTAGCACACGTCATATGTGCTTGACTGGAAATGGAGCCATCAAGCTTCTACACTATTAAACATTACATTACAACAATTTACTTACAATGTGTCAGTACAAGATAAAAAATACATCCAAGAAAAAAACAGGAAAAGCTTCATCTAGTTACACAGATTTTCTGAATTATTATTGTACTAGCCACTAAGTGGTGGTGGGTGGTGATTGCTTTCTGACAGAAGCTTTACTGTCTTGTAACAACTTGTTGGTAGTGACGGTGTTTTCCAACTCCCAACATGCAACCTTCAACCTTTTTGACAGACATCAGTGAAGCCAATGATCTGAAGTCTTTACAGCCAGTTTACAGTACATTATTACAGTGTGCGTTTGTGAGCAAAATTGATGGGACACAGGGGGTGCTGCTTGTTTCCACAGTGGTGTTTAACTGTGGAAAAATACCCGGTTTTAAGTTTCTTTTAGAGTAAATTTTGCAAAATATTGATGTGGAGGATGGGGATCGGGTGAGGTCATATTTACCACTTCGTTGCATCACCGTTGTGTGAGTGTAACTGAGCTGTAATTTGTGAAATAGAAAAATTGTCTTGCTTGCAGTAGGATTTCCTACTCATTTTGTACTTAGTCTGTTTTGTTGTTTCACAACAAACATTTCTGAAGATGGTAGGTCGGGGCTGCACACTAGTTTAGCATCTGCTGTAAAGGGGACATTATACATGGAACCAAGTGCAAAAGGAAGACAAAACAGAGGTATCAAAATCAAGGAAACAAGCTCTTTAATCCAGGTGGAAGACAGAGGACAGGTGGAACCAAGCAAGCAAACACAGGCAAGAAGCAGGTAAAAATGTGAGAAGTCGAAGGTACCAAACACAGTCATACACAACAGTCAACCAAGGACCGAAAAAGAGTAACAAAGACAGTCTGGAACAGAAAGGAAAGCGGGCGTGGCTTAAATAGGTGGGAGACGGGGTAGGAAGACACAGGTGAAAGTCATAAACTGCTTAAACAAAGGTGAAGCTAATGACACACACAACCATGAAACTGAACAATGAAAAATAAAACAGGAAACACAAAATAACAAAATAAAATACAGACATGACACCTGCAATCTTGAGAGCTATTTGAATGAATGAATGAATGAATGGGTTTATTTTCTCATTGTAATAGAAACATGGAACGAAATTATCCAAAGTTAGATCTCTCTGTGTCAACTGGACTGAAAGGTTTCCTTGAAAACGTTGAAGAAGCTCTCTGGAGAGAGGGCAAATCGTTTTCAAGGAAACCTTTCAGTCCAGTTGACGCAGAGAGATCTAACTTTGGATAACTATGAACTGGATAAGTGAGAATCTACACAGACATGGAACGAAATTGCATGCAATTCTGCTATTTAGCCCCCCCCACCACACACACACAGAACTAAAGTCAGTAAGTTAAGAAATGTGTTTAAAAATAGAAATCCATCCATCCATCTTCTGTACCTGCTTTATCAACACTTGGATTGCATGGGTCTGCTGGAGAAATCCCAGCTGTCATGGGGCGAGAGGCAGGATATACCCTGGATAAGTTGCCAGCCTATTGCAGGGCTAACACAAAGACAGACAACCATTCACATTCGCACTCACACCTATGGGCAATTTAGACTGATCAGTTCACCTACCAAGCACGTTTTTGGACTGTGGGAGGAAACCGGAGTGCCCAGAGAAAACCCACGCATGCACAGGGAGAACATGCAAACTCTGTACAGAAAGGCCGGAGCTGAGATCAAGGCAGGGGGCAGAGAGGAGGAGGCTTGCTCAACTGGAAGTGGGCAAAGAAACTGTTTAGCTCCTCTGCCATTGAGGCGTCAGCTGTCGTGGATACAGATGGGCTGCTCCTGTAGTTGGTGAACTGATGTAACCCTTGCCATACCTGCAATGGTTGATGTGAAATAAATGGTCCTCCACCGTCCTCCTGTAGTCCTGCAGATCTCAGATCTGCCTCTCTTCGGGTTTGCCCTGGCAGAGCTGTATTTGTCTCCTGTCCTAAAGGCAGCATTGCGTGATCTCAGGAGAGACTGTACTGCACTTTTCATCCAGGGTTGAACCGTTGATATAAGTAAGGAGATAAATCACAAAGAAAAGGCTGTGATTTTGCTGTGTTTGTAGCTTAAATTTCTCTCAGTTGTCATTCTGTTTATTTCCACTACAAAATGAAGAGCACATGGACTGTTTCATTAATTTGGAAATGAGGTTGTGCATTCTCCATCCATCTTCTTCCGCCACTTTTCCGGGGTCAGGTCGGGGGGGCAGCAGCCTAAGCAGGGAAGCCCAGACTTTCCTCTCCCCAGCAACTTCATCCAGCTCTTCCGGGGGGATCCCGAGGCATTCCCAGGTCAGCCGAGAGACATAATCCCTGGGTCATCCCGGGGGCCTCCTAGTATAGAGACGTGCCCTGAACACCTCACCAGGGAGGCGTCCGGGAGGCATCCTAATTAGGTACCCGATCCACCTCATCTGGCTCTTCTCAACGGAGCAGCAGCTCTATTCCGAGCTCCTCCCGGATGACCAAACTTCTCACCCTATCTCTAAGGGAGAGGCCAGCCACCCTACAAAGGAAACTCAATTCAGCTGCTTGTACTCGTGATCTTGTTCTTTCGGTCACTACCCAAAGCTCATGACCATAGGTGAGGGTAGGAACGAAGATCGACCGGTAAATTGAGAGCTTCGCCTTTCAGCTCAGCATTCTCAGCTTTCTCAAATGTTCTGACTGCACGAAAACTGAAAATACAAGAACTGAAGTTATATTGCAAAAAGAAGTGTTTGAAGTTCCCTTTTTTTCGGGGATTCAAGGGCAACGAAGTAGAGAACAAAAACCTTCACTCTGACCGGATATATGGCCCATGTATGTTTCAATATGTCAACTAAAGAATTTCTCAGTATAACTGAAATGTTAAGGGGATGTTACTGAGAAAAATAACAAAAAAGAAAGACTGGATTTAATGTTAAACAATTCTAGCTTTAATTTATTTGTAATGAAGTCATTAAGTAGCTGCTGTACTGAAGGTACATGTTATCATAGATAATTATCATTATATGCTGAAAAATATAATTATACTTAACTCTTTTGAATATATTCATCATGATTCATTTTATAGTATTACATCTGTGATATTAGTTGTGACACATGGCATGCTGCAGAATGCTGTATGTTTCTATTTCCATAATTAATAGTACCTTTCCTGGTGCATTTCTCTTCCCTGCTGGTGAAAGATGCCGTGCAAGCAGAGATTAGTTTCAATTTACGAGTTGAGGATGATGGTAAGATGCCAATATCAGTAACAAAGACAAAGCTGGCCATGGCCAGCACACCATTAGACCTTGGGAAGCTGGGAGGAGCATGAGACTAGAGGTTAATGATGGATCTGCTTCCCACCAGAGATCACCAATACGAACCTCAGACCAGACCTTGTGCTCTGGTCTTTCTTACTTTACAAGGTTTACATCACAGAGGTGACCGTGCTGAGATCGCTGAGCAAGCAGCAAAAACCAAGGTCGGCCCAGTGGAAGTTGGCTGCAAAGGCTTTGTGGGTAAAACTACAAGATGGCTTAAAGAATTGGGAATTCGAGACCAAGCCCAATGCCAAGCTAATCAATTCCTTTCAAGCGCAGCTGAACAGGCAAGACGGTGCCTCTGGGTGAAGAGGAGAGACTCCCTCCGGCCCCTAAAGTAGCGTCAGTGGTGCAGAGGGGTTGAGAGCAGAGAAGGCACATCTGGAATGACAGGTGTTGCTGATAAGCCCTCTGGAGGTGTGGTGGGCCAATCATGGAAACACCGGAGAAGGAGGGGACCCACCTGATGGCCCCAATGCACACAGATGACACAATAGCTCCAACTTGGAAACCCCTCAGATGTTTACATCAACCCAGGAGTGAAAATCAATAATTGTACAATCTAATCCTAAAACAGAACTGAACACTACCTTACCTTCGTAATTTTTTTTTTTTAATCCACACAGTCATGAGCTGCGATCTCTCGTGACAATTTGTGTAAATTACATACTGGCTCTGTTCTTCATAATTTGTGCATCCACACACTGCGTAAACACTGTTTCCAACCGTTTGATTTGTCAAGGACAATGCAGCTTTCCATTAAGTGCCTCCTCACTCGTGCCTCTGGAATATACAAATCCTGCCTTTGTCTAGACCCCCAGCAGGTCAGAGTAGGCCATTACATCCCCTAAAACATGCTGGGCGTTAATAGCCACCTACACTCGAAGCACAGACGGGTAGCACATTATGAACGGTATGAAGGATGTAAAGAAAAGCTTGCACTATTACTCATGCAGCTTCTTCTCAGTGTGTCCTTCCATGCACTTATGATATTCAACACCTGCAGTGCGATTATTCCCAGCAGAGGAAATAGTTTGTTCGCATGCATACAAAGCTGTAATGAAGAGTGTTGCATTGACAGTATGATATGACAGTATAATTGTTTCCCACAACAAGAAAGGATAGAAAAAAAAACAGCCCACCCAGAGGTAAAATCCTTGGAGTTTTGTAGAAAAGTGTCCTTACATTTTTCCTCCAACGCCATTGCTGTTGCTTCTGTGTTACACTTCTAACAGGGTTGATTTGATTATTACTAAGATTATTATTTTGTATCCTGTGAAACGTTAAAAAATACCATGTTTCAGATTTCATTTCTGGACTGAATGAAAAGCAGAAAGGATGAGAAAGTAGGCGATGTGTTGAAGTGATGTATTAGCCTAGAGCAACAGAGATGAAGGTTTTTTTTTTTATTTACCAAAAGTAAATCTTTAGAGTCCTGACTACTCCTCGCTGAAATTGTTCAGCCTTTCAGCAGTAAACTTTGTGCTTCTTAAAATGCCGCCTGACATAAAAATGCTCATCAACGGTAAAAGCATACAAATCAATACATGTTTTTAGGGTCTTACTCCTTAATAGCAAGTAAAAGAAAGAATGGTTTTCCTGAGTTATTATTAGATACCTGGTAATAATAATAATAATAATAATAATAATAATAATAATAATAATAATAATAATAATAATAATAATAATAATAATAATAATAAACACCTCTATTACTAACTGTGACTTGATTTCAATGTGGCTACATGCTGTACCATAAGGAGTCACGAATGCACTCCCTCTTTCCCCACTGTTGACAGCCGTGTTCTGCTGAGAAAAATCTTTGACGCTGACATATCACCCAGTATGTCATCAAATTGGCAAGCCGGGTTGTGTAGAAACATCGGTATGATATGAGTGATGAGGTGGTGCTGCCTGTGAAACAGCGGCTGTGAAGGTCCACAGATGATAGTAGTGAAAGGGGATTCGCCGGGGCCGACCTGTGCCGTCCACACACGGTGGACAGGTTTGGTATCTCACGTTTAATCTTTCTTGTTCACTGTTGAACAGGAAACGTCTGTGTCTTCAGATTTCAAAGTGCTTTTCCTATTATATACAACATTTTTAATGGTAATAATGTCTAATTATTTTGTCTGTCTGATTATTTTTCTTCTTAAGAAGATGTTACGTGCTTGCTGCTGGCCCACAGTGTATTTCTGCTGAGCGAGGCTGCATCATCACCCCCATAACCCCAAATTAGAACACGTGGCAGTTAACGGAAGATAAATGAATAAGTAGAACTGATTTCAAAACTGCTTCGATGCAGTGATCTGTGGTGTAACTAGAAAATGGAAATTGCCTGTAGGCGTGGCAAGACTTGGCGAGTGTGTATGCGGAAGTATAATGAATGAGTTTATCAGCAGCATCACCTCAAGACTTTCTGTGAATTTCATGTAAATCTGTCTTTTCTCTGACAGGCTTAGTGGAGCCTAATCTCCACGGCAGTGGTTTATGTTGCACAAATCTCTGCCTATTTAAGTTGTGAGCTTATTAATGGTGCCTGTAATGATTGATTGAAACCTTAGTGGCTCCAGTAAATAGCCTAAATAAAAGTCATAGTGATTTGTTTCTGCAGTGTTTAATCATGTGGACGCTCTCCCTGCAGAAACAATCATTATTTGGAGGTGCGTTATTAAATTATATATAACATTTGAAAGGCTGCACTAAATCTTTAAAGAAATGTTTAAACTTGAATGAAATCCTTCCATCTACAACTTCAGATGCATGTCCCACTTCGCCCCACTCTGATTTGATCTTGTCTCTATTAATAATGATCTTTCAGCAACACAAACGCTTTAAAGTACAAAGAATGACTGAGGGAAATATGTCACATGAGGAGGACACAACATACATGTAAATACAAGAAATATCTCTTACATGATGACTTCTGAGTAATCTCATGCCTTTAAGTGATCCTGATCTAAATCCTAAATCTGAATTTATGTAATCTCGCCTTTGTTTTTCATCTACTAATTCTCATGTCTTTCCTCCTGAATCTTTATTAAACACCACAAATACCGCTAGGTGATCAGCAAACTTTCCCCACCCACTGCTGAGGGCTGGAAGTTTTATTTTTTTTTTTTTTTGCAGAGGAACGGGAAAAACACCAGGCGCGAGCATACATGCAATATACACACAGAATCCACAAATCATAAATAAATAACTCACTTGCAAAGTGAATTACAAACACTTTTTTGTGTTGTTCCTGGTAACGATCTGACGTTAACCAAACTACAGGGAAGCTGGCCCAATCTAATGAAGAATCCTGAGGCATTATTTTACAGTTTATTTATACTAGTTAACATATTAAAAAAATATATGTTTATATTTAACATTTTCTTAAGATTCTTAAAATAACATGTTTTTTTTCCTATTTGAAATTTTTTCAGAAACAGCACTGATTTTATGTCAACTTAAGGTTAATATTTAATTGTTCCTTACTAATTTCATACTCCTGTTTCTTATTTCGTGATTTTTAATCCCCGTTTTGTAAATTCAATCGTGTTTGTGTTGAAATGCTTGTAAACTTTGTCAGTCTCTGATATCTAACAGGAGAGGGGAGCAGATGTCAGGGATAAATGAATAAAAATATCCACCACTGTTGTATTACAAACAACCATCTTATCTCGCTTTATATAAACCTGGGATCATATTTTGGGAGTCATGTAATAGATGATTGTATAGAACCCCCCAATTTTCCGACAGGTCAGAACGATGCTGGATAGAATTTGGCCCACTGACTTCTTACAGTTCCTGCATAAATGAGGTGACTTAACAGAGAAGGGATTTGAGAAAAGTGCGATACATTTAACAACAGAAAAGAATATAGCATGAGAGGATCTTTTTTTATTGTGTAGCCCCAGCCACATCAGCAGCAGCATGAGCTCATTAGAATGTAGATCACTTCTACCAGGCGGGTGATGATACCCAACTCTGCGAGTATCTTGCATCCACATGGCAAGGATGGCTCTGCATGATCACACAGTAAATGAAATGAAAGTGCACAGGAGTAGTTAGTATTCCAGGCATCCGTTGTCCTTGTAACAGCATGGAATTTTTGTTTTATCTCATTGGAGGATCTCATCCATTATTTAAAAAGCAAGTGCAAAACCGACAGATGCTCCTCAATAATTCTGACAAACACCCTGCTTCTACACTCTCTCTGTCTGTCTCTCTCTCTTGCTTTGACTCATCTCTGTTTCCCCTAGTGCCTGCTAAGCAAACACATACTGGATGGGCTGTAACGGACTCAGTAGTGGGCAGACAGGGCACAAATTAAAGCCAAGGAGGGGTTAAAGGAAAAACTGGGTGATAAAGTCAGACATAAATGAGAAGCTGCACATGAATGTATAATGCGGGAGTTAGAGCAGGACCCTGTTGTTTGTTAATTTCCTGCCAGGCTTGTATGTATTATTAATTCATGCAACTTTGAACTTGTACTGTGTGCATGCAGCTGCAGAGATTTCAATGGTGGCTTAGTGGAATGATTGGACACCCCCCTCAACATGATGATGATGATGATGATGATGACTTACAATTCCTCAGATTTACTTGTATTTTTCACACATTACTTTTTTAAAAATTATTTTAGAATAAATAATACAATAATACTTGTTTGTTCACACAAAACAAGTGGATTTTAATATCAATGTCGATTTCAGTCTACTTGATACCTTTAGTTTGACTCATGCTTTGACCATTAACATTTTACTGCCATTTGATAAATGCTTATCTGTTGTTGATCGAAAGGTGGCGCTGTTGATCCTTGCGGTCAACGATTTTATGACACTGGCGATGGCACCGGTGACACAATCTGTCACTATAGTTAAATCTGTTCATCAGGACTCCGAGAAGGTAAAGAGAGTGACTATTCATCCTCAGGACTGGCCTGCCTTGTATTCAGAGGTGAGGCAGGTGCAAAGGGATGGGTGGAGACCATCAGGGAATTTCAGGTAATTGTTTACAGTTTTTTTTTTTTTTTTTAAGCATTAGACAGTTTTTCCATTAGCCTCTGACAGGCAGCAGCATTTGTAAAGACGGAATGATGTGTTTTTTTTTTTTTTTTAATTTTAATGAATTTTCCTTTTTATAAAGACTTTTCTCATTATCAAGGATGCCATGAAAACAGGAGTGTTTTCAAGTCATTTGGCTCGTCCTCTTCAGTGAAGCACTCACAGGGAAGGACAAATCAAAATAAAGTCTTTCCTTTCTTTCAGAAATGATACAGCCTTTGCTTCCTTCATTGTTAATGCATTTTTGCTCCAGCTTTGCCGTGATGATAACACACGGAGGTCATGTAAGATTTTCAGACTATCAATAACTCCATGGGCAGCAGAGGCTGTTCATTCTATGTTAAAGTGGCACGTGCTTTCGCTGAATATAAATGAAGTAAGACATTTTTTTTTCCAGATTTGAAATGTCAGGACTTACATGGCACAATAAACAAAAACAGGTTTTATGGAGAAAGCAAATGTAGTTCTATAAATTCCCCATGATAACACACAAACTCACCAATATTAAATGCCAAGAACTTTTTGCATTTAAACCAGATATCTGAACCATAATTAATGTGGATGATTTTTTTTTAAAGACCAAAAAACAGTAAAATAAAGTATATAGTAAAAACTGAGATGAAATTAGTGCATTTCCTCCACTAAAATGACATCTTCCCACTTGGTCACATTTTAAATGGAATCATATCCTAGTAAAACTTATTCCCTCCAACTCCTCTTTTTTGCCCACATTATACGTGTACATGTGATCTATTATTATTAATTTCATTTTTTACACACAAATCATCATAATGGAACTTGATCATATCTACCAAGGTACCCCTTTAGTCTTTTGTCACCCCTAACGTGTCTTTCATGCACTTTCAAGATGTGTGATATGGTACCTTTTGGTTCCTGTCTGGGCATCAAAATTTATCATCAAGCATAAAAATTCTGCTCCATTTCCCACATGTACAGCAGAACAGCAGTTTATTCTGAAAATCAGCCAATACTCACCACACTCATGCACATGTGATCACCAAACTAGTTGTTGCATCAAAAAGGTGCTGCCAGTGGTTCCAGGAGCTCATTCTCATTTTACCAATTCCAAAGTCATCATATGTCTTTTCAGCCAGCAGCCACCGATGCTTAACTGTCATTGAGTCGTTTGATCCTGTCATCATTTTCCTTTTGTCATCTAGCTCTCCATGTCTCCAAAGCCAGTGGATAACTGGCTTCTATGATCCACTAGTTCACCCTTCACCCCTTTCCTCTGACAACCTCATACTCTGCAATGGTTTAACATTTCGTCCATTTCTGATTCCTCCTTCCCAGCCATGGTTGTCCGATATTCTCTGATTCTAAGTTACCAGCTGTACTCCATCTGATCCCTTCTTCCCTTCTTCTCAACAATCTAATCCTTTACATTACATTACAATCCTTCATTTGTATCCCAAACCCAGGCTGGTTTTCACAGAACAGCTACAAGGTCAACAGTCCGGCCCTCACGCTGTATTTTAAACTCTTATATTAGAATCCTGGTTTGAAATAGGGAAAACTTAAGTATGTTTTTTCGGTTGACCCCCTCTTTGTCGGGTTGCGACTTGATTCTTATTGAAGTCTCACCTTTGATGGATTCTCAGCATGTGCTGTATGCCTGACTTACTTTCTAGCCACTCTTTCCACTGGAAGCAGTTTTTAAATTTTCTGGCCAGTGATGCAGAACAAACATGATTAAATCGCGTAGATATCGCTCCCCCCCGACTCGACCTTAGTACGCCTGCCTTAATCTCTTTAACTGTCTCTTCTTGTTCAGTAGAACCTCAGCCGTGGCTCGGGTCAGCTGTGGATCCCATCTTTTTGCCACAAAGCAGTAAAACAAAAGAAAAAAAACCCAACAGAAACCACATGAAACCCCAAATAAAATATTAATTTCATTTTTTTTTTTTTTTTAAGTGGACACAGATGCCCTTGTCATTCACCACAGATGCGCGGACATTGTTGCTGCGGTTGCTTGGTTGCTTCCGACGTGACTGTCAGCAATCTCTAAATCTTTTCTGTTGATGTTGTCAGTTGTTGCTGTCTCCAGTCCTCCAGTGCATCTTTATCACCTCTTATATCACAAACATCTTAACTGTTTAAAGAAACCTTTTCATGCATTGTGTCTTATGCAATGTGGGCACGTTAAAAATAAGACAATCCTGTTTTTTTGGGTAATTTTTCTTTTTAATTTACCTCAGAGGCAACAAAACATGCATGTGTGTGTGTGTGTGTGTGGGGGGGGGGGGGGGGGGGTTTCCACAGTTTTTTTTTTCCCCAAAATTTTCTGCTGCAGTCCTCTTTCTGTTCTTTGAAGAACTCTTGAATGGAACACGGGGTCAGACTTTGTAATACTGCGTGTAAATTTGCTTTCTGTTGTTTGGCTTGTGTCTTTATTTATTGACTTTATTGGTCGTGCTGCCAACAGAACTTCACAGTCCAGCTGCTCCCTAATTGTGCGTGTCGGCTGTTTCGTGCTGGACGGGTGCTACAGTCATTTATCATAGAACAGTTGCAAGCTGTTGAAATCTTTAAATGGTTGCTACTTGAGAGTTTGCTGACAGGCAAAAAAAAAACAAAAAACAAAAAAAACAATTACACAAACTATGTTGGGCTTAGAGAAGGTCGAACTATTTTCATTATTCTGCAGCGACTCTTTTAGAATTTTTGTTCCCTGAAATGTTTATTTTGGTCCATAGAACATAGATATTTCTGTAGGTTGAAATTAAATTGTATTCCTTTTAATTTAGAAATAATAATGCAGCATGGTGCCATATATTTTTCCCAGTCTGGCGCTCTGCTCCTCTGGAATCTCAAAAAGAAAACAAGAGTTTTACAATATTACATTTCTGTTGTAAATAATTCCAAACTCTGAGTACTGGTTTTATTTTTTTGACATTATCATTACTGTATTACTGTTCTAATTGCTGTTTTCTATTATTATTGCCGACCATGTACAGAGCAGTAATAGTACAAAGGTATGTGGCCTGCGCTTGTAGAGAATTGACCCCATATAGAACACATGATGCACAGTTTGACCTGTCTGTTTGACCTCTGCATTAACTCACAGAGGGACACTCAACCGTGTGCACTGGCCTGGAATCAGCCTCTCCTGCAGAAGTACTGTGAAATGTCTGTCCAGCTGTCTCGTCTGTCTGTCCGCTGGACAGAGCAAAAAAGCATTGATGGCCGTTTGTGTGTCTGCTTGAAGAGAACAAAGACAGCCACGCTTTTATGACTATGTGCTCAGAACAGACTGACTGAAGTAGCATTTCCTAGGGCTGTCATATCTCTTTATCTTCTCCACACCAACGAGACCCTCTGCGTCCACTTTAAAGTTAGGTTACATTCAACATCGTGATTTTACATAAACGTGCTGGGATAAAGTTACCTTCTTTCTGGGATTGCTGTGGATGCTGACACATTAATGTCAGTGTTTTTCTTTGTCAGCAAAGTAGAAATGTTCAGAAATGATGCTGCAGGAAGTGAAACAAGAGCGCCATCCTCCCTGTAAACATCAGCGCTGATCAAATATGTACATAGCTACATTTGAATAAAACTGATTGGAGCCACATAACAGAGAACCCAAGTTGATGGAGCTCTGCAATGTAACGTAGTCCTAATTATTTTCCTAAATGGTGGATCTTTCAAACTCTTACTGAGCCAATTTGCAACAAAAGCTTGGATACCATTACTGGGGCTGCTTCCAGCTGTTCTAGCTGCTCAAGTCAAACAAAGATGGAACCTCTGCAAATTGGGATGATTTACAATGCACCACAACAGATAGGTTTCAACCTTGAAATTAGAAAGACGTATTTACCCCTACGCCCCGTTTACATTGAATAGAATAATTATTTGTTTAGGAAATACTGCAAGAGGCATTCACGTATAACACGTTACTCAGGATATGTTTTGCTACATCCGTGAGATCTGGTAACTGTTTTTGTTACAGATTTTTTGTAACCCTTTTTCGGCTTTAATAGAATCCTGTTTGATTCTCGCACTGAACAGAGCTAAGGATGTGAGCACTGCTTTGTTTGCAAACCAGAACTCATTTCAAGTTGGATTCACCTGTTGTATCATGAAGCAGAACCCTGGAGCTGCGGTGAGTAGTTCGTATGTGCATGCGTGCTTTTGAATTAGGAGATGTGAGTCTGTTTTCATGTGGCTCTGAATTCAGGAACTGATTTTTTATTTTTTTTAATCCACACGCTGTCCTGAATAAGTGATGCCATGGTAACAAAATCATCTGCTCTCTGGGACTTGTCAGTATTACACTGCAATAAAAGAAAATCAGGTCAGGCCCCAAGTGACTCCCTTGTGTTACGCAATGGGTCAGGACAAGCTAAAGGAGAATGCACGAGGGAGAGATGAAGAGTAATGTAGAAGTTTGGAGTTTGCTGCAACACAAACTCTCACAAACAGACAAAACTTCTCTCTGCTTAGGAAATGAATTGAAAATAAAGGAGTCGGGACATTTTATACTTAGCAACAACTAGAATTATGTGTGCATTTTGTCTCTGTCTTGGAGTGTGCTTAGGATCTGATTAAATGAAAGGGAGCAATTAAAAAAAAAAAGTAACAGGCCATAATTCAGTAAAATTACAATTTTGTGGAAAAAAAAAGTAATGCTTTGTTCATGTTAGTGTATGCCAGAAAGTTAAACCTTGCTGATGCATATAAAAAGGTTAATCAATCTACAGTTAAAATCTATGCATGCCAGGGTTATGAAAGATTGCAGAAACTATGTTGCTCAACATACAAATTTTTCTTCAATTTTCTACCCCACAATACATAAATATGAATATGTTCTATGTAGGACTTGTGAAAAAACATGCAGAGGTGAGAGTACAGCATTAAAAATAGCTTTCCATTGTTATAATAGGTGGCAATTTTCAGCACCGTCAGCTGTTATTAGTGTTGGCCGGACTGACAGAACACAGACACGTGGAAGTTCAAACAGTTCAATGAAGTCTGTGGTAGAAGCACAGGTGGTCAATCAGCTAAGGACAGCAGTATCCCAAATGGCAGGTTAAAAATACAGTATGTCAGAAATTAAAGCGGTAGAAAGTCAACCTGGCATGACAAGGAGAGGGAGAGACAATTGCACTGCAAACCAGCATCTGCCATATTTTTAGTTTCTTAGTTGCAATTTTTATTTTATTTATTTTTTACAAAAATTACAATATTTTATGTAAATTGACAGTGCAAATGGATTTAACGACATAAACCATAAATACATGCAGTAGATGATAACAGTTGGGCACTCTGCCCAGAGAGGAACTGTGGTATTGTATGAGGAAGTCTGGAGTGGCAGAGAAGTATGTTAGAGTGGTGCAGGACATGTACGAGGACTGTAAGACAGTGGTGAGATGTGCTGTAGGTGTGACAGAGGAGTTCCAACTGGAGATGGGACTGCATCAGGGATCAGCTCTGAGCCCCTTCTTGTTCGCTATGAAAAATTGGTGGTGGACAGGCTGACAGATGAGGTTAGACAGGAATCTCCATGGCCTGTGTTGTTTGCAGATGACATTGTGATATGCAGTGAGAGCAGGGAACAGGTGAAGGAGAAGCTTGAGTGGTGGAGGTTTGCCCTGGAAAGGAGAGGAATGAAGGTTAGCCACAGCAAGACAGAGTACATGTGTGTGAATGAGAGGGACCCAAGTGGAAGAGTGAAGTTACAGGGAGAAGAGATTAAGAAGGAGGATGATTTTAAGTACTTAGGGTCAACAACCCAGAGCAATGGAGTGTGTGGAAAAGAGGTGAAGAAGCATGTGCAGGCAGGCTGGAACAGGTGGAGAAAAGTGTCAGATGTGATAGAAGATTTTCAGCTAAAATGAAAGGAAAGGTGTACAAAACTGTGGTGAGACCAGCGATGTTGTTTGGTCTAGAGACAGTGCCACTGAGGAAAAGACAGGAGGCAGAGTTGGAGGTAGCAGAGATGAAGATGCTGACGTTCTCTTTGGGAGTGACCAGGATGGACAGGATCAGGAATGAGGACATCAGAGGGACAGCACATGTTAGAGGTTTTGGAGATAAAGTCAGAGAGGCCAGACTGAGATGGTTCGGACATGTCCAGAGGAGAGATAGTGAATATATTGGTAGAAGGATGCTGAGTTTTGAACTGCCAGGCAGGAGGCTTAGAGGAAGACCAAAGAGGAGGTTTATGGATGTAGTGAAAGAGGACATGAAGGTAGTTGGTGTGAGAGAAGAGGATGCAGAAGACAGGGTTAGATGGAGGCAACTCATTCGCTGTGGCGACCCCTGAAGGGAAAAGCCGAAAGGAAAAGAAGAAGAAGACTCTGCATCTATATGGCTGGTATAGTTTTTATCACATCAATTTAAATTTAAAAGCGATGACAGGCAAAACTAAGCTTCACACGAGGAACCTTACAAAATTCAGTAGAAAAGCACCCATCGAGTCCAGACCTCCAGAAAGCAGCTCAGTTCCCCACATATTATGACTTACACCCAAAACAACCTTGTGTTCCACAATCCTGTCTTCCTTCCTTCCTTCCTTCCTTCCTTCCTTCCTTCCTTCCATCCATCCATCCATCCATTTTCTGTACCTGCTTTTATCCACACTACATATTAACCAGTGGCAGTAGTGTAATATATATGATGATCAAAAGCCCCTTGGCTTTGATCTTTGGAAAGTTCAAAGGGCGGACAGGCAGATTGACAGACACACACAGACTGGTACCTCTTGACAGAGGTAAAAATTGCAGTAGAGGCTACAAGACAGCATGATGTACATTTTAGATTTGCTGTTCTTGAATCCTTTATTTACATTTGTTACTAATGTTATTGTAGTTTACCTTAATGGACACTGACACTGATTGGTCTAACACATCCTGGAAACACCAAAATACCATTGGATCCTTTAGTAAATCTGTGAAAGAGGCACCATATTAGTGACATGGCTACAGGTTGACTTCATCTTCTGCGGTTTGGGGATTGTTAGAAAATATTTCTCCTCTTTTACCGCACTATCATCAAAGCATTCTTAGGGCTTATTGTGCCAACTTTCTCCGTCATTTTCAGAAATTGCCCCAGGATTCATGAGTACAAGCTTAGTGCTCAGGCATAACCGTACGGCTGTCATAATCCTCTGTAATTTAGCTCAGAAAACACCGTGATGTTTAGCCTCAATGCGCAGTCCTCCCACGCCATGGTGTGACTATTTTCAAACGTTGACATCACACATTCATGATTGTATTTGGACTCTTCTGTCCTCAGACACTTTTCAATGCCTATCCGATAAGTTGAAATGGCATTTCAAAACAGACATCAGCACGCCAGTGTCTGGAATAGAAAACCCAGAAAGCACATTTTACCTGTGTGCCTGCATTATTGCAGCAGTGAGGTATGACTACTGTGTTTCTACCGGGACATGACCGGTAGAACCAGCAACCAGTTCGCAGAACAAAAGTGACGGATTGTTCACACAGGAATCAGGCACGGTAAATCCAAAAAAAAAACAAAAAACAAAAAAAAAACAAAAACAAAGTTCTCCGTAGAACAAATAACAAATAATCCGTGAAGTCCACTGAGGAAGAAAATATCCAAATGTAACTCGGCAAACAAAATCCAACAAGGGGCAAGCAAAGGCTGACGCAGTCAGGAAACAGAGTCTAATACCGGGACAGCGATGAACAGGACAGGTTGAGAACAGGCGAGGTTGAAGCCGGAAAATCAATCTAAAAAAACAAGGCTGGAAAGTCAGGCATGGAGCTCAATCAATCTGGCAAGGAATGCACACCAAGCCAAATTGTCCTGATTGACACCGTGACAGACCGGTATTGATGATATAGCAAAGGAAAATGTAATCAAATGCTTAATTGTTACATTGATAAGGTCCATTAACTAATTGGTGACATGGCCATGGCCTTCATACATTTAGCACCAGTGGCCTCATTTATATTAACAGACACAGACTTAAAGTTAACATATGGAGTGATCTGAAAATTAAAGAACGCACAGCAATGATCATAGAGGGGCCAAGTCCTTAACATCAACAGAACTAATGTCAGTGCCCTTAGAGATAAACAAATCAACCGTGTGACCTTGATTGTGAGTTGGCACAATCATATTTTGCAGAATAACAGTGTCAAGTAGGTCAAAAAGTCCCTTAGGATCTGTTTCAGTTTGTCTACATTAATTTTAAATATTATATATTTATATATTATATAAAACATTATATTAAGTGCAGTATCCACTCAGACCACTCCCCAGTATCCTGGAGGTGTATAAATTATTAAAAACAGAATTTTTGATTCACCTTTAAACAAAAGAAAACATGTTCCACAGAATTAAAATCACCAAAGAAATCTCCTTGCTTTGAAACAATTCTTTAAAGATTCTTTAAAGATTTATTAAATACTCTTTAAAGCATGATGCGAAGTCAATCATTGTTGAGGGTAAATCTAGCTCTAAAGGTCAAGGAGTCCAGCTAGAAAGCTGTTAGTGGAGGGGACTCCACGTTGGTCGTAAATTCTACTTCAGAGGCTGTTGAAACTAACAGAAACTGCGAACATTGCCACCACAACACACTCAAGCAGCCAGGGCCCAAAGACAGACAGAAGTAAGCTGAGAAAAAAAGATTTGGGTTAGATTAGAAAAGAGTGACCAGAACAACCTGAGGAGGCGTCCACTGTCAACGCCGTTCTGGAAAATCTCACACTTTTCTCCTGAGAAATGAATGTATTCAGTGCTTATGTTTCTTCTTCACAACGAAGCCAGAAAATATTCCCAACATTGGATATAACCCGAGTCAATCCCTAGAATCATTTGGTCACAGTCGCATATGCACTTTTTAGATGTGTTGCAGTGTGCAAACCATTATAGAACCATAAGATATAAGCTTTTCAGATGTGACAAAAAAAGAACAGCAATGACTGAATTTACCTTTGGACTCTTTTGTAGATCTGCAAATAAAGAGATCTTTCATTAAGGGAAATATTAATATTTCCCTTATGACCGATCACCAAATACATGAAAGAGAGGATCCTTTATTCATGCTATTGGTGGAAAGTTTTTTGATGCCAAAAACATGTTGGAAAGTCTTACATAACCATTCTCTGACAATAAAGGCCTATTCATTAAAAGAGCTCAATAGAGATGCGATGAATCAGTTTAAGCACCGCAGAAATCTGAAAACCTAAAATTCATTATTATGAGCTGCTACATTATGCTGCAGTGCAATGTCACCATTAGTGGTTAAGGTTGGTTGCTATGTTTTAATAAGTAAAGGCACCCTGAATTGTTGACTGCAGTCTGTTGAAAAAAAAAAGAAAAAGATAGGCTCCAAAATGAAGAGAGGGATGTACTGCACTGTAGGCAATGACAAACAACCAAAGCAGAAAAGGAAAAAAAGGGAGGAAAGTGGGAAAGGGAGAGGCAGAAAGGGAGCCACTGTCAATGAAGCAGAGAGACTTGACGAGGATGCAATAACCCAGAATGAGCCAAAGAGCTTTGATAACATTTATAAAGGGAAAAAAAAAAAAAAAAAAAAAACTCAGCAGTGGAAGTGATACGGACCACCTTGTATTTCAACAAGCTCCTGCTGTGCTCTAATTGCCCGAGGAAACATCTGTGGCTATAATTAATGATACTTCAGTGGGGTGAAGACACGGGGACTTGAATCACTGTAGCTCGACTTTTAAGTGTTCACAGCCTTCACACTGAATAATGGAGATCGCCCTGGTCTCCCAGGGTGTGCGGCCCTGTGTGTCTATCTCTTTTCCTGTAAACATCCCCATACTTTCCCCAGGCTGTGTGCAGAAGTCCGTCCTGTGTGCGCATATAAAAATACAAGGTTTAATGCAATATTAAAGATTTTGTTGACAAAAATCATTTTATAAAGTGTTTTGGAGACTGGTGGACATCGTGGAGTAAGCACGGGGACTGTAACCTTTAAAGTGGATCTTCTTTTTTTTTTACTTTTCCCTTCTGGGGTGTCTTCTCTTACAACTAACTCCATGTCCTCTCAAAGCCGTATATCTAATATCAGAACTTCCTCTGGGATACTCCTAGATCTCCTGAAGGTCTGTAGATGCCATCAACATGACCCTCCACTTCATCCTCCGGCATCTGGAGGCACCTGGACTCTATGCCAGGATCTTGTTTGTGGACGTCAGCTCTGCCTACAACACCATCATCCCAGCTTTTCTGCAGGACAGACTCTATAAACTCAACATGTCTGACTCAACGTGCTCAGACTTCCCTACTGACAGAAAACACCTCGTCAAATTGAGAGACATGTCTCAGACTCCAGGGTCATTTAGTTCTGGCTCTCCTCCAGTTGTCAGTCGGTTAAACTCCTGAAGTTTGTGGATGACACCACCCTCACCGGACTTCTCTCTGACAATGATGAGCCTGCCTACAGACGGGATCAACTGGCTGGCATCCTGATGCAGCCTATCTGGTGCTCAATGCTTCAAAAGCAGATTTCAAAAAAATGCAACCTTCCCAGGGAAAGCATTCTACTTCTAGTGAACCATCAGTGGGGTGCTGAACATCATCAGGATCCCCCGCCCCCCTTGCCATACAGAATGCTATTATACAGTTGCAGGACAAAGAGAGGAGCCACTCAATGTGTAGACTCCCCAAGGAAGCCGGTGGGGGGGGAGAGGGGTTGAAAATTGGCTGCCACTAAAGCTTTTCCTGCTTGACAGTTCCAACCTCTGAATCCTTTTACCAATACATTCACTGTCCCTCCTCTGGGCATGTCCTAACCATCTCAGTCTGACCTCTCTGGCTTTAACTCCAAAACATCTAACATGTGCTGTCCCTCTGAAGTACTCAGTCTTGAGCCTATCCATCCCTGTTACTCCTAAAGAGAACCCAAACATCTTTGCCACCTCCAGCTCTGCCTTCTGTCTTCTCCTTTGTACTAGTGTCTCTAAACCATACAATATTGCTGGTCCAGTCACCATTTTGTAGACCTGTCCCTTCATTCCTGTCACTTTCCTGCTCCAGTATTACCCACACTCGATACTGTTGACCTGCGTAATTAAAGACCTCCACTTCCCTTATCTACAATCCCTGTAACTTCCCTGTTCTACCTGGACCTCTCTCATTCACACACATCTATTCAGTATTGCTTTGGCTAACCTTCATACTGCTCCTCTCCAGGGCATAACTCCACCTTTCTGTATTCTCCTCCCCTGCAACCATGATGAAATACCATATAGAATAGCACCAGAGGTGGAAGAAAAATGTATTTATTATTGTAATTGCAATCTTAGTAGCAGAAAGTGTGACTTTTTAGGATCCTAGGCTATTTGCTGTCTAAAATCAAAATGTCTAAAATCAAATAGTATGAGCAGAAAATCTAAATAAATCAATGTCATTGAAGAGGTGCTAGAAGTAAAAAAAAAAAAAATAACAAAAGCAGTTATACAGAACAAAATGATGTTGTTTAATACATCAGTAGTATTAGTAGCTAGTTTCGCACCTACTGCATCAAAGCTGTAAGGAGAGATGACTATAATTGCCTTTCATTTACTAATCAGGGCTGTCAGTGTGTATCCCCTTAGTCTTTATTAGACAGCCTGTCAGCAGAATGTTTGTCAGGTTTACTCTGCCAACCAATTAGGGACTACTCAACAGCATCTCATCTTCTCTGTTCTCGACTTCCTCACTCTGCTTTTTCCTCTATTGTGCTGTCAATTCCTAATTTTATGGTATAACAACCAGACAGACTATTAAATGAGGATTTGACCAATTAAAAGGATAAGAATGAGGTTTGTTCAGAAACGTCAGGCGGCACCGCTGTAACCTTTTGACGCGAGATGAGAGAATTGAATTAACTGACATGAATTTGGTCCAGCTCCTCAGATATGCTAGACTTCACCCTTTGTCTGTGTCACCGTCTTGTGAAGTACATATGGTGTGATGAAGATTGAAAAAAACAACTGACCTTTGCACTCTAATCCATCCATCAATCAACCCATTATAACCACCTGGTGACTCAGACCTGGTGACTCATTGACATGTGACCCAACAGACAAAGGGGATGCACCCAAACTGAAACTAGGTGAACGACCCTGCCAACGACTCTCAGGTGACCATCCAGGCCATTAACATGCCAGTGGTCCACAGGGCTATATTTTCAAGCTCTGCCCCCAGCAAGCTTAGAACTGAAGAAGCTCTCTAGAGATAGGGCAAGGAAACCTTTCAGTCCAGTTGACACAGAGAGATCTAACTTTGGACCATTATACCCACATTATACCTGTCAAAACAATGAACACAGCAGACTGCTGTGTGGTAGAGAAGTCTCATCATGAAGAAGGAGTAGCAGGGTAGAGAGGAGGAAGAGGAAGACCATACTGTACATGTTTGACCATACTGGAGGTGACTATTCATAAAATAGTGCAGCACTGGCGCAATGTTAATGTAAAGTACTTGAGTGGGGGGTGGTCATTTATCAGAAGAGATTTGCTTCATTAATGTAGGAAAAATGTATATTTAAATATCAAGTAAATGGGTTACAATTCCCTGCAGCCCAATAGCTGCAGCATTGGGATAGTTTTTTTTATTGTTTTACAATAACACCATAGAAGGTTCCAAGTTGACTCCTCTTTCTTTTACCCAGAGTTTTGATGAATATGATGTTTCTGTCTTGATCAGTTATCCTGATGATGACATCAACTGCAATGTGCTAAACAGCTGTGCGGTAGCTTAGTACATCAGTATAAACATAAATGGCAATATCTGTTATCTGTTATAAAATCATTAGCTGTTATTTTTCTAAAAAAAATTTATTTTTTGTCTAGACAAGTTTTGAGCAACATTAAGAAAGAAAGCAAACATAAAGTTGATACACACACGCACAAAACACCACCTGTAAGAAAAAATTATTTCAAGTGAGGCAACATTTTCCCAAACAAGATACAATTAAATAGTTAGGCACTTAGTTTAAAATATCTTCATCTTAAATAATGAAGCCTGTTCTTGCAACTGCATGAGTGAGACGCTAACTTAGTCAGATGCTAATGCATTGAGCAGCAATGGAAAGATAAACAGATAAAAACCGCAGCAAGTCAGTGTGTAAACAGTCACACACATCTCTGTAGACTATTAACATTCCTCAGTCTGCGGGTTTCATTGCACACCTGTTTTAATGTGTGATTGCTTGTCTCCCTGAGCAGTGCAGCGCACGCACAGCAACATTGGTGTCCTCATACATAATAAACACTTTAGACAGAGTGTGGATAGCTACTGCATAAATATTTGATATGCTTATTTAAATTCATACAAGGCCATGTTAATGACTGCGCTGTATGGAGGGAGGGGATTTTATTTTTCAGTCCTCATACCAACCAAAATGATACAATTCATTTAGAAATGGACATTATATAGTTATACAACAAGAAAAGAAGAGGAATGGAAATCAAGCAGGAAAGCAGAATCTCAGGTCATCAACAAAGAACTATGGCTAAAGGGGGAAAAATAGATTTTGCTAAAATTTAAAACACATGCATGGTTAAACTTATTTTGTTTTGGTTAAACTTAAGGAATATTGTTTTGTTGTTTTGTGTTGATGAATCCTGCTCATTTGTTCAGTGGGAGACATAGAGATAATGGGTGAGAGTGGGACCACCACATTTGTTGTTGACCACCGTTGTCATTCATGGTGATTACTTTGATGATTATTTCCTGCACTTTATTTCAACTTTTTTGGGGGGGTTAATAAACAGTTAAGTAAATACATTTATTATGACTCTCTATATGGCCTCTCTGCCTAACTTGTTGCATATATGGCAAAACATGTTGCATGATTATTTCATTTAAGATTCCATGAATAAAAGTGATGCTTTGTCCAAAAAACACAGTAAAACAGCAATGCTTGATTGCCTAATTACCCAATATGCGCATTAACTCCCAACTACAAATTAAGTGTCAGTTAATTAAGTCATATCATGATTCTAATGATGTGCCTCAAGTGATTTATTTATTAGCCTTTTTTCCCCCCAAATAAAGCCCAAATGAAAAAGACTGACAGATGCTGATAAAATCAAAGACTGACAGATGCTGATAAAATCACAGCATCCATAGTGAAGATCATGACTTGAATTGAAACATGTTCAGACTGTCATAAAAAAGAGGGCAGCAGATCATGACTTTTTTTCCTGCAAAAAAAAAACAACACAAAAAAGAAACAAAAAAAAAAAAGCCAAACAAAAAAAAAACATTGCCATCAAAGGATCTATGAATTATCACTCAGAAAATGTCTGGGTGAACTTTTATGGGTCACAAGAACAAAATGAGAGCTGTGTAATGAACTGCACACCGTGTTTTACCAAATTCTTAAGTAAACCTTCTCAAGAGCTACATGTCAGGTTTGTCGCTATTCCACCTGGACCTGTGTTTGAATGCAGATGGAGAGCCCCGAATCAGTCCATAAAAAAAAATTAAAAAAAGGGAAGAAGGTGAAATTCAATAACAACCAGTAAATCTGCCAGACTACTGGGCTTTGAGATGCAGTGCATGAGATGCTTGATGCATAGTGAGTGCTTAACAAAAAATAAATAAATAAAAACATGATGAGATGCCTTATTGTAAAAGCCACCAAACTGAAATAGAGGGTTAAATCTAGACATCTCTGGGGGAATTTGAAATGCAAGGTCTTTGCCAAATGCATTATTGAGAAGGCAATGGCTCCTGGGTAGGAAGATTGTCTTTCAGGAGCAGTATCAGCACTGCACACGCCTGCTTTCTTACCATCGACGGGTATTTCTAATACATTAATGGCAGAGTGCAGTCACCCATTAGATTGTTCGCGTAATAAAAAAAAAAATAAAAAAAAACTACATTCATGACCAAAGTCACATATATGCTGGGAATCACCTAGTATGTTTTAAATTCCACCCTCATCATTCTCCACGAGTATTAATTATTCATTTCTTGCTGCGCACGCAGAGTGTGAATATTTCGTTTTCAGCAACATTTTATGTTCTTTTGAGGAGCTCATTTAACTGACTGCTGCTAAAACCTTTGTTTCCTGCAATGATTTGTCATACATTTTTGCCCCCCCACCCCCCATTTTTTATTGACCACAATGAGAATGGCCTCTCCCACCTTTTCTCTGCTGGAACGTTGCAGCATTAAGTGCTTCATGTCAAAACACATCAGTAGCACATTAAGAGTGTTCTCTCACTGCCTCCAGCTGGATCCCCAGGCCTTTCTCAAATGCATCCCTGTTTAAAAATAAAATAAAATAAAAACATGTTTTTGTGTGTCAGTTGTTTACAACTTGGACCACGCTGAGAACTACAGTACAATACAACTTATTTTTGCAACGCTCATATCTTTTCAGTCACCGGCCCCCTCGCCAAAAAAAAAAAAAAAAAAAAAAAAAAAATTCCATCAAATATCCTGCTGACAGATGTTGCTGTCAATCTGAAAACAAAACACATCACAACACAGTGTGGGGTGGTACTTTTCTCAGCAGAAATTGCTTGTTTTTGTCAGAGTCATCTTTTAAACTACGTCAGCAGCTTCGCAAAACAGCGGAAAATAGAATTTGCATATAAACTAAAGCTGTTAACTTTTATATTTTCTGCTGAATGAAACTCTGTTATTTTCCAAACTCTTAATGAAACCTTGCCGAAGTTTTTAATCATTTCCTCTTGACTGAGGAGGCACAAGCAGAACAGTTTGGAGCGGCAGTCTAATTATGTTCACAACCTGTAGCTACAACCTGAAAATGAGTTGAGCAGCAAAAGATACCAAATGTCTAATAAATATGGATCTGTCACCTGGAAATAGATATATTTTTTCCCCTGTATTTTCCTGGATTTCAAGCCTCCATCGTAGCTTCAGAGATGGCATGAAAGACAAAGAGGATAGACAGAAGCCTAAAGTATGTACATAGTCCCTAGCTCTATAGACGCACAAAGAAAACGGAACAACAGTGAAACAGGTGATAAGCAAAACATGTGAAAATAAATGTGAAACCACAAAAACAGACATGACCTGAACTGTCTGGATCTAAATAATTAGTGAAAACTTAACTCCTGTCACTCACACAACAGCTTGGTGCAGACTGAAAACCTTCCTCCTAGAGGAAACTTATAGTTCCTGTCACTACAGTCATTATTCTAGTCACACTAATTATGATATTTAGCAAAGGGTCATCTAAGTTTTTTCTACCATTGTCTCTTCTCTTCTCTTCTCTTCTCTTCTCTTCTCTTCTCTTCTCTTCTCTTCTCTTCTCTTCTCTTCTCTTCTCTTCTCTTCTCTTCTCTGTTAGGTCAATGATAGTGTCATTGTGACACATTTTCTTGTTTAGTTGTTGTGTTCTCCCCTCCTCTTTCTCTCTCTGTATCCATCTATGGGTAATTTCTTTGACTCACTCATGCATTTCCATGTATGAAATGTATTTTTTTCACCCAGCTGACCATCAGTACAGGCCTGGTCCTGTTCAGAATTTCTTCCTGTTAATAGAGAGTTTTCCCTTGTCACTCTTGCTTGTTGGGAGGTCAGGCTCTGTTTTTTTTTTCTTTTTAAAGTGCCTAGTGACAATTTTGATTGTAACAGACGTTTCATAAATAAAGATGAATTGAACTGGATTTCAGCTCTGTTGACTGAAATGAGTTCTGCTGGCAGACAGCTGATCCTTCTGCTGAGAGTCAACAAAGCTGCGCTGCATGAAATGGCTGAATTGTTCCATTAAAAAATTACACAATTGTGAATATTTACCACCGCTAAGGAAGAAGGTTATGTGACAGCCGGTGTTAATCTGTCTCTTTGTTAGCAAAACAACTCCAAAAGTTAATGGATTATAATTAATTTTCAGGAAAATGTTAATAATAGGCCAGGGAACATTCTCGGTATCCCTGACTTTGACCTTTGATCTTTATGATCAAAGCCCCTTGGCTATACTATGTTAAGTAACCTGGTAGTTATTTTTATTAAGATACTTGTTCCATACAGGTAAAAGGTATTTAAATTCTGTAATGAATAAGGCTAGCTAGAACATTTAGGAACAACTGATCAAAAACTTTATGTGAACATTTAGGAGCACAGGCACAGGCCTAACATGTTAACAAAATAAACATAATTTCAAAACATTTTCAAATAATTTCAAGATGTTGTGGAAGTGGACAATGTTTTTCACATTCTTTCTTCTACTTAGACAAAAATGAATCTGAAGGTTTTTTTTAAAGCAAAATTACTTTTTGCGGATTGAGGAGAGATGAATGAGATGAATCAGTTCATACCATTAATCCTATTTAGAATTTAAAAAAATTAAAGCGACAGTAATTTCATCTGTTTCATAAGCTGAGAGCAAAATATACTTGAGTAAACGTACAGTATTCACCTGAATTTCTTTCTTTTTAAAGTGCAGCATTTTGAGAAATGACCCTTGGTGGAATGTTGAATCTTTGGTTTGGACTGTCAGTTTAAAAAAAAAAAAACGGTAGCTGCTGAAAACAGAGCTTTAAATGTTCGAGACACTCCATGAATAAAACATGCAAATATGCCAGCAATGTGGCGAAGCACTCATCTTGTTACAACAGAGTCATTGTCTCACTTTCTGTGTGGATACAAATAACTGCTATTTGTGTTTTAAGTATAAAAGCCAGATAATGGTGTTTTCTAATTAAAGTTTTGTGTTGTCTGCCTTCACAGATGAAAACACAGCTAAATACATCTGTGAAGTTTCTAAATTCACTTCTAAAACAGATGTATGGTTGAAGTTTCATTTTCATACTCACGCACAACCAATTATAGAAAAAAAGACTCAAACTATCACATTACGCCTCACCAAAAAAAAGACATTCTGTTCTTTGTTCATGTAAGCGCACTTAACATTTAGATCTAGAAGGTTTTATTTTATGCTAGTGTATATAGCGTGCAGTTGTTTGAAACTACCTCTTCCTCCAAGCATCATCATTCATTTGAGCAATATAGACTCTGAATGAATCCCTGCAGAAGCAGGTGCAATTGTGGACACTGTATCTCAAAGGAGCTTGTTCCACCTTAATAAACATAATAACTATCCACATCCACGTGAACGCCTATTCAAGGCCAATTTTGACTGGTAAGAGAGCAAATCAAACCCTTTTAAACATTTTTTTTTTTTTTTTTTTGCAAATGCACATTGTGCTGTCTGGACACACGCCTGTGCATCTTGATGGTGCATCAACGTTGGTACATGTTAAATTAATAAACCAGAGCTCTGTTTGCTGGGAACAGCTGTCAAATGTGTCGCAGTTATTTGTCTTAATTGCTGGTTGTGAGAAAACATGCCAGTTTGCCTAATTTTTAAAATTGAAAAACGCCCAAGACTTACCCCTGGAGAAGTTTTAACACGAGGGCATTTATTCATTTTATGTAAATCTGCTGAGAACATCAAACAAATAAGCAAAACAGAACAAACCCAAATGCGAAGGCTGTAAAATACAACCTTCCAGATTTCAGAATCCTGACATTTCAAACTGTACTTCAAGTGAACGTGAAGCAGGCGCACATCAAGTAACAGTCCCAGCTGACTTGAGTGGAGAGCACTGCTGATGCCAAAGCGACACACACACACACACACACACACACACACACACACACACAAAATTGAATTTCCCACCATCTTCAAAATGTGTGACCAGTAATTCTGGAGCTCCATGCAGGGTTTTTTCCAGTTCACTGCTATAACCAGAAACATTTCACAGATCTCCCTCCTCCCCACGAACCTACTCCATATGTCATGTCATATGCCCTGAAAAAAAAAGAAACGTGAGACATCCTCACATTTAATTTTCACATTTCACATTTCAACAACCAAATGTGGTGCATCTGAGCTACTTAATTACTGAGAACACTTGCATGAAACCTTGTGTCATACCCTTCGTGTTCTGGGGCACATAAAAATATAAAGTGTCACTAATCTGCAGTTGGGCTGCCACCTTATCATGGTGGAGGGGTTGTGTGTCCCTATGATCCTAGGAGCTCAGTTGTCTGGGGCTTTATGCCCCTGGTAGGGCCTCCCATGGCAAACAGGTCCTAGGTGAGGGACCAGACAAAGTGCAGCCCACAAACCCCCTTATGATGACTGAAAAATTTGGTCTTGGGTCTCCCTTGCCCGGACGCGGGTCACCGGGGACCTTTGTCACCGATTCTGTTCATAACTTTTATGGACAGAATTTCGCAACCGAGTGGGAAGCGGCCGGGATGAGAATCAGCGCCTCCAAATCTGAGGCCATGGTTCTCAGCCGGAAAAAGGTGGAGTGCCTTCTCCGGGTCGGGGAGGGGATCCTCCCCCAAGTGGAGGAATTCAAGTACCTCAGGGTCTTGTTCACGAGTGAGGGAAGAATGGAGCGGGAGATCGACAGGCGGATCGGTGCGGCGTCTACAGTAATGCGGACTCTGCACCGGTCCGTTGTGGTGAAGAGAGAGCTGAGCCGAAAGGCGAAGCTCTCGATTTACCGGTCGGTCTTCGCTCCTACCCTCACCTATGGTCATGAGCTTTGGGTAATGACCAAAAGAACAAGATCGCGGGTACAAGCGGCCGAAATGAGTTTCCTTCGCAGGGTGGCTGGGCTCTCCCTTAGAGATAGGGTGAGAAGCTCTGCCATCCGGGAGGAGCTCGGAGTAGAGCCGCTGCTCCTCTGCATTGAGAAGAGCCAGATGAGGTGGCTCAGGCACCTAGTAAGGATGCCTCCTGGACGCCTTCCTGGTGAGGTGTTCAGGGCACGTCCCTCCGGTAGGAGGCCCCCGGGAAGACCCAGGACACGCTGGAGGGACTATGTCTCTCGGCTGGCCTGGGAACGCCTCGGGATCCCCCCGGAAGAGCTGGATGAAGTAGCTGGGGAGAGGGAAGTCTGGGCTTCCCTGCTTAGGCTGCTGCCCCCGCGACCCGACCCCAGATAAGCGGAAGAAGATGGATGGATGGATGGATGGATAATCTGCAGTTATCATGAGGGAAGTTATGTAAAGATAGTTAAAAGAATACTAAAGGTCACATCTTTGTGCCCATGTTTTGCAGCCATGATTCCAAAAGAAACATCATTATCTCAGGATTTCTACCATCTATCACCAGAAGAAAATCTCTTACATGCATGCTAGTACAATCAGTGGGTCAGCTTTAGACAAATACAGCCCTATTTTCCCCACCCCCTACATCTCCCCTGATGCTGGCAGCTTAATGGCGTCATCTGACAAGGATTGCACTATGCACGCCTTAGCAAATAAGAAAGACAAACTATTGCAGTCTTTCGATGTCAATGACCCAAGCCAATTCATTAGATTAAGTCACTGTGGGTAACAAATTGGTTGGCAAGAAAACCCCTCAACAATCAGCAATGTTGTCTGCGGGAGCAGGATGGTGCATCCTGCTCAAACAAAAGTAAATGTACACATAAAGGGGTGATCAGGTCCAATCAGGGGTCATGTGGAGCATGTTTATCATGGCTGCATGCAATAATCACAGTGATATTTCCCAGGCTGCTGTCATTCATTTGCTTGGATCGGATGTTGGATATGGAATGCAGGAAGCCCTTTGTATATAAATATGACACCTGTCTAGACTGGCACCATCCTCAAAATGAGCCTAAAGATAGGAACAATTTGGACATGACACCCTTTACACCTCTGTGATATTCAGTCAATAGTGAGAAGTTACGGGAGTTATATTCCTGTCTTTGACTTCTTGCTTGTGAGAAGCCGAAAAGGGAACACTGCTTTTCATGAACACTGAAAGGATCGGCAGACGAAACAGTTTTTGTTAGTCGATTTTATTTTTCAGCAAGTGTTGACAGTTTAACTGATATAGAGCAAGTACATTACTGCTATCTGGTTTCATTCATGATGGAGAGAACTGAACATTCCCGAACAGCACAAATAAGGAAGTGACAAATCTATACTTGTCACCTCCAAATTGATTTGTCCCCCTGTCATTTAATAGCCATCCATCCATTCATTTCCAGTTTAACTGCCTGGAAATGTCTAACTCAAACCAGGGTCATGGGGGTGGTTGAAATCTATCCTAGTTAGCAAGTGAGAGGTAGAAAATGGGATTTTAGAATCTCCAGTCAACCTATTATGCATGTTTTTGGACTTTGAGAGAAAACTGGAGGCAGCTCACATTTGATCTGATGTGTTCTACATCAGAGTGTTTGCTCATGGGAGTGTTTGCCCTCACTCCCATCATCTCAGAGTACATAGATACACTGAAAAATGTAAGTCAGCCCCCTATCAATATATAAATGTCAAACAGATCTGCATTTTCTCCTCAGTGATTAGAGTTCATTTATATGGCGTGCAAATCCACCAGTGTAAATCACTGTGGTGTGTGAGATTAACGAACCACAAAAAAAGTAGAACAAAAACAAAGATTTCAAAGTATTTCAAAATGTCAACATACAGTACAGTACAGTATGTGTGTGTGTGCTTTATTTCTGGAGTAATGACTGGCCATTATAAAAGGGATTAAACCCAATGCTGATTCACAGGGCAATACACAGCGTATTACCAGCTACGATATTCCCCACTTACTAAAATGATAAAATCTAGAAATATTAAAGGCTTTTATCCCCCCTTATTTTCTCCCTGTCATATTTTAGACTCTGCCACAGATTGCCCAAGGCAAATCTGTATTTTGATAAGAAAGGTAGGAAATTCAATTTGTGTGTGTGTGCGTGTGTGTGTTTCAGAATAGAATGGCAGTGGAGAGTTGTTGTCATCAGTGTGTGATGTGTGTGTGTCGATATACAGGCTCCAGCGTTCAGGAGTCAGGCAATGGAGAAATGCACAATTTTGATATGGACCATGGAGGGTAACCCTATATCAGTGGATTACTTGCACAGTCACTTTGCAAGGATTTAAAAGGAATAAAAAATATGAACAAAAGTACAGGGAATACAAACAAAAATGCCCATTCTTAAACCCCCATTTCATGTTTTGTAGTTATGTCCATTTCAGGTTTATTCTGCATTCCTAAATATGCAGAGTTAGATCTCTATGTGTGCAACTGGACTGTAAGGTTTCCTTGAAAACATCTCGCCTTCTCTCTAGAAGGCTTCTTCCATTCCAAACTTGCTGGGGGCAGAGATTGAAAATATAGCCCTTGTGGACCATTGGCATGTTAATGACCCGGGTGGTCACCTGAGAGTCGTTGGCAGGGTCGTTCACCTAGTTTCAGTTTGGGTGCTTCCCCTTTGTCTGCTGGGTCACATGGTAATGAGTCACCAGGTCTTGTCAAATGGTGTGAACATTTGGATTGTTGACGAAAAGAGCGGAGGAGTGAATTGTAGATAGATTGCATTGTGATAGATTTGGTAAAAAATTACCAATTGCTCTTGCTTGTGATGGCAGTCACTCAAATCTCCTCAAATAAATAAACACACACTTTTCTTATTCTGTCTTTGTGTGCATCAACACTGAAGAGGGTCACTGGGGTCACTGGTATATAAAATAACATATAATCCAAGAAAAAGAATCCAAAGAACAGCATTAAAATAGTTAAAAGACAGCTATTACACCCCCCAAAAAACAAAACAAAAAACACATCCAACCAAGCAGGCATGTGGAAAGAGACCTAATCTGACTTATTTTAATGGAGAACAGAAGTTAACCAGTACCAGTAATATATTTTATGATCAAAGCCCCTTGGCAACAAAAACCAATATGGTGGCCAAGATTGGTGTGGATTTAAGTGTTATGATTTTGGATGTGTGAGGACCCAAATGCAAAAAGGCAAGGCGAGTTCAGAAAAACACTCCCTTTAATTTGGAAATTCCCGGGGACAATAAACAAAATGCGCTCCGCATGGGAGGATGAGATGCAACAGGGGGAAAAAAAAAAAAAAAAAAAAAAGTCCGTCTGCGCAGGTAATCTTCCATGGAGTTCATCAGGAGGCCTCTATCCTCCAGGAGAGCGGCGAACGATCTTTCTGGGGGAAAGGAAGGATTGACTCTGAAAGGGAAAGCTTCCAGAATTAACTGGTAAAACAAAGGTTCAGATACCTCTAGTTGAAGCAACGATCAGACGCCGGAGAACTGGTGGCTGATCCTTAAGTAGACCCGCTGATGGCTGATTCGCCGCAGGTGCGTCTGTCCTCAGCGGAGGTCCGGATCAAGACTGCCCTCAGACAAGCAAGCGCTGCTGCAACTCCGTGTGGGGCACCGCTCTGACATTAAGGATCTGTAGAAACAGGGTTTTGCAATCCTCGCCACTATCAAACCAAGCTCCAAACCCAGATAGTCCTATTAACTTGTGAGAAATCCAACCAGAATGCCTCAGTTCGCTAAATGTCCTCACTTTGCTGGTAAAAATGCATATTTTAATGTTCACTATATAACATATTGTCACAGCCGCTGCTCTGTTTCGCCTCAGCTCTCGCCCCTCCTCCCTGTCACACTTGTCCCACACTGCACACCTGGGATTCATGTTACAGACGGTAGCAGCAGGTGCTGCTTGTCAGTAATCAAGGCAATGACATAAAAGGCAACTCTGAACAACCCAGTGTCGGATCGTTGCTCACTTTCCTGCACACCCCTGAATTGTTCAGATCGCTTTTTGTTTTGATGTTCCTGCTTATCCTGAGATCACCCGATTCCTGTTTTGGTTCTTCGAAATAACCAATACCTTGCACCGCAGTTGTGTCGCTCTGTCCCTTCTCAAACCGCCTGACAGAACGCATCCGACTACTGATGGACCATGCACAAAATTTCCTACCGATTGGCTGGACCGGCTTGGGCCAAGATTTCAACTGACGGAAGCGCAGATGGAGGCCGTGATCGGGCGGTTCGAGCAAGCCGCTTTTACCCTCAAGCAGGGGCTGCAGGTGTGGTCCCGCTGGTCTGACGGGCAGTCGGCTCGCTATCCTGGACAGAGCGCTGGCGCCGGGCGCCACTGTCACGGGTCGCCGCCACGCCGTCGCATTCGGCCGCCCCGCGCTTGTTCTGGCACCAGCGGGTAGAAATCCGAGCTCAGCCCCCGGAGGGAGGAGGGCGTTGGGATTGTGTAGCGCCTGCCTGAGAGGAACGCAGGCATTGCTGGTAGATGTTTGTGGTTTCGTCGGACGCCGGTCTCCGGAGCGTGCCGCCTGCCCCCGCCGGTCGGCCCGCCGCCGCCTGCCTTCGCTCGCTGCCGGGCCCGCCTTCTCCGCTCGCCGCCGCCCAGCCTCCGCTCAGCCGCCCTGCTCCGCCCAGTCTGGCCCCGCTCGCTCAGTCGCCGGGCCCTGGCTCTCCGCCTAGTCGCCGCCCGCTTCTCCGCTCAGTCGCCAGCCTTCGCCGCCGCCCCGCCGCCCCGCCGCCGCCCCGCCTCCGCCTGGCCGCCACCGCCGCTGCCTGCCTTCCCGCTTTCGCCGCCGGTCGCTTCCGCTCAGTTGCCGCCCCTGCCTCCGCTCAGTCGCTGCTCCCGCTTCCAGCCTGGGTCGCCGCCTGCCTCCGCCCAGTCGCCGCCCCGCCGCCGCCCCGCCTCCGCCCCGCCGCCGCCCGCTCGCCTCGCCGCCGCCTGCTCGCCCTTCGGCCGCCCGCCTCCGCCCCCGCCGCCCCGCTCTCCGCCCGCTTTCCGCCAGTCGCCGCCCGCCTTCGCCAGCCGCCGCCTCGCTCGTGCCTCAGTCGCCGCCCCGCCTCCGGCCCAGTCGCCGCCTCGTCGCTCAGCCGCCGCCCCGCCTCGCTCCGCCGCCGCCTGCTTCTCGCTCGCCGCCGCCCCGCTCTCCGCCTGCCGCCGCCCCGCCTCCGCCCTTCGCTCGCCCCGTCTCGCGGGCGCTCGCAGGTTCAGGCAAGAGGCCCAGCCGCGCCCGGCAGTCAGGCACCAGACCAGAGCCGCCCAACGCCGCCGGGCTGCCTCCAGTGCTCAGAGGAGGAGCAGCGCCGCCGCTGCCTCCAGTGCCCAGAGGAGGAGCGGCGCCGCCGCTGCCTCCAGTGCCCAGAGGAGGAGCAGCGCCGCCGCTGCCTCCAGTGGAAAGGAGCGGCGCCGCCGCTGCCTCCAGTGCCCAGAGGAGCGGCGCCGCCGCCTCCAGTGCCCAGAGGAGGAGCGGCGCCGCCGCTCCAGTGCCCAGAGGGGGAGCAGCGCCGGGCCCCAGTGCCCAGGAGGAGAGCAGCGCGCCGCCGCCTCCAGTGCCCAGGAGAGGAGGAGCGCCCGCCGCCCAGTGCCCGCAGGGAGCAGCGCCCCAGTGCCCAGAGGGGGAGCAGCGCGCCGGGCCCCAGTGCCCAGGGGAGCAGCCGGCCGCCTCCAGTGCCCAGAGGGGAGCAGCGCCGCCGCCACAGTGCCCAGAGGGGAGCAGCCGCCACAGTGCCCAGAGCGCCGCCACCGCCGTCGCCTGGTGCCCAGAGGAGAGCAGTGTTGCCGCTTTCAGTCCCCAGAGCCGAGCAGCAGCCACACCGTCACTTCCAGTTCCGGAGTCGCAGGCGCCGCCTCGGCCGCTCACCAGTCCCCAGAGCGGGCGTGTCGCCGCGAGCAGTGCCGCTCCAGTTCCGAGCAGCAGCAGCCTAGCTCTGCTTCTCACTTTCGCCAAGCTTTCTGGCTCCGCCTGCCCGCCCCCCGGTTCTGTCCCCGGCCGCCCCCCGCCCGCTGGCCGCTCCTTCGCTGCTCTGGACCCTGGCCCGCCGCCCCTGCGCTAGCTCCGCCCTGGCTCCACCACCGCTCGCCTGTTCGCTGCCCGCCGCTTTCACCGGGCTCGCTCCCTGGCTTCGCCACGTTCGCCCCTGGTTACTCGGCCCCGCCCATCGCCTCGCTCCTTCGCCGCTTCTGACCCTGGCTCTGTCGCCCCTGCGCCAGCTCCGCCGCTCTCGACCCTGACCCCGCCGGGCCGCTCCCTGGCGCTGCCCGCCGCCATCGGCCCGGCCCCTGCCCGCCGCTGGCTCCGCCGCCATCGCTCGCCTTGCTCGCCTCGCCGCTTTTTATCGGGCTTCCGGTCCTGCTCACGCTCGTCGCTTTATCGCTCCGCCTGGCTCACGCCCGTCAGCTTTTTATCGCTCCGCCGGTCGCTGCTCGTCGCTTTCATCGCCCGCCCCTGGCCCGCCTGCTCGTCGCCATCGGGCTCCGCCGCTCCGCCGCTTTCACCACCGCCGCTTGCTCTGGCCGCTCGCCGCCATCGCTCCTCGCCTCTGGCTCGCTGCCTGCTTTCGCTCTCCGCCCTGTTCGCCGCCTGCCGCCGACGCTCCGCTTGCCCGCCGCCTGCCGCTTTCATCGGGCCCGGCCCCTGGTCTCCGCTCAGCTGCTCGCCTTGCCCGCTGCTTCATCGCCCGCCTCGCCCGCTCTCTGGCCTGCCCTCGCCTCGCCGCCCGCTCGGCCCGCCCTCGGCCCTCGCCGCCGGCCTGCTTCCTGGCCCGCCCCCGCCCGCTGCCCGCCTGCCCGCCCCTGTTTTGCCGCTCGCGCTCGTCTCCGCGCCCTGTTCCTCGCCGCTTCGCCCCGGCCCCTTGCCGGGCCTGGCCTTGCTCAGTCCCCGCTTCCTCGCTGGGCGCCGTTTCGCTTCTGTCCTTGCTTCGCTGCCTGCTCCGCCTGGCCCCTTGCCGCCCGGGCTCCTGGCCCCTTCTTCGCTCCGTCTCTGGGTTTCGCCGCCCGGCCGCTTGGTTCCGCCGGCTCCTTCTGCTTCGGTTCCTCGCCTTCGCTCTGGTTCTCGCCGCTCCTTCGCCTGATCTTCGCTGCCTTCGCCTGGTTCCTTCACAAGCCCTCGCCTGTTCCTCGCCGGCCCTGTCCCTTGCCCTATCCCTTGCTCTGTCCCTTGCCCTATCCTTTGCTCTGTCCCTTGCCCTGTCCTTGCCCCCTGCCCGACTCTGTTGCTGACGCCGCCCTGTCGCTCTGACTCGTTGCTCGCCCCTGGCTCGGGCCGCCGCCCGGCCCCTGCCACCCGCCGGCCCGCCCCTGTTCTCGGCCCGCCCCCGCAGTCCAGTCTCCGGCCCTGCAGCTAATCCCATAATCCCGACAGGCAAAGGCCACTGACCACCGCAGTGGGCAAGCCAGAGGTGGTCCCTCCGCCGCCGGCCACCCTCCTCCCGCCCCTGGAAGTTGTGTTTGGGGAGCCGTGAGGGAGGGGGCCCCAGTCACCCTGTTTGTTTTCTACTTGCCTGTTGGGACGCCAGAGCCGTCCCTTGAGTGGGGTTCTGTCACAGCCGCTGCCTGCTCTGCCTCAGCTCGCCCTCCTCCCTGTCACACTTGTCCCACACCCGGCACACCTGATTCATGTTGCAGACGAGCAGCAGGTGCTGCTTGTCAGCATCATAATGACATAAAACGAACTCTAAACAACCTAGTGTCGGATCGTTGTTCACTTTCCTGCACACTTCTGAATTGTTCAGACGCTTGTTTTTGATGTTCCTGTTTATCCTGGAGATCACCCGATTCCTGTTTTGTCTTTGAAATAAATCCAATACCTTTGCACCGCAGTTGTGTCGCTTCTGTCCCTTCCTGCAAACCGCCTGACACATATACAGGAAGACACACTTTAGCGTCTAAAATGAAGGCTATCCTTCCAGCTTTGACCATATGAATAACTGCATTTATGAATTATCTTTGTCATATCTTCTATAATTGTGTCCGAGTTAAAGCACAAACTGAACTTTTGTGTCAATCTTTGCGCAGTTTCTCCCAAATTGCTTGTCACCCATTTATTTGCAATTGAATTTTCAAAATTGCCAATTGAACTTCTTGTGTAAAAATCCATTTAAATTATAATCTCCCTGCAAACCTTATTGGTCACTATTATGAGAAACATACTGACCTTCATTATGACAAAGGAGCAACTTCTGAGCCATCACAATAATCCACATTCGCAGTCTCAGAAACAAAACAAGCTCCAAATTCACCATTTATACCCATTTCAATACTGGTTCAGTGGTTCATTTTATTTTAAATTTATGAATTATGAATTATTTAGTCGTTTTAGGTCATTTATCTAGATTCTCATATGCCCATTTCAATGCTGCAACCAACAAAGATCAACTACTCATCAGTTATCTTTTCCATGATCCTAAAGTACTAAGGAAATCAGAAGAAGCTGAGGTGTGCCAGATGTGCAAAAAGGTTGTAAAGCTGTTTGGATCTATCTGAAAATTTTAGCAAGCCAGGGAAGGTGGAAGTCTTCAAGCAGCTGGACTTGGTTTCCTTTGTTGAAAACATTTTGGCGCTTATAGTGAATTCTTTGTACATGTCTCACTCTCAGCCTCTTCACCACAATTGGAAGTCAGAAAGCCAGTTTTATTAGTTGTTGTGTATCGCCACCTGCAGCTGCTTACACAGTTCCTGGCTGAGCTTTCGATTTCCGTCTAGTTTAGTGGTCAGTACAGATAAAGTCATTATAGTGGGTGATTTATCCATATGATGATGATACTGACAGTCTTAAGATCATGCCACTCACTGATAGATGCAGGTTTCTTCTGAAGTTAGTAAAATGAACCGACGCACTGTCATAATCACACTCTGGATCTGGTTCTCACCTATGGTCTAGAAACTGAGAACCTGGTAGTTGTTCCCCAAAACCCCCTCCTCTCAGACCATTCACTTATAACCTTTGACTTCACTCTAGCAGACCGAGCAGCACATGACAGGAAGGTTTACTACAGCAGGTGTCTCTCTGAAGATACTAGAGACAGATTTGTAGCTGAAATTGCATGGTGCCCCTCTAGCGCCTCCCTACTGGTGCAACAGATCATTCTGATCTAAATGTTACTCCTGCAGATATTGACTGCTTTGTCAAGACCACTGCATTTTCATACCAAGTGAGTAGTTTTAGATTCAAGCTGCCTTCACTGA
Source organism: Pao palembangensis (assembly GCA_015343265.1). Classification (NCBI taxonomy): domain Eukaryota; kingdom Metazoa; phylum Chordata; class Actinopteri; order Tetraodontiformes; family Tetraodontidae; genus Pao; species Pao palembangensis. Next base: position 5,915,353 of record CM027084.1, read on the forward strand.
AGAGAAGGTTCACACCATAGAAGACTGGCCTGCAGTATAACACACATATCCGAACTCTGCAGGCATCAAGACGGATGGAGAGGAAGTGGTATTCAGCCAGATCAGCTGATTCCCAAAGCGCTGGAAAGACAGCTTTCACTAACAGGTAAGAAGGCCTCCTCAGCCAGAACAGCTACTACACTTCATTACTTAGATGCAACAAGAACAACCCGCCGCTTTAACACCATAGCCAGGCTGACAAAGAGTCAGCAGCTCGCTGAGCCTTCATTCCTGCATTTTAGCAGTGAAGACTTTATGAGTTTCTTCACCAATAAAATCACTAACATTAGAGAAAACATCGATCAAGGTCGCTCCATGACAACTGATGAGCTGCCTCATAGTAACCCATCTGTCCTGATCCACCTCTGGACAGCTTCCTGCCCATAGATTCCTGAGCTGACCTCCAACATTAATGGATCTAAACCAACCATGTCTCCTGACCCCATCCAACCAAGCTTTTCTGGAAGGATGTCTGTCCTCTGATTGGGGCGTCAGTATTAGATCAGATCAGCTATCGCTGACAACAGGTTATGTACTTGGTATGCTTAAAACTGCTGTTATCAGACCTTACTTAAAACCTTCACTTGACCAGGGCGTCTTTAGCAAATTATAGACTGATATCCAACCTCCCATTCATCTCTAAGATACTTGAGAGGCTGGTTGTTAGTCAGCTAACCAATCACCTAAACAGGAATAGTCTATTTGAAGCGTTTCAGTCTGGGTTCCAGAGTCATCATAGCACAGAAACAGCACTGCTGTAAAGCTACTAATGACCTCCCTCATGGCATCAGACTGTGGACTTATTTCCGATTTGGTTTTACTGACCAGTGCTGCCTTGATACTGTAGATCAAGCAGCATTTTATTACAAAGGCTACAACATGAGATTAGGAATCACAGGCCGCTCTAGACTGGCTTAAATCTTATCTATCAGATCGATTTCATTTTGTTCATGTTAATGATGTTTCTCTGGAGTAATAAAGGTTCATCCGCAGGTTCCACAGGGTTCAGTGCTTGGGCCAACTTGTTCACTCTTACATGCTCTCTTAGGGAAGATAACCAGAAACACACAAATTTTCACTGCTATGCCGACGAGCATGGCTGTATCTATCCATGAAATCTGATGAAACAGGAGCCATTAGCCAGACTCCAGGCATGTCTCAAAGACAAAAGACTGGATGACCTCCAATTTCCTTCTTTAAACTCAGACAAAACTAGAAGTCATTGTTCTTGGAGCTAAACATCTGAGGATCAGACAGACAGCATTCTCTCCTTGATGGCATTACTTTGTCCTCCGTAGCACGCGCTGCAAGGAACCTGGGAGTTATCTTGACCAGGACATGTCATTTCCTCATATTAACAGGTTTCAGGACCGCCTCTTTCACCTCCGTATTGCCAAGATCAGGAGCATCCTGTCACAGTGATGCCGAAAAACTGGTCCATGCTTTTGTTACCTCTAGACTGGACTATTGCAACCATTACTGTCAGATGTCCAAATTATTCCATTAAAAACCTGCATGCTTGATACAAACTGCAGCCAGAGTTCTGACAGGAATCAGCACCAGGGAGCATATCTCTCCAGTTTAGCTTCTCTTCACTGGCTTCCAGTGAAATTTAGAATAGACTTTAAGATTCTCCTCTAACATATAAAGCTCTAAATGACTATCTCCATCATACCTGCAGGATCTCATAGTTCCAAGATATACCTAAAAATACCAGATCACAGAGTGCAGGTTTACGGTAGAATTCATCAAAAGCAGACTGGGAGGACGTAGCTTAGCTATCGGGCAGCTTTACTGTGGAACCAGTTACCAACCTATCCAAGAGGCAGACACCACGCCTGCCTTAAGATCAAAACTTAAACCTTTCTGTTCACACTAAAGCATACAGCTAGCCTCAAACCAAGTGTGTAGCTGACAGATCTAGTTTAGTCAGTTTTCATGTTTATAGCTAGAATAGGGCTCATCAGACTTTATTCTTCAATTTTTAGCACAGCTATGCTGCTATAGGCCTAATACGCTGTTGGGGACAAACATGATCCACTGAGCAGTTCCCCACTTCCTCAACAATTCAACCACTCTCGCCCCTCCTTTCTTCTTCTTCTCCTCCTTTTGCCTTCACCCCGGGATTATCTGGGTCCAGTCTTCCTGCCGCTCTGTGTGTCTCCCCTTCTCTCCCCTCTCTCTCTCTCTCTCTCTTTGCAGGTCTTCCGTCTCCAGGCCTTCGTAAGGTAATGGACATTGGTCATGGCAAACTCCAGGTCCGCTGTCGGCACCTGCCTATACTGTTCATCTCTTTATAACAACCTGCTATGCTGTATTATGTGTATATATGTCTGAAATGTTTGTATTTCTATGATTGTATTTTTGTCTGTATTTCTTGGTTTTATGATTGTATCTGTTCTCCTCTCTCTCTTTATTCTCTCTGTCCTGTCTCCTCTTTATTCCTCCTTTACTCCAGCCAACTTTCAGCAGGATGGTTCCCCTTGTAAGCCTGGTCCTGCTCGTTTCTTCCTGTTAAAAGGAGTTTTTCCTGGTGCTTACCTGGGGGTTCAGGCTCTGGGTTTCTACCTCTGTAAAGCACTTAGAGACAATTTTATTGTAAAAGGTGCTATATAAATAAAATTGAATTGAATTGAATTGAATTTAAACCTCAAGTGTTTCTTAGCCTAAATTTAAATAGATCTTATTTGTCAGGCCGGCTGCGCTGGCTTGTGGTTTTGTTTATTTTGGGCAATGTTTAATTTTCCCCGCATAGGGCGCAGAGCTCCAGGCACCAGCTGTGGCTACGCACTTGCCGCCGATCTGGTTATCAGCGGCTGATTTAAGGACGCTGCCAGGTGGTTTCCGCTGTTGGATCGTCACGTCGCCAGTGACCGCGTCCTGTAGATGAGGATCGTTTTCCGTTCAGGTTTAACCACAGTCTGTGCATCCTGCCCGACATGTCGTGGGTTGTTTTTCGTTTTTCCCGTTTTCTTCCTTTGTAGGAGCGCCTTGTGTTATTCGTGTTTGAGTTCGTTTCTGCCTGCGTTCAAATCACATTAAAATCTGTTCGATCGTGAGGGAGCATCTGTGTGTGTTTCTGCATGTGGGTCCTGCTTGTTCCTGACAGAACCATTCAACCAAGAATGGACCCAGCAGAGGGACGACGCGCATTGTCAGCTAAGGGCGCCATGCTCGGTAATCACAAGCAGGCGCTAGTTGTGCTTTTTCAGAGTGTGGCCGCTTTGACTCAGTCCCTCACCAACCTCACGCAGCAGATGGAGCGGCAGGCACTGTCGCCACCTCCCTCCTCCGCTGATGTAAAGCGTACAGTTAGCCTCAAACAAAGTGTGTAGGGTTGATAGATGTTGTTATAGTCAGTTCTCACAGTTACAGGTAGAATAGGGCCATCAAACTCTTATTCTTCAATTTTTAGCATAGCTATGCTGCTATAGGCCTACGCTGCTGGGGACACAATCATGATCCACTGAGCAGTTCCCCATTTCCTCAACACCAACCACTCCCTCACCTACTGTCCTCCCTTTCTTTTCTTTTCACCAGGATTATCAGTGTGTCCAGTCTTCCTTGCCATTCTGTCTCTCTCCCCCTCTTCACTCTCTCTCTCCCTCTCTTTCTGTAGGTCTTCCATCTTCAGACCTTCATGTTGCATGGACCTCAGCCTCTGACAAACCCAGGGTCCACTGTCAGCACCTTCCTATGCTATTCCCTTTTTTATTAAAACCTGCCTATACTGTTTCTCTTTTTATAATAACCCACTATGCGGTATTATGTATATATGTATTATATATATTATGTCTGATATGTTTGTATTTCTATGATTTTATTTTGTTTGTGTTTCTATGGTTCTATGATTGTATCTGTTCTTATGATTGTATCTGTTCTCCCTCTCTCTCTCTTTATTCTCTCTGTCCTGTCTCCTTCTTTTCCTCCTTTACCCAGCCGACTTGCGGCAGGATGGTTCCTCCTTCTAAGACTGGTCCTGCTCAAGGTTTCTTCCTGTTAAAAGGGAGTTTTTCCTTGCCACTGTGCTTACCTGGGGGTTCAGGCAAAAGAACCTAGAGACAACTTTTTTGTAAAAGGTGCTATATAAATAAAATTGAATTGAATTGATGCAATTGACGTGCCCGCGTCCACGGTCTCCAGCGAGTCTTATGCATGCGACCTGGAGCCGTTTGATGGAGACCTCGACAAGTGTCGAGGTTTTCTTTTACAGTGCTGGCTGGTATTTTCCCAGTGCTCGCACATGTTTCCCTCACTTTTAACAACTTTGTTAAGCGTTTTGAGTTGGTTTTTTGATCGGCCAAACCATGCGGGCTACACGTTTAACAATCCTCTGGGGCACTTTGAGTCTTTGAGTCTAACCAATGACCCCGCTGTGTTTCAGGCATTAGTCAATGATGTGCTCAGGGACATGCTGAATAAGTTTCTCTTTCTGTATATTGATATTCTCATCTTTTCAGAAACAGAGGAGGAACCCATACAGCATGTTCGCTTGGTTCTGAGACGACTGCTCGAGAACAGCCTGTTTGTTAAAGCCAAGAAGTGTGAGTTCCACGTTCCAACCATGTCTTTTCTGGGGTTTATTGTGGAACGGGTCAACTCGTACCAGACCTGGCCAAGGTGCAAGCAGTGGCGGAGTGGTCAACGCCGACCTCGCGGAAGCAGTTGCAGCGGTTTCTGGGGTTTGCTAATTTTTACCGGCGCTTCATCAGGGACTACAGCCGGGTGGTGGCCCCCCTGACAAGGCTCACCTCCACAGCTCAACCCTTCGCCTGGATGACGGAGGCAGAGGCGGCCTTCTCGAAGGTAAAGGTACTATTTACCACTGCCCCAGCTCTTTCGCACCCAGATCCTGCACGCCAGTTCACCATTGAGGTGGACGCGTCTGACATCGGCGTGGGCGCCGTGATCTCCCAGAGGAGCACAGGGGACCAAAAGCTGCACCCGTGCGCCTTCTTCAGTCATCGACTGACCCCTGCTGAGCGGAACTACAACGTGGGCAACCGCGAGCTTCTGGCCCTGATATTGGCTCTCCAGGAGTGGTGGCATTGACTGGAGGGTGCCGCGCAGCCATTTGTGGTTTGGACTGATCACAATAACCTGGCCTATCTACAGGGCGCAAAACGGCTGAATTCCCACCAGGTCTAGTGGGCGCTTTTTCTTGGCCGTTTTGAGTTTGCACTCACGTATCGGCCAGGGTCTAAAAACACCAAGCCCGCAGACCAGCCTGATCCAGAGCCAGAGCCAATCCTACCGTCTTCCTGCATTGTGGGCACTGCCACCTGGCAGGTGGAGGAGCGGGTGCGCAAGGCCCTGCGCTCCGCGCCTGACCCCGGCGGAGTCCCAGCAAGCACGCTGTATGTTCCTGACTCAGCCTGTTCCAACGTCCTTCAGTGGGGGCACGCGTCCAAGCTGGCGTGCCACCCATGCCTGAACCGCACCCTGCACCTCATGCGGCAACGCTTCTGGTGGCTATCAAAGGTCTGCGACACCAGAGCATATATTGCTACCTATACTGTGTGCACCTGAGGCCGTCGTTCCGTCGGTCCAAGTGAACATTTGCCACTGTAAATAGGTCTGGAAACAGGTGCATGTGGCTCTGTTACGCTCTTCTGTTGAGGTCCAAAGACAGGCGAACCATCGCAGAGTGCCATCCCCGGTGTATCAGCTGGGCCAGAGGGTCTGGCTCTGCTCCAAGAACCTCCCACTGCAGACCGAAGCCCGAAAACTGACCCCACGGTTCGTGGGCTGTTTGAACCCGGCAGCGGTCCATCTGAAGCTGCCTGCATCCCTTAACATCCACCGAACTTTACACGTCTCGCGGGTTAAGCTGGTCAGGGAGTCCGAGCTGTCGCCGAGGACCCCCCACCGGCCTACACGATCCAGCGGGTCCTGGACATCCGCCAACGAGGCCGCGGCTGGCAGTACCTCATAGACTTGGAGGGGTAAGGCCGTCGTGGGTACCCCGCCGACAAATCTTGGACCAGGAGCTCCTTCGGGAGTTCTATCGAGAGCACCTGGACAAGCCCGGTAGAGCACCAGGAGGCGCTTGTTGAGGGAGGGGTACTATCAGAGTCCGGCTGCGCCGGCTTGTAGTTTTGTTTATTTTGGGCAATGTTTAGTTTTCCCCGCAGAGGGCGCAGAGCTTCTGGCTCCAGCTGTGGCCACGCACCTGCCGCCGATCTGATTATCAGCGGCTAATTTAAGGATGCTGCCAACTGGTTTCCGCTGTTGGATCGTCACGTTGCCATTGACCGTGTCCCATAGATGAGGATCGTTTTCTATTCAGGTTTAACCACAGTCTGTGTGTCCTGCCCGACACGTCGTGGGTTGTTTCCTTGTTTTCTTCCATTGGAGAGCCCTTTGTTATTTGTGTTTGAGTTTGTTTCTGCCTGCGTTCAAATCACATTAAAATCTGTTCGATCGTGAGCGAGCATCTGTGTGTGTTTCTGCATGTGGGTCCTGCTTGTACCGTTGCTAACATTAGTATTGTAAAGGGGTTCAACACACAATGTAATTTAGTAGCACTGGCTGAGCTATACACTGAATAATTTTAAGAAGGACAAGTGAACTATATCATATATATTATTAGTATAAATACAACAATAGAGATATAGAAATAGGATAATATATAGAGACATACATTTCGAGATATAAACATGTATATCCATCTGGCTAGAGAGAAGGAGAGATAGAGATACAGTGATATTGGTGTCGACATATAGAGATACAGAAAAATATGTTGTGATAGAGAGATAAAGCATTATGTGGAGATGTAGAAAAGTGTCAAGATTCTAGATGTTGGGATAAAAAGATATAGTTATGTAGATAGAGATGTAGAGATAGAGATACATGTTATTATTGTGTGTGTAATTGGAGCACTGTGATGCAATAATTTCCCCCAAGGGATGAATAAAGCATTCTGATTACTCAATAGATTAGAAACACGGCAATAAGTAATTATAAATGTAGAAGTTGTACAATAGACTGGGGAAGTAAGTGTCATGTCCACGAGCAGTGACGTGCAGTCAGAGGAGGCAGGCGAGGCATGGCCTTACCCGTCATCGTGAAAAGAAAAAAAATGTAAAATGAAAAAATAAATGGTTGTATTTATATAGTGATTTGTACCATAAAGTTATATTTTCCATTTAACTTCACCAGTTTAGGATTATTTGTTATTAAAATCACAGGATTTTTACATTTACTGTTCAACAACTCAGGTGAGACCTGAAGTGATGCAGCAGCCAGCTGAGCCTCACTGTGGATTGTGCAATGACTCGGCTAACTGTGCTGGCATGCTATGTAGTGAGACTGTATCGCTGTCTCTCTGTATGTCGCTAAGTATAGAACTGAAGAAGCTCTCTGGAGAGAGGGCGAAACGTTTTCAAGGAAACCTTTCAGTCCAGTTAACACAGAGAGATCTACTTTGGGTCGCTAAGTATAGCAATATGAAGTAAATTTTCATAGTTTAGCTGATATATATAATATATAATGTAGTGTTTTTTGTCAACAACTATGTGTGGAACGTGTTTCTTATGCTGAGTGATCATAAAATGGCTAAAAAGAGGTGAGGCATGCAGTTTTCCTGCCTCGTAGTAGGGGGCGCTCGTGATCCCAAGGATTCTTCTTACGATTCAGTGGCTGCACAGCTGCAGACTTTATTTATAAGTAAATGTAAGAACACAATAACGTTTTTTTAATTAAATGCACTTTTTTGTGCTATAGTTTTGTATGTGTAAAGAATTCTGATATGAGACTTTAAACATTACCCATTAACTGCTGCCAATCAAATATTGGATAAGATAGTCTGTAGAGTTTATATGTTTGTAAATCTGATTGTGGTGAAGTCAGTGCCTCAAAAGCCACGAAACTCACCGCACGTCACTGTCCACAAGTTAAACAGTGTCCTGGCCAAGGGAAAAAGCTTGCACACTCTGGTCAGCCACCACACAGAGAAGCAGCTGGTTAAATGTTCCGGTTGGTATACGTGTAGGCATCACATGCATCCTATTGTATGGTATAACCTCAAGTAACACCAAATTGTTTTTTGTTTGTTTGTTTGTTTGTTTTTTAGTTTATGTTTAGTTTAAATTCCCTAAATTATAAAAGGCATCAGTTGCTTTTGGAACCAGGTCAATGGTTTTTGGATGTATGTCAGAAACAATGAGCCATGATATGTTATTCCCTGCTGCCAAGAAATCCCACCACTGGGAGGGAGATTAACAGCACCAGCCGGATTTTGATAGAAAGTATGTTTAATTCATACATGAGTGAAGATTATTGTTATGGATTTTGTTAAAGTTTTAACTGATGATTCATAGCAGGCAGTGGAATGGCTGTGGAGGACAAGCAGATGTAGGTTTTTTCCACAGAAATCTGCCAAGAATGATAGAATGCAGGCTGTAGTATTGCTGTCTGGTGGTCATAGGGGAGATAGACATGTTTTCATCTACATGTACAGTATGTGCGCTTAACATGCTTGGATTTGAACAGACACTCAGTCTCTCAGCAACTCTAACTTATCTGATGTCTAGCCGAGCTATCCAGTGCTTAGACACAAGTGAGGTGACCTGATTGCAGGGTGAAGAAGTGCCTGCACCCACACCAGAGGCTGCCAAGGGAGGCAGCCAAGCAAAACTGATGACTCTTCCTCACCTGACCTCCTCTTTGTCACCTCCAACATGTTGCAAGTTAAATCTCCCACGCATCCATACACCAAGCTGACCTTGAAGCCAGAAATGGTAAAATAGAACAGCTAAAGTAAACTAGGGTAAGTCAGTAATAGAACAGTCCGTGGCTTTTATTCATATGGCTAAAATCATAATTAAATTCAAATGCATCAAAAATACACTATAGGAATCAAAGGATGGCTGTACCCCTCTTGATGAATTAGTGCCACCCGTGACATTTCGATTGTACAAGTGCGCAAAAAGAGAATTTGTAAAAAGTTGTTTTGAAGCTTATGTGGACATGCTACACTTTGATAAATGAAAACTAGTATTCACCACATCAAGGGAAGCCTCCTCACAGGTAAAGTTGATCAAGATAGAAGCTAAAGTGAAACCGCGTAGACATGGTTTACATTTAGCTCTTCCTCTACTGTATTTATTTATAGTCTGTCTGGTTGATGATATATATATATATATATATATATATATATATATGTCACACATGTTGAGATATAGATATGCTGAGCTATTGGTATGTATAGAGATAACAAGTCTACTAAATCTGTTACCTAGTGTTGAGAAGGAAGGTTACAACTACAGTTTAATAAGCACATATATAATGATGATTATCGCCAACAGCGGCCGAAATTAGCTTCTTCCATAGGGTGGCTGGGCTCTTCCTTAGAGACAGGGTGAGGAGCTCTGTCATCAAGGAGGAGCTTGGAGTAGAGCCGCTTCTCCTCTGCATTGAGAAGAGCCAGATGAGGTGGCTCGGGCACCTAGTTAGGATGCCCTCCTGGATGCCTCCCTGGTGAGGTGTTCAGGACATGTCCCTCTGGCAGGAGGCCCCCAGCAAAGCCCAGGACACGCTGGAGAGACTATGTCTCTCGACTGGCCTGGGAACGCCTCGGGATCACCCTGGAACAGCTGGATGAAGTAGCTGGGGAGAGGGAGGTCTGGGCCTCCCTGCTTAGGCTGCTGCCCCCGCGACCCGACCCCGGATAAGCGGAAGAAGATGGATGGATGCATGGATGGATGGATGGATGGATGGATGGATTGATTATCGCCAACAATTTGTATTTGCAAAAGTTTGGTTTAAAGTCTTCCTAAATAAGAATAAAAGCATATTTTAATAAAGAAACACGCTAAAGATTAAAATTAGAAAAAAAGAATATAAAAACCGTCTGTTATCCATTTGGAACCACGGAATCTTGCCATATTGTCTTTTGCAATATACACCTGCAAAAGCCAAACAAACAAAAGAATCCAAATTTAAGCATTGATTTAGAATAAATACGACCTTAATATTATATTTATTGTTATTATTTATTAAATACTAATCACAGAATCTTGAGTTTTAGAAACAACCTTGTAAAATAATTATGGTATCCATTGCAGATAAATACAAATACATTACAATTGTTTAACCCAGGAAGTCCATCTTTGGTACATAGCAATATGAAACAACGTGTGAAATTGTGAGCGGTAATAAGGACTCATAACTAGACAGATGAATTCATTTGTTTGAGAACACAAATTAAAGAAGAGGCCAAAGTGAGTTACAGTGTCTTTTTGAATCTGGACAGAAAAAAAAGACACTGTGTCCCCCTGGTTCTCTAAAATATTACGGTGTTCTGAAATAACACTGTAAAAAAAAAAAAAAAATCGGATCTACTTCTTTGGAGAGAAGCTTTGCTGCTCTGTGGAGAGTTTGGGACTGGAGCAACCTCACAGCACAGCTGTCACCACAGCGGATGGTTATGCATGGGTGCAAACAAAGACCTTTACTTCTCCATTATTACAGTTCATAAAGTTTGTTAAAATCTGCTTTAGAAAGTAATGTAATGTCTATTTAGCATTTATGATTCATAATGCACTGTAAAATTGCTATGCTTCACCCATTGTGGTAGGCTCAGATCTTCAAGGTGTTTATAACTCTTTTTTCCCCCGTCACAAAACTCAAACTCTGTCTGCGGCAGGAGTGGGCAATTATTTTGCCTGAACCCCCCACTAAATGAGGATTGGAGGTTAACTAAAAATTGTGCTTGATGGACTATTGACAGAGAAAATGTTTTGAAGGGCCTGTAAATTGGTCCAACTAGAGATGGATGATGAAGCTACAAATGATGTTTGGCCCCATCTTCTTGAGAGGACATGTTAGCATACTACCTGAAGGGGGGGTCTGAACCTTTTTTCTAACCAATCAAGCTGGCAACCCTCTTAATTTGGCCTTTGGAGAAATTATTGTGAAGCCTCTGCAGTGTGGATTAAATCGTTCATTGGGCCACATGTGGCCCCAGGGCCTTAGTTTGCCCACCTCTGGTCTACAGTGTTAGAGCAGTGCAGGGTAAGTGTGATATAATGTAGGGGTGACAGAGGGGTTGTAAGGGGTTGACTTCTTTCAGGTTTTGCCCTCAGCCCAATCTTGTTTGCTGTAATGATGGACAGACTGACAGATGAGGTCCCGCAGAAATCTCCATTAGCCATGATGTTTGCCGATGACACCGCTCTGTGGAGTGCAGGCAGTATGTGGAAGAAAACCTGGTGAAATAGCGATACCGGGAAGGGGGGAACCAAAAGTCAGTCACAGCGGGAGAGAATAAAGAGGTTGCAACAAGTCAAAAAACTATAGGAGCTTAAATATTTGAGGTCAAAAACTCTGACCAATGGAAAAAAGAGAGGTAAAGTACAAACCTGAGATGAAGGAGAATGGACAGGATTAGCAACAGAAAAAGTACAGATGAAGAGCATTTTCAAGACAAAGTGAGGCCAGACTGAGTTGTAGGGGGGATATGTTGGCAGAAAAGGAGAGCAGAGAGGATATTTGTGGACGTGGTAAAAGAGGACAGAAACAACTGAGAGCAGATGATTTACATTTAACCACTAGGTCATTTTTATCTCCCTAGCCAAACTTTCATATTATAAATGGTAAAAATGTGTTCTCAATAAATGGTTTCATCATTCATAAAAGGTTGACTGATTTGAAAATCCTGCTGGTTTGGTAATGTGTACGAAACATATCAGAAAACAATACTTTGTTTACAACTCCTGTGTTTTGTCCTCTAGAAAGTTTCGCTAATGCCCTTTTCGTGTGAAAGCCGTACAAGCCCCTTCGTGTTGGTGTAACATGAGAAGTTGCTTCCCCCTAGCTACCATTAAAAAAAAGCCTCAGGCCATTTGTCAAACTTCACCCGCTTCAAAGTTTCTGAGCATCCAACAGGGAAGCCACTGGGGCTTTGGCATCAATTTTAGATCACAAAGTACTGGAGTGAATGGGGAAAAGAGAGAATAAAATCTGAACAAAGAATTACCCGAAGTGCCAACTTTGCTACTTTTTCCATTGAAGCCTGTGAGCTCCAAGCAAGCCAGGGTTAAGAGATTGACTGGTCTGGGCTCAACCGAACACTTCAAGTAAATTTCGTCCAAACTAAAAGCTGTGTAAAGCAGTAGAATCAGAAACAGTATGTATCAAGATAGGGGAAACCGTGATGATCGATGCTGCTCCATGAAAACCTAAAGCACTATCACTGATATGCTCTGACAGACCATTTCTGCTCCAAGAATAAAATAACTTGCAAATAACTTTTTACATTAAAATTTTATTATAATCATACGTCTTTCAGGCCTTGACGTTTCCCAAGTGTAAACCACTCCTGGAAAATACACGCTTCTCTATGTTCGTAAGAAGCTAAGAAACTGAGCTCAATACCGACCAGAACACCACTGGTTTCAATTAACTGTACTTGAAGTTTTACTTGCATTGAAAACAATTAAGCACCATGAAAGACATAAGAAACACAATAAGTGTGAAAAATAAAAAAAAATGACCCTTATAAATAAAGTTCTTGATATACTTTCCCTAAAGCGTTGAGATAAAATTCATCAATTAAAGTCAATTTAAATCAGAGTAGTTCTCTTTCTAAATACTTTAGGAATCTCAGAATCTCAGAATATGTCTCAGAGACAGACCAATGACAGCAGTGACTGGAGAGCCCACCCCTCTCCCCATATAAGGCACTGCCCATATGAGGCAGATTTGGGAGGGACTGAGTCATACATCCGTAGCTCTCTTTACATCGATCTGCTGTCCCAGGCGAATGGGGTGAATGGGCGAATAGCTCTTTGGCCCTGGCCCGTGATAGGTTAAATTAAGCTGCTGTTATCGCCCCGAGTGACTTAAACCATACAGAATGCTAGGTCTTTTTCTACGGGTTCACTTTACAAAGCTACAATGCTAAGTGGGACGTATTGCAAGACTAGTGCAAAGTGAAAGATATTGTCCCTTCTCAGTGTATTGTGTTAGAAGTGCTGTGCTTCTTACAGGACTTACACTTCTTTTATGCCAAAGTTATTAAACCCTGCTTATTGCTGTGTCCCTATCAAGCTGATGGCCTTTTATCCCCTGCCTTTTTCCTCAAAGGAGAGGAGGTTCAACTCTATGTATGTGCCTTATATGTGTATGTGGAGAGATTGAGGGTTTTTTTTTTAGGAGATCTAACCAGCAGTTTGTATCCTGGGCTCCATCTCATAAGGTGAAACCCATTTGGCAACAACATTTGTCTCACTCGAAAATGGATACCATCAGGTCAGCTTACGAGAGTAAGGGTTTACAGCCTCCGAGGGCTTTGAAAGTCCATTCAGGGCATGACTACCTCATGGGCTCTGTTTAATGCGGGCTCTCTATTGAGGAGATATGCAGCTGGGCTTCCCCTCATATCTTTGCCAGGTTTTATAGACTGGATGTGACGGCACCCTCTCTGGCTCATTCCATATTACGGGTGGGCACTGTCTAACTGTCCCCTTGTGTTCATTCACTGCCTGTTGGACTTGATGGCATCGGTGAGCCTGGTGCAGTTCGGGCATCGTAAATATCTCCCATAGGCTGAGTTACCGAACGGAGTTAGAAAGAGAACGTTAGCTTACTCACATAACCCCAGTTTTCTGATAACATAGTTATCTCACCAAATGAGGAAGATGCACCCTTGAGAATGCCGATTGCAGTGCCTGCAGGGAGAGAATTGAGCATCCTGGGTCTTTGGGTCTGCTGTTTTTGGCCCGGAGACTCTGCAGTCTCTTCCCCGACGGCAGTAGTTGAAGAGATTGTGAGATGGGTGGGTGGGGTTGCTTGCAATACTGGTGGTTTTGCTGGTAAGGCGGGTGTTAGCTAGCTGCTGCAGAGCATGAGATGCTGCTTTCAGGTGCACCCCGGAATGCTCCACGTTTGACAGATCAAATGAAAATAATTTATCCTCGTCATGCTATCTAATCAACCTATTTAGCCTGTTATTCTTTTTTTTTTAACCTGGGTTAAATAATGTGTGTTTGTAGTCAATTTTTTTAGGCCTAACAGCCACTGAATATTCACAAAGTCATGTTTATCCACATCTGAATGGTTTGTTATTTAATTTTCCAGCTGTCTTTTGCAATCCTTCATTTTTCATTAATTCAGTTAAATCTGAGTAGTGATGGGGTGAAGCTAAAAGAGAGGTGTAGAAAACAGTAAGAGTACGTATAAGAGTAATCAAGGCAAGTTTTAATAAAAGTAATAGTATTTTAGAACTGAAAATAATCAGACTGCTACAGAAGGATCGGGTCCTCGGTTCCATCCCAGGTCTGGAGGTGTCTCTGAGCAAGATACCGAACCCCTAACTGCTCCTGAAGCTCGGGCTTCGGTGTATGAACTTGGTCGTTTAGGATGAACGCAGACTTGAAATGTAAGATACCTGTGGTCAGAAAGTGCAATATAATCACAGCCTGTTTACCGTCTACCAATACTTGATGAATGATGTCACATATAAATGCATTTATTGTTGCACGAAGCATCAGAGGTGGTAGGGTATATGCACACTGTAGAGACACATATTGTGAAACCTCTCATCAAATGCATAAATGAAATTTTCATACTCGGCAGCATATTCGAATGTCATAACATTTTAACGCAGAGCAGGATAGTGCTTGAGATTCCTACCACAGACTATTATGTTCTGAGCTGCTGTAGCTTTAAAACGGATCTCTGCAAGAGATCGACGCAAACAGTGAAATCAATTAAGCAGGTAGAGCTGATCCTGTTGGGCATCACACACTGTAACATGCAGGTAAAGGCTTTAGGTTTAATCTACCACTTGAAAAGACCAAGATACTCGTGATGTACTGAATGTCACATTTGGGGGGTGAAACAAAGTTAAACTGTCTTACATTTGCTCTGTCTTGATCAGATCTGGATCCAGAGGTTTAATCCCAAAATTATTGTATTGTTTCTCCTTGATTTTTTTTTTTTTTTTGAAAAATAAGAAGAAGCTTCCGAGTGAGACTATAGCAAACTTGTACACTTAAAACCAGTTCAGGCAGCATGTGTTTTTTTCCTCCTCAGTAGCTTAATACCATGAGGATTTTTTTTTTTTTTTTGTTATCTTTTTTTTTTTCCTTTAAGCCTTTAAATGTCTTCAGGCAGTCAGTGGTGTTGAAAGTAAGCCTGCTGCACACAGACATCCAAGCAGAACCTGGTCCTAATTATAAGCAGAGAAACTCCAGTGCTCCATTTACTCTGCACCACCAACCTCCTCTAATCTTCATAGGAGCCGTGATCGTGCAGTCTGTGGGCCCGTGACCATCCTCCTTTCTCCTTGCCCTCTGCCAGCTCTGTTGCAGCGTGGGTGTGAGGTCATACCCAGGGTGCCATGGCTTACAGAGTGGGTCCTGTTTGTTTTGCATGGGTGGTAGATGAGCAGTCCCCGGGCCTTCGTTCTGAACCACAGATGCTTATTGGGTGTGTGTGTGGTTACAGTCGTCTGGGGCTGTTCTTTTTCGCTGCAGGGGCTCTTTTTGTTTGCTGCAGAAATTAATGTTGCAGTGTTTCAGGGACCCTGAGCCTTTATCAAACAAACACACAAACTGCCACTTTTTACAAATAAATATCCCTCCAGCTTGGTTTGCCGCACTTTCACACTTCACTACTTTTGGTCTGTAAAATGGTCTTATTGTGACAGCATAATATGTTTGCTTCATCAGTTTAAAAAAAAAAAAAAATTCTCTTTCATTTCTTTTTACTGAAAGTTTATCCAGGTAAAACGATATCTAGAAATCACAGAGTGATTTTCTCAACTTTTAATGAGCTATGCAGTGTTGAGTTGTTTTTGGGAGGTATTTGCAAACATTACTAACTCTTTGAATGTTACCTTGATATTTCAAATATAATCATAGCCAGAGACCCTGAAAATACAAGCTATTGTTAAAAAAAAAAGGTTTCATTAAAAAAAAAAAAAAAAAAGCACTCACAATTTTGTTTTGTAAGTCTAAAATAAGTTAGAAATAGAGTCTTGTCAACTTTTTCAAGGGCTTACATAAATTATATCAGTAGTACAATCTCAATATATCAAAGGTGCTAATTAGAAAAGAAGTGAAGGTTGAGTGGCCCAGAGCTCCATATGAGTGCATCTGAAGATGCACCTGGGTCTGTGGACTTCTGTTCCAACACCACACTTCTGTTCCTCTCTGTGGGTGTATGGACAAAGGGTGTTACAACTATACAGATTGTAAATCCCTCAGCAGCAAACACTGCTTTTAGGCTCAGAATAAATTTGATTCTGTTTTGATTTGTCTTTTATTACAGTGGACTACATTTAATTTTTTTTTCTTCAAATCCTCATATTTTCTAACTGTCAGGCTTCAATGTAGGATCCAAGAGCGACACAGATGTTGAATAAAATCCAGTTTTATTCCAGGCAGATGAGCAGAGGATCAGGCAATCTCGTAGTCGAACACAAAACAGGCGAACTAGTTTACCGGGGCAGCAGAACAGAGGCAGGTCAATCACAGGCAGAGTCCAAAACCAAAGTCCAATCCAAAAATACAATGCGGAAACGAGTGACATAAATGCACACACAATCTGGCAGTGAGACCTTCAGAAACTGTGCCTTAAATAGGGAATGCTGATAGCTGATAAACTGCAGGTGTGGATGATTGGTAACAGAGCAGGTGTGCACAATCAAGAACACGGGACTGGAGCAGCAGAGAGGGGAGGGCAAGACCGGAGCAGACCAGCAGCTGTGACAGAACCCCCCCCCCTCAAGGAACGGCCCCTGACGTTCCAAAGCAGGTGGGAGGACAGTTTCCCCGCTCATGTCTAAAATTCTGGCGAGCCCGATGGTTGTAGGTTGGGTCGCAACCTGGGGCGGCCTGGTCTTCTCACGACCCATGAAGGCTGGGCAGGATGCTGATGATGGAAGTCCCGGAACATCTGGGGGTCCAAGATGTTGCGAGCGGGAACCCATGATCTTTCCTCGGGGCCATAGCCCTCCCAGTCTACAAGGTACTGAAGTCCCCTCCCGCGGCGACGGGAACGGAGAAGGCGCCGGACAGTGAAGGCTGGACCCCCATCAATGAGACGGGGTGCCGGTGGGGGTGGGCGGGTCGGGGCTAGGGGACTCTCATGAACCGGCTTCAACCTGGAGACGTGGAAGGTGGGATGGACTCTCATAGTCCTGGGGAGCCGTAACCTTACGGCTGCTGGGTTGATAACCCTTTGGATGGAAAAGGGTCCCACGAACCTTGGTGCCAATTTTCTCGACTCTACCCGTAGGGGTAGATCTCGGGTAGAGAGCCAGACCTTTTGGCCAACCTGGTAGACTGGTGCAGGGGTTCGGTGACGATTTGCCTGGGTGCGACCTGCGGCGTGCTGCAGAGCTGCCTGAGCCTGGGCCCACGTCCGTTTGCACCGGCGGATGTAGGCTGGGGCAGAAGGACAAGAGACATTATTGTTGAGTGAACGGAAAAAGTGGGGGTTGGTACCCGTAAACACATTGAAATGGGGAGAATCCCGTAGCTGAACTGGACAGGGAATTGTGGGCATACTCTGCCCAAACCAGGAAAGACGACCACGAGGAGGGGTCCTGAGAGACCATGCAGCGTAGGGAGGTCTCCAAGTCCTGGTTCAACCTCTCCGTCTGTCCATTGGATTGTGGGTGGAAGCCCGATGACAGGCTGGGAGTAGCCCCCAGCAGTTTGCAGAATTCGGCCCAAAAGGTGGAAGAAAACTGGGGGCTCCGGTCGGAGACAATATCTTCAGGCAATCCGTGAAGACGGAAGACGTGCTGAACGAAAAGATGGGCTGTTTCCTTCGCCGATGGCAACTTCGGAAGGGGAATGAAGTGAGCCATCTTGCTGAATCTGTCCACCACAGAAAGGATAACTGAGTTCCCGTCAGACTGGGGCAGGCCTGTGATGAAGTCTAAAGCGATGTGGGACCATGGGCGAACCGGAACAGGTAACGGTTGAAGAAGACCCCCCCGTAGCCTGGCGGGGAATCTTGTGCTGATTGCAGGGGACACAGGCCTGTACGTAACTCTGAACATCCTTGTCGAGGGAGGGCCACCAAAATCTCTCAAGCCTGCCATCCCTCGTCCGCCGGGCTCCGGGATGGCAGGCTAACCGAGAGGCGTGGGCCCACTCCAAGACCTCAGGTTTGCTGGAACATACAACCGATCGTCCGGGCATGCGCTAGGTCCTGGTTGGGAGGCAATGGCCGCCCGAACCCTCTCCTCCACGTCCCAGGTGAGGGAGGCTACTAGAGAGCTTGGTGGAAGGATCGTTTCCGGCCTTTTCGGTGGTTCAACGTTTGCTTCAAACTGACGGGAGAGGGCGTCAGGTTTGCCATTTCTAGACCCTGGCCGATAGGAAAGGGAGAAGTTGAACCTGGTGAAAAACAGCGCTAACCTCTTAGCTGACCTGATGTATTCCAAGTTCTTGTGGTTGGTCCATACCACAAAGAGAAGCTTCGTTCCCTCCAACCAGTGACGCCACTCCTCAAGAGCCAACTTAACGGCAAGTAACTCCCGGTTCCCAATGTCGTAGTTCCTCTCAGCTGCCGAAAGCCTGCGGGAGAAGAAGGCACAGGGATGCAGCTTCAGATCTGCAGTGGCTCTCTGAGACAGAACAGCCCCGACTCCGACGTCTGATGCATCCACTTCTACCATGAACTGAAGGGCCGGGTCAGGGATTCGTAGGATAGGAGCAGAAGTGAACCACTTCTTCAATGTCTGGAAGGCCGCGTCGGCCTCTGGTGACCACACGAAGGGTTTCCGACTGCTGGTTAGAGCGGTAAGGGGGGTTGCCACGGAGCTGTAGGTCCTGATGAACCGGCGATAAAAACTGGCAAACCCTAAAAACCTCTGCAGTTGTTTTTGGGAGTCTGGTACTGGCCAGTCGAGAACTGCAGAGACCTTGGCGGGGTCCATCTCCATGCTTCCCGGCGAGATAATGTATCCCAAAAAGGATACCGAGGTCGAGTGGAACTCGCACTTCTCTGCCTTTACAAATAGGGCGTTCTCCCAGAGCTGTTGTAACACCCTGCGTACATGGTGTACGTGTTCCTCCCTGGTCTTTGAGTAGATCAAGATGTCATCGATGTAGACGAACACGAACCTGTTGAGCATGTCTCGCAGAACGTCGTTCACCAAGGCCTGGAAAACCGCGGGAGCGTTGGTGAGTCCAAAAGGCATGACCAGATATTCATAGTGCCCTGTTGGGGTGTTGAAGGCCGTCTTCCACTCGTCCCCCTCCCATATGCGGACCAAGTGGTAGGCATTACGAAGATCCAGTTTAGTAAAAATAGTTGCTCCCTGGAGCAGCTCGAATGCAGAGGAAACCAGCGGAAGCGGGTACTGGTTCTTCACCGTGATATCATTCAGACCACGATAGTCTATGCATGGCCGAAGTGTTTTATCCTTCTTCTCTACAAAGAAGAAGCCTGCCCCTGCGGGAGACGAAGATGGACGGATAATCCCTGCTTTCAGTGACGAACTGATGTACTCCTCCATAGCCTGCCTCTCTGGTTCGGACAGAGAGTAGAGTCGACCCTTGGGTGGGGAAGTTCCAGGGAGGAGGTTGATCACACAATCGTAAGGCCAGTGGGGTGGAAGTTCCATGGCCCTGGCCTTACTAAATGCCTGTCGTAAGTCATGGTACTCCGGGGGAACTCCAGTTAATTCAGAGGGGTCAGGGTTCCCCGTTGAAGTCATTCGCGACGTGTCAGTGTACCTCAAGCAGGTTCCGTGGCAATCGGAACCCCACTCCTGGACAATTCCTGTCTCCCAATTGATGTGTGGATTGTGTCGGCGGAGCCAGGGGAGCCCCAGAACTAAGGGCAATCCAGGCTGGTCCAGGATATGGAACTGGATCTGTTCAAGATGGTTGTCCGCTAGTAGCATGTTGACCGGTCTGGTCCGATGAGAAACCCAGTGCCCAGGTGATGACCATCTAATGCCCGGACGGGGACCGGCTGTGGCAGAGGTTCCCGCCCTAGTCCCAACTGGCGAGCCACCTCCCTACTGACAATGCAGGCGTCGGCCCCCGAATCTATTAACGTGGCCATCTCCTGAGGGCCCCTAGGCAAAAGAAAGCGGACGTGCAACAAGGGTCGCAGAGGTTTGGGAGATATGGAAGGTTGACTCACCTGTAACTCCCTATCTACAGGTGAGTCCTCCCTTTTACCAGGCAGGTCGACACAAAGTGCCCCTTCCCGCCGCAGTATAGGCATAGGTTGGCCTGGCGTCGACGTCTCTTCTCCATGGAGAGGGAGGTGCGCCCCAGCTGCATGGGTTCTGACCCTCCCTCCCGAACTGCAGCCTGGGGGTTCAGTGTTGCTGGTGGTACCTGCTGTGACTGCGGCAGTGCAGAGGTCTGGCCCAGCTGGCTGCCAGCCGCTACGAGCGAAGGGCTAAACTGATCATTGAGCTGGCGTGTCTGCAGCCGTTGATCTATCTGGATGGCAAGATCAATCATTTCGTCCAGAGAAGTGGGCCTCTCGTAGGCGATCATTAAATCTTTAATACGATCGGCCAGACCATGCAGGAACACGTCGGCAAGGGCTTCTGATGACCAGCCGCTTCGACTTGCTAGGATCCTGAAGTCGACGGCAAAATCCATAACGCTCTGTCGACCCTGACGTAGGGTGAGTAACTCCTCGGCCGCAGCGGTTCTGGAGGAGCCTCGGCCAAACACCTTCCGTAGCTCCGCGGAAAATGCCTGAAAAGAGGAGCATGAAGGCGCCTGCCGTTCCCATTCCTCTGCTGCCCATAGACGAGCCTTGCCGGTAAGATGCGTAATAGCATACGCCACCTTGGCAACTTCTGACGAGAAGGTTCGTGGCTGGAGAGAAAAGAGCAGGGAACAGTTGGTGATAAACGCTCCGCATGACTGGGGATCTCCCGCGAAGCGTTCCGGTGCACCGACGCGGGGTTCGGGAGCGTCTATCGGAGCTGATAACGGCGCAGTAGGGGGTGACTGGGGGGTGTGAACGTTTGCTTCGGTCGCCGTTGGAGGGCACCGAAGCTCCAGCGTCGCCCGGGTTTCTTCCAGAGCAACCATAGCTTGCTGGAGTCGGGAGAGCGTGGCGTTCATCTGCGCTTGATGCTGCTGTAGATAATCCTCTACCTGAGCCAGACGCTCCAAGGCGGAGGAACTGCGTGCTGGATCCATGAATGGCCAGATCGTACTGTCAGGCTTCAATGTAGGATCCAAGAGCGACACAGATGTTGAATAAAATCCAGTTTTATTCCAGGCAGATGAGCAGAGGATCAGACAATCTCGTAGTCGAACACAAAACAGGCGAACTAGTTTACCGGGGCAGCAGAACAGAGGCAGGTCAATCACAGGCAGAGTCCGAAACCAAAGTCCAATCCAAAAATACAATGCGGAAACGAGCAACATAAATGCACACACAACCTGGCAGTGAGACCTTCAGAAACTGTGCCTTAAATAGGGAATGCTGATTGCTGATAAACTGCAGGTGTGGATGATTGGTAACATAGAGCAGGTGTGCACAATCAAGAACACGGGACTGGAGCAGCAGAGAGGGGAGGGCAAGACCGGAGCAGACCAGCAGCTGTGACACTAACACTGCACAGATATTTACCATATTAGCAAAAAAAGAGAGCCAGGAAAAACCTGGTGAAGTTGAATGTGTTTAAAAAAAAAAAAAAAAAAAAACTAAAAGAATCTGTGGAAACTGGCTTGGCTTCATGAACCTGAGGCAGCATGTGCTGTTTATGTGTTTTTTTTTTTTTTTTTTTTCCTGGGATAGGCAGAGGGCAGTGACTGATCTTTTATGCAGTTGAGCTGACCCTCTAAATGCTATTTTGTCTGTTGACAAAACAGCAAAGCAGTAACACTGCTGTTGGAATTGCAATGGAGAAATGACAGCAAATCTGTAGCCACCTTTACTGCACATCTTTACTGCTTTGGTGTCAGTCCTGTTGAAGGGGAAAACCGGAAATATTGCAGTGCGTGTTTATTACTGTGACGAATAAACAGGAAAAACTGATGTTAACAGGGCTCTGAGGTTTACATTTGAAGAAGCTGTCGGTGACCCAGCAGATTTAATGTTCCCTCTGAACAGATACCCGTTATGATATATATATATATATATATATATATACTGCTCAAAAAATAGAAAGGGAACACATAAACAACACAATCTAACTCCAAGTCAATCACACTTCTATGAAATCAAACTGTCCACTTAGGAAACAACACTGATTGACAATCAATTTCACATGCTGTCAGCATATTCAACTATGTAAAGAACAAAGTATTTAATAAGAATTTTTTATTCATTCAGATCTAGGATGTGTTATTTTAGTGTTCCCTTTATTTTTTTGAGCAGTATATACATATACTTGTACGACACTCACTACATGTATAAACTACAGCATAACTATCCACGCCGTAGCAACACAGAATGAAAAAACTAGCTCTTAAAATAATACTTTTGACATATTTCCAGTTTCGGTACTGGCTGCTCGCACTCTCCCAATTTATTTGGGATTAAATAATGGAATCTTTCACTCAAACATCTGTATAAATATTTGAGCCATTTGCATGGTGTAATTACTTGTGAAGTGAATGTGAAGATGACAATATTTGAATTACATTAACACAGAAGAACAAACAACAGAACAAATTCAAACTGAGGTAATGTAATGTTACTTCACCCTGTATTTTATGTCATATATATATATATATATATATATATATATATATATATATATATATATTCCTCCTGGGCTGCCACCTTATCATGGTGGAAGGGTTTGCCTGTCCCAGTGATCCTAGGAGCTCAGTTGTCTGGGGCTTTACGCCGCTGGTAGGGCCACCCATGGCAAACAGGTTCTAGGTGAGGGACCAGACAAAGTGCAAAGCCAAGAAACCCCTATGATGACAAAGTTGGACTTGGGTTTCCCTTGCCCAGACGTGGGTCACCGGGGCCCCCTCCTGGAGCCAGGCCTGGGGGTGGGGCACGCTGGCGAGCGCCTGGTGGCCGGGTCTTTACCCATGGGGCCCAGCCGGGCACAGCCCAAAGAGATGACGTGGGACCCCCTTCCGGTGGGCTCACCACCTGCAGGAGGGGCCAGACGGGTCGGGTGCAGTGTGATTTGGGTGGCGGCCGAGGGCAGGGACCTTGGCGGTCCGATCCCTGGCTGCAGAAGCTAGCTCTAGGGATGTGGAACGTCACCTCTCTGATGGGGAAGGAGCCTGAGCTGGTGCGAAAGGTTGAGAAGTTCCTATTAGATATAGTCGGCCTCACCTCGACACATAGCAAGGGCTCCGGAACCAGCCTTCTCGAGAGGGGTCGGACTCTCTTCCACTCTGGAGTTGCCGATGGGGAGAGGTGGCGGGCAGGGGTGGCGATTCTTGTCGCCCCCCGGCTTGGTGCCTGTACATTGGAGTTTACCCCGGTGAGTGAGAGGGTAGCCTCCCTCTGCCTGCGGGTGGGGGGATGGATCCTGAGTGTTGTTTGTGGCTACGGCCTGAACAGCAGCTCGGCGTATCCACCCTTTTTGGAGTCCTTAGAGGGACTACTAAAGAGTACTCGTTCTGGGGGTTCCCTCGTCCTCCTGGGTGACTTCAATGCTCACGTGGGCAGCGACAGTGAGACCTGGAGGGGCGTGATCAGGAAGAATGGACCCCCTGATCTGAACACGAGTGGAGTTCTGATTGTCCATAACGAACACCATGTTCAGGCATAAGGGTGTCCATATGTACACTTGGCATCAGGACACCTTAGGCCGCAGTTCAATGATCGACTTTGTGGTCGTGTCGTCGGACTTGCTGCTGCATGTCCTGGAAACTCGGGTGAAGAGAGGGGCGGAGCTGTCAATCACCACCTGGTGGTGAGTTGGCTCCGATGGTGGGGGAGGATGCTGGACAGACCTGGCAGACCCAAACATATTGTGAGGGTCTGCTGGGAACGGCTGGCAGAGTCTCCTGTCAGAAGAAGCTTCAACTTCCACCTCCGGGAGAGCTTCGACCATGTCCCAGAGGAGGTGGGAGACATTGAGTTCGAGTGGACCATGTTCCGCGCCTCCATTGTTGAGACGGCCGACCGGTGCTGTGGGAGTATGGGGTGTCGGGCCCCCTGATATGGGCCGTCCGCTCCCTGTATGACCGGTGACAGAATTTCTAGGTGCAGCCGTGGTGTTGAGGGGGTCCGGCTTGGTGGCCTCAAGTTCGGGTCTCTGCTCTTTGCAGATGATGTGGTCTTGTTGACTTTATCAGTCCGTGACCTTCAGCTCTCGCTGGATTGGTTCGCAGCCGAATGTGAAGAGATCTTGACCCATGTGGAGGATTTCAAGTACCTTGGGGTCTTGTTCACGAGTGAGGGAAGAATGGAGCGGGAGATTGACAGGCGGATCGGTGCTGTTTCTGCAGTAATGTGGACTCTGCACCGGTCTGTTGTGGTGAAGAGAGAGGTGACCCAAAAAGCAAAGCTCTCGATTTACTGGTTGATCTTTGTTCCTACCCTCACCTATGGTCATGAGCTTTGGGTAGTGACCGAAAGAACAAGATCGCGGGTACAAGCGGCCGAAATGAGTTTCCTCCGTAGGGTGGCTGGGCTCTCCCTTAGAGAATGGGTGAGAAACTCTGCCATCCGGGAGGAGCTTGGAGTAGAGCCGCTGCTCCTCCGCGTTAAGAGCCAGATGAGGTGGCTCGGGCACCTAGGATGCCTCCCGGGTGAGGTGTTTAGGGAACGTCCCTCCAGTAGGAGGCCCCCGGGAAGACCCAGGATACGCTGGAGGGACTATGTTGGCTGACCTGGGGACGACTCGGGATCCCCCCGGAGGAGCTGGATGAAGTAGCTGGGGAGAGGGAAGTCTGGGCTTCCCTGCTTAGGCTGCTGCCCCCGCGACCCGACCCCGGATAAGTGGTAGAAGATGGATGGATAGATGGATGGTTGGATATATATATATATATATATACAGTACATCTGTGTGGAGTATGGGCTGGAAAACCCAAAATGGGAAACACCTCCAAAGGTGGTGGAGAATGACCAAGCAAAGATCCTGTGGGACTTCCAGATACAGACAGACAGGATGGTGATGGCGAACCAGCCAGATATCGTGGTGGTTGATAAAGGGCAGAGGAGAGCCGTTGTGGTGGATGTGGCAATACCAAGTGACAGCAACATCAGGCGGAAGGAACATGAGAAACTTGAGAAATACCAAGGGCTCAGAGAGGAGCTGGAGAAGGCTTGGAAGGTGAAGGTGACAGTCGTGCCCGTGGTGATCGGAGCACTCGGGGGAGTGACCCCCAAACTGGAGGAGTGGCTACAGCAGATCCCTGGAACAACGTCAGACATCTCAGTCCAGAAAAGTGCAGGAACAGCAAAGATACTGCGCAGGACCCTCAAGCTCCCAGGCCTCTGGTAGAGGACCCGAGCTTAGAATAGGGGAGGAACCACCCGCGGGGAGCGAGAAGGGAATTTTTTTTATATATGTATATATATATATACACAGGGAATACAAACTTTCCCCCGCGGGAAAAGATGATTCATGCTACAGGACGTGGTAAATCACATGACTGTGCAACAAGGACAGACAATAGTTTTTAACATTCTTTTAGTGTTAAGCAACCATGAGTTTTACCTGAACAGCTCGGTGGCTCACCCTGGTACAGTTGTGTGTGGGAGGCTATGTCAGACTTCAGCAAGATCCTGAACTGCAAAATACTCCTAAAACTGTTTCTTTGGCCGCAAATGTGCATGCATTGTTGTTCCTAATTCCTAATTGGCTGTTCTGGGTGAAAGCAGACTTGTAAAGTGCTTTGAGTGGTAACAGATGACTAGCATTGCTATGGACCATTTAGCATCTACAACAAACTTGAAAGTCCTCGGGAAAATGCAGACAGATGACACATCAAATATCCCCTTGAGGCGCGAAGAAAGATACCGTATATAAATGTAAGGCAATTTACCAAAACCATTGTTACATTGAGTTAAAAGTATAATTATTTCAGATGTAATCAAATAAATGTTGAATCCCCTTTATGTCTTGTGAATGTTAATCACCATATTTAGCCCTATAGTTCTCAACTTGCTAAAATAGGTTTATTTAAATATGTAAATATGTGGGGGTTTTTTTGTCAGTTAAAATTAGTCAAGGATTTATACAAGATGTAATGTCTTCAAATGTCTTCTGTTTGACTTTATAGTAACACAGATAGATACATACAGATGTCAATGTGTCACGGTTCACGGAAGAACCCAAGTGCGGCACAACTGGATAATAAGAACTCGGCTTTATTATTTGTTAAAACAGACAGCAGGTGGAATTGTTGGTAGCTTCACTAGGCTAATAGCTGTAGCAGGCCGCAGGCAGGTAGCATTCCAGACACGGTGGTCCGGGAGCGCGCGTCCCTGCTTGTAGACAGGAGAGGGCTGACGAGGAACAAAATCCAGATCGAGCAGAAACGGCACAATATGGAGGCACACACAGTCTCGTCGTTGGTGTTGAAAGGCACGTAGGTTTTTCAGGAAACAGGCACAAAGAGTTGATGAAGAGCAGGCAGGCAATCCGAGGAAACAGGCTTTGAATGCAGGTCAGGAACAGGCAGCACCACAGAAAGCTCTGGCAGTGGAGAAAATACTTTATTAATCCCATAAGGGGGAAATTCAGTTACACACTATCTTTATGATGTATTTTTGAACAAACACACACACACACACACACACACACACACAAAAGCATAGGTGAGTGAGCGAGCATTTCAGGGGTTGGGTACCTTGCTCAAGGGTACCTCAGCAGTGCTCTGAAGGTGACCCGGCTTTTTTTTTTCTGCCTGCACGAAGGTGACAGTCTCTTAAGTGGCATAGTAGACAGGTTTTTTTTTTATCTTCCTTTAAAGGTTAATTCATAAATGGCTCCATTAGGCAGACAGAAAAAACAACAGTATTATCAGTGTTTATTTCTTGTTTACTATTGAGCAGCTGTCGTAGATGTAATGAATTCCCCTCCAGCAGCACCTCATGTACACCATTACTCTTATCCCCTAGACCATGACATGCTAATTAACATTTGTAAAATACAATTTATTTTTTTTAGAGCGCAGGAGAGGATGGAAGTTATCTGCGAAAGAGTTGAGTTTTGGTTTGACAGAGAGCGTTTATTTGAACAGAGAATCATACGCTGCATATAAAAATATTTAAAGGCAATGGTATATGGGCTGTTATCATATATAAATATAACTTCTTATAGTGCATTACATTGTAAGTCTGCATTAAACCATGCAGTCACATGATATAAGGACATTCTTAACAAAGAACGTAAAAATAAGAATGCTCTATAACAGAAACTGCCATGTCAGGGAAAACCTTGGCTGGAATAATTTCCTTCTGCTTTGCCCTTGGCCATACAGTTACAAAGGAATTTAAATACAGCAGAAGATACTGTATGAGAGAGGCGTTTAATGAAAGACCAAAAATGCTACAATTCTAGAATATGACTCTAAAGCCAAAAGAGATCAGACCTGTGCGCTGTTTCAGAAAGTGGGTTTAGTGAAAACACTAAGTTAATTTGTTTTCATTTAAGGGAAACTCAGAGTTTTTGTTTTCAGAAAGTAACATACTCCGTGAAACTAACCTGCTCAAGAGCAGGTTTATTCCCATTAACCCCAAATTTCTGCTGCTCTTGAAGCCTGCAGACTGCCGGGAGAGGAAGATTAAACGTTTAATTAAGCGGTGATGGGATTTTCTTTGAGCGTTATCAATTTATTTGCACCCTCAAAAGTTTATTTAACAGCATTCTCAGCCCTCACATCACTCATAACGCTGAAAGGGTCTCAGTTCGGGTTATATATATATATATATATATATATATATATATATATATATATATATATATATATTTTTTTTTTTTTTTTCCTGTGGCTATAATGGAGATAAAATTCAAACATATCCAGAAAACACAAGTTTGGAGACATGCATGTATAGCAGACATTTGTTAGATAGATAAACAGATACTTTATTGATCTCATAGGCTTTTAGATAGATAATGTTAAGTACTGACAGTGATGGATGGCTAAAGATTTTGCTTTTCCTTTGTTTAAGGGATTTCTCTAATTAATTAAATCTAGTTATCACAGGTTAAATTCAGCAACTGAACGCCATTTAATGAGGACAGGCTAAACAATGCCACAATAGCTTGTATTTAAATCATATCTGACATGTTTGAACTATATTATTATACAGCTTCCCTTCAGCAGTTTGGCAGAGTTCAAGGTTTTCCGGGCCAGAGAAGTCCTACTCTACAGGGATTCTGCTGATGGAAAAGTATCTTCAGCAGGTGTGGAGGTTAGAACAGGAAGAAAGGGG